>OU383795.1:589669-1140232 GCA_910950805.1 Acrocephalus scirpaceus scirpaceus | reverse complement strand
ATTTCATCCAATATATTTTCTGTGCAAGTGAAGAGGCTTTTTTCTTATTTTTCCTACAGACCATTTCACAGTCAAGAGATTTCAGATGACATAGCCTCAGCTCTGGTTCTTACAGATTTTACTAGAAGAAAGTCAGAGCTAAACACATTTCCTAACTCACACAAAAAGTCAGAATTTTCTCTGGAAAGGAGTCAGAAAAAGTCTTTCTGGTGTATATTTAGTCATTGAGGGAAGATCAGCTTTATGTCAGTATCAAGATGGATAGATTCAGTTGGAAATTCCTCAAGTAAAATGAAATTGTTACTGAAACATGTTTTGATTTCAGCTCCCTGTCCATGGAGATAAAGTATCAGGTAATGTGGGGACAACTCTAAATCCATGGTTTAATTTACTGCTTTTAATCTAACAAGCTAAATGCATTAATTAATACCTCTGTAGTTTGTTACATTTCACAGCAGTGGCTTTTATTGCTGGATATCTCCTGATTTCTCTTCCTCTCTGTGCAAACATGCATGGGGTTCTCAGTTAAAATTCCTTAGTGTAAGAATAGTTGAAATACATTATAAATCATAGAAAAAGTAGCAAAGCAGTAGCTTTTCCTCTTCCTATTGAACTGATTTTGGTGCAAGAGGTCTCATCAATATTAACCAAATCATAAATTAAGAAGACTTCCTGAGATATGATACATTCATGTGAAAAAGAGGCTGTTTCTGCAGTGTCTGTGGTTTCCTAAGTTCCAAAATGCTTTTAAAGAACTCAAATTGAGTTATCCCACCACTACCATATGTAAGGAATGAACAGATTTTATTCTTTTTCATGTGTTTGTTGCTGTTCCTCTTTGACTTTAAAAGTGTCAGAATGTTTTAAGAGGTGAGGAGCCCAGCTCCAGGAGGTTCATGAGTTCACAGGAGGAAATTACTGAGTTGGCCTTGTCAGAGCACTTCTAATTCTTTTTTTTTTTTTTTTTTTAAGCTCAATATTCTTTGCTACAGCAGACAGAGAAATATGTCCTTTATTTTTATAAATTTCAAAGGAATCTTGTTCTGTTTCATGTTTTACATTCTGGATATTCTCAAAATCAAAGGAAAATACCACCTGCTTTTCTATTTTTATATCCCTTTAAGAGCATTAATCTAAGCAAACTTCTGTGGCTTTGCTTTCTTTCTGCAATGAGTGGTTGCTCCCAGGCCAGTTGAATTAAAAGCCAGAAGGATTGGTTTGTGGTGCCTGTTGACAGGCATGAGAGAAGCCATCAGCACAGAGATGTGGGGACTGAAAATCCCCCTGGCTGTGCTCAGTTCCATCTGGGATAAGGGCTGTGCTGTGGCTGTCAGCCCAGCCCATCTGGGAACATGGCAGGGGGAAGCTTCTGTGTCTCCTGGTGCTGTTAAGGCCAAATTGTAGAATTACAAACAGGTAATTTATTGTTGGAGTTGACGAAAAGCAATGTGAATTTTCAGTACATTAACAATCACGGAATGGTTTGGGTGGGAAGGGATTTAAAGCCCATCCAGCCCCACCCCTGCCATGGCAGGGACACCTTCCACTGTCCCAGGCTGCTCTAAGCAATGTCCAATCTGGCCTTGGACACTGCCAGAGATCCAGAGGCAGCCACAGCTGCTCTGGGCACCCTGTGCTAGGGAACACCTCTAAGGCAACTCACACAATACAAGGTCTTCCTATGCAAAAATTCCTGTGATTCCTTGATTTCATCATCCTTTCTAAGCAGGAAATCCTCATTAGGATCAACTGAAGGAGAAAGGGAAGCAGCATAGCCAATTCAGAGCCCATGTCTCTCATCAGAGGCACTGGAAATCGTAAAATAAATCAGCTTTTTTTATTGGTGAAAGCAGAATATGGATATGAGATTTGTAATTTCCAGGAGAGCTCTGGGGAGCAACATCAAGCAAGCAGCAGGACAAATTTATGAGCGCTCTCAGAATAGAATGTACCATCATTAACCTGATTTAAAAATGCACATGGGGGTCTGATAACATGAAGAACGTAGGTTTTGTCTCAGGATATATAGGTGCTGTTTCCTTTGAAAAGCAGGGTGCCTGAGGACTATTTATTGAGGACCTGGCAAGGTTCTGCAAAAATCATATAACAGTTATTATTAGGAGATGAATTATAATGGTTTTGCAGACTGCTTGAAGAGAGCTGAAGAGTGTGCACCATAACACAATTTGAATATTTTGTAAACAAACTCATTATCATAAATGCACTAACTTTAATATAGATTTGGTTGCAATCAGGTTCTCCTCTCTTTCCCTGGATGTCATAAATTGCTGCCTGATGACTTTTCCTTTACCATGAAGAATTTTTGCCCAGACTAAGAGAATTAATGCTGCACATCAGGTACTCCCACAGCCTTGATCCCTTTCCTACACCTTCTAAATGCAGAGATTTGGTGCTTTGCACCTCTGCACTGTTCTCTCTCTTCTCTCCAAATGCTCCAGCTCTGGGCCTAAAAAGAGTGGCAACTTTCTTTCTGTGCAATCTGGTGTGTAGGTGTTTTGTTCAAGCACCAACACATTAAACAGTCAGCACAGTCCATTTAAAATAATTAAGATTAATTTTCTCAAGCTCCCATGAAAACAAAGGGAAAATTATTTGCAGTTAACTGCACAGTGCCAACTTAAGTGGGATAGACTAAAATCATTACAGGTAATTTAATTTAAACAAATATTAGCCAAGCTTTGCTCATGTGACAAGTTATTTGTTTTGTAAGTCCAAGTCAAAACACATCTTTCTGAGCACTTTTTGAAAAGACTCATGCATTTGGAAAGAGTGCATTTTCATTGGGCAAAACCTGGATCTGATCAATTTACATGTGGCTTTTGACAGCCAAAATCTATCCAAAAAATCAAGTCAAATACTATTCAAAAAGAAAAGGGGTTTTAAATGATTGCTGATGTTTCCAGAGATTCCTAGGCTACTTATAATGAATGGGGTGATTATTTTAGAATTCCATGTAAGCAAATGAATTGCTGAGTTCAAAATTTAATGAAGTTCAATTGATATAATCAGGGAGATTGAAATAAGACTTGAAGGGTTTGATTCTTGATTAATGGATATCTATATAGTTTATGTATTGTTTTCCTAATGTAATACATTTGGAATAAAAAATATTTAGGTAAAGTTTAATAATAAGTAGAAATTAGGAAGGAGTTTGAGACTGGAATGTATGCATCAAATTTTGAGGGTCCCTTCTTTTCTTGTCAGGAATAGACACCCTCTAGGGGGCAAAGAAGTGGTATTCAGTGATCAGAGATGATTAAATAAATATTCATGTATTTTCAAAAAAGAATGATAAAAAATCCACCATAATTTTTTGAAGAACTGCTACAAAAACCACTGACTTCTTTTCCCCAAATTCTGAAAGTTTCCAAATTTTAATCTTAATTGTTTAGCAGCTCATGTTGGTGCCCATGAGCCCAAATTTGCTGTGATTTTCCATGCAATGTACAGGAGAAAATGTGAATGAGAAATGATGATATAGCTAGGATTGTTAAAAGTGCAAAGCAAACTAATTAATAAGCTTGTCTGAAGTTTGAAGTTTGACACGTCAGTTACAAAGATGAGAGAGAAAACAAATGTTCTCTGTTCCTCATTGCTGTACCTGAGCAGTATCTAATTGACAACTAAAAATCATCCTTCAGTGGGGTTATTGTTCTCAGGATCTATGCCCAGCACTGCTATGTGCTGTCAGATTTATTAGATGTCACAATGCCAATTATTTCTTGTGACACTGTGATCTTTATAAATCTGAAAACACAAAGTAGTCTCCCAAAAGCCTGCTTTTATTTCCTCCCTGACCCTTTGTCAGCACTGGGGTGGTAGGGCCTGGGGACAGCAGCCCTGGAGAACAGCGAGATCCAGCCAGCACTGCTCACTTTTCCTGCCTTTCCCTTCCCCTCCCACCCTCCTGTAATTCTTCTCCCCAGCCACAGACACACAAACCTCTGTCTGTCACCAGCCTCGGAGTTTGTCCCCTAATGCTGATGCTTTTTTGCTGCTCCTTCCCTACCACTGCCTTTATCATTTGTCACTCACTCCTGTTCCGCCCCAGCTTCGCACTCCTGTGTCAGGAGATGTGAGTGGCCCCGTTACTCAGAGTTCTACAAGTATTTCTCATCTTCTACTGAGATTTGGGTTTTCCCAGAAAGCAGGCTAACAATACATTTCAGCCTAAGTCAGGAGTCACTGGAGAGAGGCAGCGGGACTACATAGACAAGTTTTCTCCACTCTAATCTCTCTTATTAGAATCAGCTCTTGGAGAAAGAGGCAACCTGTACTGAGAATGAGGCTTTTATTAATGCAGGAAGAGATTTGGGGCAGGGAGGAGCCAGGCAGGTATCTGCTGTCAATGATTTATTTATATTCTGGGCTTGAGATATATTTGTAAATAAACCAAGCCATTTTTGCCTTAGCTGCCTGTGACACGTGTACTGCATGTGTGCATGGAAAATGTGTCATCTGTAATCTGTACTCACAGCACTGAGTGAGGCAAAAGCACTGAATCCCACTGGCAGTGCAGCTCCCACAGAACCAGGACTTCCCAGGATAGAGCTCTTCATTGCTAAGCTGCGTTGCTAAACCCAGAGCTGTTTATCCTGCAGTCTTTCTAAGGGGGACCTGCAGTGGTGCTGCTGTAATTCCCTCTGTAAAACACTCTAGGCAATTATGGAAGGTTGTGTTGAAGGATGGACAAACAACTGCCATAAGGATGGATAAATAACCACCATCAGATTCTGAGTACAAGAACTCTTGTGCTTGTTGTTTTTTCATAATTATTGGGAAGATCCACCCACTGAAAGGAGAGATTCCAAGGATGCTTGGCCTGTTCCTAGCACATGGCATTAGGGCAGGTGTACACACTTCAGCTGCCTGGTGCCACCATACAGTCAATGCAGTTGTCCCCACTGGGGCACAGCATTCCTTAAAACACAGGTTTCATATTAAAAAACCAAATCACTCCTAGAGCTGAATTAACATGAAAATCTTTGTTTTCTGCCTCTTTTTCAGCCCCCACCTCTTCCACAGCACTGACTCCTGGCCAGGGTGCAGCAACAGCTTTGGTTTCAGGACATTTGTTTGAACTTGTGCCAGTCTTCAGTTGCCCTGTTCTGACTGAGGTATTGATACTGTGATAATATAGACTTGGCAGATTTCCTGGATGAAATGTTAGCCTGGAGAAAAGGAAGCTCAGGGGGATCTTGTGGCTCTGCAGAACTCCCTGCCAGGAGGGGACAGCTGTGGGGGTCAGGCTCTGCTCTCAGGGAATAGGGACAGGAGGAGAAGGGATGACCTCAGGCTGGGCCAGGGGAGGCTCAGGTTGGACACCAGGAGTAATTTCTGCATGGAAAGGATGGTCAGGCCTTTGCAGGGGCTGCCCAGGGAGGTTTGGAGTGCCCATCCCTGGAGGTGTCCAAGGGAGGCCTGGAGGTAGCACTCAGAGCTCTGGGCTGGGTGACCAGAGGGATCAGTCATAGGTTAGATTGGATGATCCTGGAGGTCTTTTCCAATCTTAATGGTTCTCTGTGACCTGAGAAGGGCAAATATGTATCAAATACTCTTTTTGGGTGCCCTAAGCAGTAGCAGCTCTAATCCAGGCAAGCTTAGTACACACCTTTGGGTGCTGTGGGGCCAGCCTGCTGATGTGTGCCTCATGTCACCATCCCAGCCTAGTGGAGAGGAGGGAAACTCAGGGCAGGTCTTCACAGAAACAACCCCTAAAGTTTTGGGGGATAGACCCTCTGCCTTCAGTGGAAGAGCTGCCCCAGAGCCAGAGACCAAGCATATGGAGCTGAGGGATTACCCAGCCTTTCACTTCTCTCTCCATCCCATGTGGACATTCAAGGTCCCGAAGCTGTGTCCCCTGAGTGGGGGGCTCATCCTGCACTTCAGCCCAAATTCACAGGACAAAGCACATTTACTCACTGACATGAAGCAATTCTCAGAGCATGGGAGAGAGGAAACTTGTGGTTTGGATGGGATAGGCATTTGCCCTCAGTATCCTCAAATCCTTGTGCCGTTGCAGAACTCCTCCTGGATCTCCATGTCCTTCAGAAGGAGAGCACTGAAAGAAGACATTTGAACACCCAGTATCAGTTATTCTGCATTTGGATGAACCAGCAATCCCTTCTCAGCTCCCTGGGCTATAGGCAGCACAGAAAGTTATTCTCAGTCCCTGTCCTAGGTTACAGTTACAATGTAAGTTGTGCCCAAAGTATGTATTCTATCCCCATCTTCATGAACTGTTGAAACTAGGTGGGGCAGTGTTTCATTATCTTCTGTTAATGAGCCAAACAATGCCTTGCCACATGACTCATAGATAACTCCCTCCAGAGTTATCTCTGTTTAATGGGCCATCAAGGACCCACTGCATGACTCATAGAATCAGATCATCCCATTGTGAGATGCTCCACCCAGGGGGAGGAGCCAAGCATTCCCACCTGGATATAATCCAGGGTTTGGGACAGCACAGGCAGCCTTTACACCACTGGACTCCTAAAGGACAAGAGCTACCAGACCTTTCTACAGGATCACTGCTTCGACAAGACTATTTCATCTGGACTGCTACTACCACGCCAACAGGGTGTCAGATGTTATTCTGACTCTGTCAGTGGTTTTTGTACTATTGCATTTATTTTACTTTACTTTATTTTACTTCTTTTCTTATCTTCTTATTAATTTGTCTTTCTGACTTAGAGTCTCTCACTCGTTTTGCTTTCAAACCAGCACAGTCCCATTTTCAGGTACCTCTTTTTAATGCTGCACAATAAACTGTACAACAATCAATGTCCAGCTCTGTTATCTAGCTTATTTCTTTGCTCTTGGAGAGTGGTATAAATATTAATACCATAACCATGGATATTCTCTTTTATGTGACATGGTACAAAAGAAGAAACATTCTCCAGATCAAATTGACTATTGATCTTGATGTGTCTATTTGTGCAACCACTGTCACTATAATTTCAACACTATAATTAGATAAAAACTGAAGCAAGGTAACCTTACTCAAACTCAAGAACAGTAAAAATAGATGAAACATGATGAATGGACTTCTTCTCTCTTACAGAACAAGGATTAACTAGGAGCCAGAGATGAAACTAAAGGGTAAAAGAAGTGCTAAAGTCAGCCCCCAAATTTGTTGAAGTGAAAAAAATTGATGTATTGTGAGAGAAATTACAATTCTATTAGGAGTAGAAGCCTCAAATGAACAGACCTGAAGCAAGAAAATGACTTGGAAATGAGTGAAGGCTTGAACCAGAGGGAGCTTTGGTTATTTTGTCTCTGCATCCATCATGTTTAGTGATTATGCTTTGTTTAACAACAAGGACAAACAGTGGTTTAGCACAGCTGTTCTCTCACTTGCATTTTTTAACCATTACACAGGCTTTTTTCCTGACTACCAGCTCTGTCTATGGCAAGAAGAAATGATTGCCCCCCATATATTCCATTTTCATTCCAAAGCACAATCATCTCCTTTGGCTGCTGAGTAGCTAAAAGATGGAACAGAATGTTTTTAATGTGACTCTGATTGACCTTTGTGTTCCCCACAGCCTGGCTTTAATTCTTCTTAAAATGGCATTAACATTTGTTGAATACATATGCAATTATATTTGCTGAATCTGTTGTATACAAAGACTGCTCTGCTACAGACTCTGTTCTTCAATAGAAATGTAATGTCTTTATGCCAGCCATGAGGATTGCAAATCTCTGATTATGGGATTACATTTTCTGCAATCAGGAGGGGTTTGTGGCAGAATATTTTTAGTTTGGCTGCATTTGCTGTTTTGTTTCCCTATTCTTCATCATTAAATGCATCCCTTCTCTAAATTTCCTTCTTTGCTGGCTTTACTGCACAAAGAACCTATGAATGGCTGAAATATCCATTCATAGGTTTTAATTTATTCAGGCTGTATCTTCTCTGTCTTTGTAAGGAGATCATTTTTCACTATTGTGATAATGGAATTAATTCTTAGATTTCTGATTTTTTAAGCATTGCTTTCTGAGAGCAGAGGCACATGAAACAGTTGTTGCGCAAACTGAGCACATCTGGCTGAATCTTTTCCTTTGGTCTCCCTTAAAGGGCCTTCTTCATCATAGAGCTCACCCTATACTGACATAACAACTGGGCATGGTTTTATTTTCCAGCCACACAAACCAGCATTTTAATAGTCTTATATTCTTATTCCAGGGTTAGATGGGGAAAAAGATACAAGTAGCACAATGCTCTGGGAGGTGAGAACGGACAGTGTGGAAATGGAGTGAGGATATTGAGATCTCTGGGTTCATCTTGTGCAGTGGCATTAAGTCACCTGCAGACTTATCTTGGGAATTGTTGTAATTCATGGAGGATTTAAAGTTCCCTGATGCTGCCTCAGAAAGGGTGTCGAAGATTCCCAGATTACCACAATGATGGTTGTGAGATTTTTGTTGCCTTTTTTTTTTGGTGAGGAGGTTGTTTGCATCTTCAGGTGATTGTCTTGGGTTGCAATGCAAGATGTATTCTATTCCCAATCTGTTGAAACAAGTTCAAGAGGGTTTTTTTTTTCTTTATCTCATAATTCCGGAGGGGGGGGCAGGTGCCTTTCTGTTAATGGGCCAGCTGTTAAAACCAGGCAGGGCAATGTTCCTTATCTCTTCCAGCACCCATCCTTCCTCTGGGGGATATCTACTGTTAATGAGCCATTAAGGCTCACCACATGACTGATAACATTACATCATCCCAATGTGAGATGCTCCACCCAGTGGGAGGAGTCAAGCATTTTTGCCTGGATAAAACCCTGACATTCAGAACACCAGCCAGCCTGTTTCCACTGGATTCCCTGAGGAGGACTGAACCCATCTCGACATCACTGGACCCTTTCTACAGGATCATCTCTACTCCAACAGAACCACATCTGCCACTCCAGGAGGACTTATTTTGGACTGCTTTCAACACCCTTACCAACTGTTGGGTGTCAGGTCGTATTCGGACTCTGTCAGTGTTTCTAGGATTTTTGTTTGGTTGGTTGGTTGGGCTTTTTTTGTACTACTAAATTTGTATTTTTAATATTCCTAGTAAAGAACTGTTATTCCTAGTCCAAAATCTGCCTGAAAGCCCTTAATTGCAAAATTTTAATGATTTGGAGGGAGGGGGTTTAAATTCTCCATTTCAAGGGAAACTCCAGCTTTTCCGTGGCAGACACCTGTCTTCCCAAACCAAGACAGTGATCAAATGAGGGTAAAGCTCATGCTGCAAGGGGAGGTGAGAAATGTGACAAATATTGCCAATAGATGGAGGATTAATCATTATAAGAGTAGAAAATATAGGGAAGATAAATATACATATACCTTCTGATTCTTAGAAATCCTTAATCTTATATAAACGAGGCAAAATTTTACGTGAACAATAACAAAAATTATCCCAGGAAGCCACCCAGCCAGAAAGGCCTTGAAGGGGAGAGAATCTAAATTATCTAAAGGCATCTCACAGTTTTGAAGAGCACCTACTGCTCCCTCTGCAGCACCCAAAACCTGCTCATATGACATCTTTGGTGTTAAACAATGCAGCTGGCAGTGGGATCTGACCTGCTTTATACTTTAAATACTGACGATCTGCCCTCCCCAGGCAGGGAATTTGTTCAATGCTCAAAATCATGTCCAGAATTATGTCTCTGTTTTGTGAACTCTGAATCCTAAGCCCATGTAGAGTCTTGATGTTCTTTGTACAGCAAAAATTGGACTTTTATTTTGACTCCAGTCAAAATATATAGATTTTCCTTTATCATCACAGCTCCACCTTTGACCCTCAGTAGAATCAAACAGACTACTTCCTTGGTGGAGGAGCACAACCATCACTTACTCCAACTGCCTGAGCAGTTCAGGGCTGACCAAGTTAAAGCTTGTTCTCAAGGGCATTGTCCAAATGGGTCCTAAACCCTGACAGACCTGGGGCCTCAGCCACCCCTCTAAGAAGCCCTTTTCTAGTGCTTTTGTGCTGGTTTTGCATGGAAGTGATTTTTCCAAGAAAGTTATAGCAAAACCAATCAGTGACTAGGTTTGAATATTGACATCCGGTGAAGCCACTAGAAAGGTGATACGCCTCTGTGAACACAGTTCCCGGGAAAAGCTCTTCCAGGCTGAGAAGAGGGAACAAGCAGGCCTGGCTCCCACCTTGCTGTGGGGGATGGGCTGCCTGGGGCCATGCCCCTTCCTGGGAAGCCCGCAGGGCCCTGGGTCAGGGCTGGGCCCAGTGACTGCTGGGCAGGGGGAGGGGAGGAGAGAGGGCCCCGTCCTGTCTGGATCAGGCCTCCAAGTGGCTTTAACATCCTGCCACTAAGCCGTATCCCCATGGTGGCCCTGGGATGCCTGGCAGGGCTGGGCCAGGCCCTTCCCACTGCGACTGGGCCTGGCCCTTCCTGCTGCAGCTGCTGAGCAGAAGGGGGAGAAGCCCCAGCCATGGCATGCTGCTGTGAGTTCCTAGCTGTTCCCCCCACCCAGTGCGCTCCAGACAATGTTACTAAGAACCCTTTCTGAGGGAGGGGCCCAGCTGTGTGAGAGATCATGCAGCTAAGACCAAGGGTGGCTCTGTGGCCCACTTTCGGCCACTGCCCAGGAAAGACTATCATGACCTTCTGCAGACTCTCTGCAGGGAGAGATTTTAACTCTTTCCTTACACAGATGAAGCTTGCAAAACAGTAGGTCTCTCTCTAAGTGAGAGAGACAGATTGGAGACATGTAGAGAGACAATATGAAGACATCAAAGTCAGTGAAGGAATAATTGAGTCTTAAATGGAAAGGGAATGAGAAGATGCCTAGTCTTAGGTATTCTCTGGAAATTCTTTGGTAAAGCCATGGTAATGGACTGTAATATCCCTTTAGGTCATGGAAATATGTATGGGGAGATGAAAAGAGTGTTCAGATTGCAGATATAAGCAAAAGTATTTGTGGTGGACTAAGTAAATATTGAAGTAGCTATGCTCTTATAAGAAGCTTAAACAGAGAGAGAGAGAAATGAGATGAAGATTTGCCCCCAGAAAAAGATGTCTGTTCCTAGAGATGAAGAAAACCTTTGCTTTTGAACCACTGATCTTTAAAATGGTGCCTCACTGTTGCGGTACTCTTCTTTATGGGGTGTGACCCATTCCCCTGGGGCCCTGTGTGGCCCAGGCTGTCACTGGCAGATCAGAGTAAAATGCGAGATGGGTCCAGCTTGCAGCTCCAAGATTCAGTTATTATAAAAGCATAACATAAAACGCAATCTAACTCTAAGACAGAGCAGAGGCTGGGACCTAAAATCTCTAAACTAAAAGTGAAAGCAAAAGGTAAAGTAAAAGTAAAAATGAAAGCAAAAGTGGGTTTTAGGGACAGTGGGTTTTAAGGGACTCTTTTGGGAGCTGGGTTCAGGGTAAAGATCGAATAGGGAGAGGGGAACAAGGCAGGGATTACAATACTGAAACCAATAAAGAAGCATAACAATCTCAACAACTAATAAGGCATCGAAGATTGAGAGATTGATAGGGAACAGTCTGGAAGAAAAGGCAAGGTTTAGGAAGGATTGACAGCTACCTAGGTGAATGCAATCTAGACAACACTAACCATACAGGGAGTGGGATATAACTTAGGACTGTTATTAATATATGGGATAACAAAACAACCCATTTAACATAAAAAAACATCACAACACCCCATGAGTTTACATGGCCCATTAGGCAGCTGTGGGAAGGCTGCGTGATATGGGAGGGACTTCACAAATGCAGATTCCCAGGTGGCTGCTTTTGTGAGAATTAAAAGCCACAAGACAACTGTCTGTCTTGTGGGAAGTTTCCATGGCAGACCAAAAGACACCTCTCTCTCGAAATAAACTGATGAAAGACTATTTTATAGGTGGTAAACTGATCTATAGTTTCAAGTTTTGTCTCTACGTGTTGTCCTTGAGAAGGGAAAGGAAAGTTGCGGGAGAGGGGAAGTGTTTTGAAGGTCTTATTCTGATTTTTATTAATTTTTTCTCTCTTGTAGTTTTGTTAATAAACCTGTCTTTATATCCCTTTAAGTTTTGAGCCTGCTTTGCTCTTCTCCTAATCCTATCTCACAGCAGAAAAAGAGTAAATAATTCCAGTGGGAACTCAAACCACTACAAAATGGTGCATTGGCTGGGAAACAGAAATTGGTGAACCTGAAACCACTACACGAATTGGTGTTTCTGCCCGGTTTCAACCTGAAACCATCACATCTTTGTCATCCTGTCTGAAATGCTTCCTAATGTGTGGTAAAACCTCATCTGGAAGAGCTTTGAGCTATTCCCATGTCCCATCAGTAGACACTGTGTTCCTTCCCCTGTAGAGAGCATTGAAGTCACCCTCATACTCCTTTTTTCCCAAGTTTAACAAGCTCAGAGTCCTCAGCTCCTCACAGGACACCCCTTCCAGCCCTTTCAGCAGCTCTGCCTCCTTCTGGGTGCATCAAGGACTGCATATCTCTGACTTTTTGATCAGACTCACTAATGTCTTGTGTTTGCATTTAGAAAAGGAAAATAATTTTGGAAACTTTTTTTGGTTAGTCTTCACCCTCACCAACCTCCTGCTGAAAATAGAAACAATGAAGGGATGACTTCAGTGCCAGAAATGTGGTATGGAGGCAGAAGCAGTGACAGCTCTGCAGCTAATCCATCACACAAACGACTTTAATGTAGGCCAGAGTAGCAACGGATATTAGACAAGGTCCAGAAAACATCCAAAAAGCCTTTATTTTTTACCAGTTTTGTTTCTCTTTTTAATTTTTTCCCCTCAAATATCAATCATCACTTCTTGTTCTGTTGTCATAAGGACTCCTGATGAGTCAGTGCCTGAATAGCTCAAGGTCCAGCTATTCTACTTGACTTTCTTTCCCTTTTCTGGTGGGTTGTGACTTGAATGAGTGTCAAGATAATCCTGCCTATTCTTGGGGGCACTTCATCTCAATATTCTTTATTGCTAGTGTCACCAGAATGAATCTGTGGCTGGAAGGACCATGATAAATTCAATATTTTAAAACACTCTCCTAACCAGATTTTTTGACCTGTACTTCTGGACCTATTTTTTGCAGGAAGACACTCACTTATCTATTCCAAGTACCCTTATTTAGCATGAATATATTTCATGGGGGCAAGTTCTCAAATTTAGAACATTCTGAAGAAGATTTAAAAGCCAGCAGACTTGAATGATTCAAAACTAATAGTGACCTCTAGTGACTAGAGAATTCAATATGTCTTCCAGAGCAAGCTTAAATTTGTTGTAAACCCAGTATTTTGTAAAAGTTCAGAATGGCATTATATTATTTAAGAAAAGGAATCTTTGCTTTTATGCATTTTTCAGCTGAAACTCATGATTTGTAGCTAATACTGATATCTGCTAGAATGTTCCTTTCTTAATAATCTTTGAACATATTTTAATACCTTTATTCTAGTCTAGAAGTAATTAGACATTATTTGAAGCACATCTAAACTTCTTTGCTGAGTGTTCTCTGGCACATAGAGGAGAAAATGAGAATACTCCAAATGACTTCACACCTCATCTCAAACTCTTTGCGTGGGTTTAATTTTACGGATGCTGTCTCCTCTGGTTTGAGTTTCCAGCTAGGTTTTACTAAGAACTTCTCACAAGGCTTATTGATTAATCTGGAGATAATGTTCATTAAAAACCACAAAATATTGCACTTTTAATGCCATTTTCTCTAAGAATTAGTATCTCACTGCTGGAAATACTTTGGATTTTATGATGCTCTGCCCTGACCTCACTCAGAGCACCCAGTGTTCAGGTGTAATAAAGTCATGGAATGGTTTGGGTTGGAAGGGACCTTCAAAGGTTTTCTAGTCCAACCCCCAATCACTGACACCTCTTTTGCTTGGCACCGGGCATGGCAGATGTGAATTTGATTTTATTCCTACTATTAAAATTAATGTGACATGGGTCAGGGGTGGCTGTGATGGGTTATCAGTGGGACTTGATGATCTTGAAGGCTGCTTCCAACCAAAATGATTATGTGATGGTGCAGAGAGTAATTTATTACCCAGTCACCTTCTAACATTCTCAGTATTTTCCCACACAATTATTGCAAAAGCTGCACTGAAGTAGTGGCTTATTTCTTTTAGTGGTATGCACTGAATTTTTTCTTGTTTTTGTTAAACATGCAATTTTATTTAAAGGGGTACAATGCATTATTACAGGGACACAGCACAATATTATTTAAGGGATAGGGGATGAAACAATTTGGAAAAACAATGCAATTTCTATTTAAAGCTCACCTCCACCAAGAGAAACTGCAGTAAAACATAACCCAAATGAAAAGAGGAAGTCTTGCCCTTGTCATTCTCACTGTTTCATTTAGGTATTACTGAAATGAAAAGGGTTTTTTGGGGTTTTTTTTTGGTTTGTTTTTTCTTTTTTTTTGGGGGGGGGGGTGTTCCTTCTTTTTAAGGGCATTAACTGAATGATAAAAGGAGCTGGAAATATGACGGGTCAGAAAGAAGCAGCGCAAGAACACCATGTCAATCCTCAATGAGGCCCTCAGTGAGCTATTTCCATTCAATTTCAAGGAGGTGCTGCAGGCTAAAAAATCTGCCCAAAGATGCTGATCAGGTTGTTACATAATCAAAGGCATTTGGCTTCCTGACAGAAGCTTGGGATGCAAATATTCTGCTGTGCTGTAACCTCAGTGAGGTTATACCAGACACACCTTTTAACCTGCCTAGAAATCCATATATTGAGTGTAACTACAGCTCCTGTCGAGCAGGGAGTTTCACGTTGCTTATGAATAGGCTTATTCATTACTAAGCCAGTCTTTATTCAGATGAGGTAAATTGCCTAAAATATTTGGAGCTATTTAGATTTAAAATCACTGAGAATCTAAGTCTCTTTAACCTTTGACATGTGTACAACTCATGAGACAAATCCATGATTCGTTGCTCTGTTCATGTTTGCCTAGACAGATCCAGTGTTTTTCTGGTTTGCTAAAGTGGAGGTTTGTTCTTGATGAGTTTTTCATATCCTTCCTGTGCCCTGATATTAAAAAATCTTGAGACATATTGCTTCATGATGATCTCAGCGTCTGGTAGGAGAGAAATTTTGTGTTCTTTACTGTTAGATTCTGTACTTTAATGTAATTGCTGATCTGAGACTTCTCATGTGTGAGAAGAGGTGGTTGCTTGATTTAGTGTTTTGGTTGTGGATCCTTTTGCAGGAGAAGTTATTTTGATAACATGGTAAAGAGATTTACATGATGGTGTTTGAGGTTCTATAGCAAAATTTACTATCAACAGCAAAATGGCTTTTTTGTTTTGTGGTTGGTTTTTTGTTTGTTTGTTTTGGTTTTTTTTTGTTTTTTAGTTTGACAGTGATGTTAAAAGGAACACCATATTTTCCAGAGAGTGAGTCTTTAACAGAAGTTAGAGTGCTGCTATGGAGAAAAGCTATAGAAAACATACACTTTTGAAATTGCTTGCCTCTATTGAAAACTTAGGATATGAACTTCAAAAGTTTGGTTCTCATTTAGTGCGGCCACGCTCCGTGGGTCACTGATCAGTGAACCCTAGCCTTGCCTGGCCCCTGGCCTGGAGCGTGCGCAGCTGTCGGTAGGGCCCGCTGGACAGATCTGCAGAAACCCACCCGGTGGGTTTCTTGGCAGGCAAGCACTGGATGTAGTTTGCAGCTATGGCGAAGGAGGAAAAGGAGGCTCTCTTCTGAGGTGGAATAGGAGATGTTTTATTGCCTGGACATCACCTCAGGATGGTGGACGAGAGAGAGGGCCCGCCCGGACCCCCCGCCGCTTAAGAGGACAGGTGCCAAGGGGCGTGTACATAAACTTTCCACCAATAGGGGGATACAAAGGGAGGAGTTGGGGGGTAGATTTACACACAAAGGGCCAATCCCTGGAGGGGGGGGGTAGGGGATTTCCAGAACCTGTTCCAATCAGGGGCCAGGTCTCCCCGAGATTTCCAGAAGGGGTAGAGGCTTTCCTGGATGACTGGCAGGCTCCGGGGGAGGGGACAAACTTGGATGGACAGGAGGGTTTCCAGGGGAAACAGCACCTTCGGGAAGGGGTAAACCAACTGCAAATGCAGCTATAAACAGGGGGGTCCGGAATAAACCATTTTCCCAACTTAAATAACATTAATTATATAAACCCAAAACTTGTGAGCACAGCTCACGCACCACTACATCTCCCCCTTTCTTTTTATATAAAGATGGTAATTTAAACCACAAACAGCTAGTCGGTGGCCACAGCTCAGGGTCTTCTTCAGGGAGGTCCTTTTCTTCTTCAACTCTCATTTCTACTTCCGGTGGAGCTGTGACGACCACGACTAGGCTTGCATATGGGGGGGAGACAGTTTGAGGCTAACTTTTTAACAAAATAACGAATGCAGCTAACTGTGCTAAGAATACATAAAATCATAACAAAACAATTAAAACAGGACAAAGATAGACCTCGCCCACCCAGGCAGCCCCCAGTCCTCAAAAAGTCCATCCAGCCAGTCGGATGTTTGAGGACAGCTTGTTTGTGGCATGGATGTCTCCGACAAGTTTGCAGACTGTGGTATAGATGCCTCTGACAAGTTTGCTGTTTGTGGCATGGATGTTGGCACTGTCCACGCCACGGTCGGAGACTGAAGGCTGGAGAGCAGCAGCAGGGAAAGAAGTCTGGCTGCTGTCAGTGGGGCCATCGCTCTGTGTGGTCTGACCTGAACTAAATAGAATGTGAGACAAGAACATAATTAGAAACAGGGCAAAGGGGTAAGGGGAGGACAAATTCTTCCCAGCTCGTCCACTTGTGTCTTTTCCGTCTCCAGGATGCCACGGACACCTGTGAAACCTTAACTCCTTTTGCAGAGGCCTTTGGAATATAGGGTCTCACCCACTTTGAGGGAATCCACCTTAAGCCACTGGGGGTGGACACGCAGGCGTACCCACGTCCCCAAGTAACCAGGTGGTGAGGGCCCTCTGTTCCGCCGGTCTCTGGGTCCTTTATAAGGACGGGTGGTCGAACCTTGGTGGAAAACTGGTCGCTGCTGCCGAAGTGCCTGACGACTGGTGGGTTCAAAACCTCAAAAGAGCAATTTAGAAAATTGATGGTGAACAGTGCTCTGGACAGGCGGATAGCTGGAGATTCTAATTTCAGGACCTGTTGTTGCTGGCCCAGGACCCTTTTGATCTCCGGTGGGTCCTCTCTACCACCGCTTGACCTGTGGGGGAATGGGGGATGCCAGTTTTATGCTCCACCCCCCATTGCTGCAGGAAACTGCGGAACTCCTTGGATTTATACGCAGGCCCGTTGTCAGTTTTCAGGGCTTTTGGGACTCCCATAAAGGAGAAAGCCTGGATGAGATGTGTAATCGCATCCCTGGATCTCTCCCCTGCGTGGGCAGAGGCAAAGACTGCTCCAGAGAAGGTGTCCACCGAGACGTGCACATATTTCCGCTTTCCAAACTGAGGGATATGTGTCACATCTGTCTGCCACACCTCACAGCTCCTAACCCTCTGGGGTTGGCACCAGCGCTCAGGGTGGGGAGCGCATGCTGCTGGCAATTTGGACAAGTTGCCACGATTGCCTTGGCCTGTTCCCGGGTAAGGTGGAACCGGCGAACTAAACTGGGGCATTCTGATGGAAAAGTTGGTGACTGATCTTTGCCTGCTCAAAGACATTTGGGAGCGGGGCCATCTCTGCAGGGGCAGCAAGGGCATCGGCTCTCCTGTTCCCTCAGCTATGAACCCGGGCATGTCTGTGTGTGACCTTGTGTGCATCACAAAAAAGGGTTGCTCTCGGTGGGAGACAAGCTTAACTAGCTTTGAGAGCAACTTGAACAGGGCAAGGTTGGTCACTTCCTGGAGAACAGCATTTTCAGCTCTGGATACTACACCTGCACATATGCAGAATCAGTTACCAAATTGAATGGTTCAGAGAACCTCTCGAAAGCCTGACAACTGCGGCCAACTCAGCGATTTGAGGTGATCCTTCTACCTCAGCGACATCTGTCTCCCACCGCTGAGTCTGAGGGTCTTTCCAAGTCATAACTGACTTGTGAGACTTTCCGGACGCGTCCGTAAAAACTGTCAGGGCCTCTAAAGGCCTTTTGCTCTGAACGCTTTCTAATTTTAGCGTGAATTGGGCTTCCGAATTAAAAATTCTGTGGGCAGGCCGATGAATAGAAATTTGTCCTGTGTAGGAATCCAGAGCCATTTGCAAAGCCTCATTCTCCTGGAGAAATTTTTCCAACCTTTGCTTTGTAATTGGGCCCGTTTTGGTCTGAATTGGGATGTGAATGCATTCAAAATCACAGCCAGCTAGGTCCCTAATACGGGTTCTGGCCTTCCGGATTAGATCAGCTGCCAGCTCCTGTGGCGTGGTCATTCTTTTGGACCTTTGGTGGCTAAGAAAGACCCACTCTATAATGAGAAGAGGATCTCTCCCGCCTCTGTCCTTACGGGGTAATTTGCTTACCTCCTTGTCCCACTGAAAAATGACTCCATGGAGGTGTGGCAGATTTCCTAATACAATAAAACTGAAAGGCAGTTCAGGTGCACACCTGTTTGCCTGTCGGGTGGACAGTTTTACCTGGACCTTCTCCAGTGCCTTCTGTGCCTCTGGGGTGAGCTCCCGCGGAGAATTCAGCTCCTCTCCCCCTTTCAATAAATTGAAAAGAGGGTCTAGTTCCTCGGTGGTCAGACCTAGCCAGGGCCGCACCCAGGTCAACGCCCCACACAGCTGATGAGCGTCAGCAAGAGTCCTGATTTTAGTTTTTATTGCCAATTTTTGCGGAACAATGGTCCGCTTACTGATCTCCAGGCCTAAGTATTTCCAAGGCGGCACCCTTTGAATCTTCTGCTCCTGCAGCTCGAACCCTGCAGCAACCAATGAAGAGATTGTCAGGTCAAGCGCATGGGACAGTACATCCTCGTTCGGGGCACAGACAAGCACGTCATCCATATAATGATGGATGATCGCCTTGTCTGCGGCTGCACGTACAGGGGACAGCAATGAAGAGACGTACCACTGGCAAATCACGGGCGAGTTTTTCATGCCCTGCGGTAAAACTTTCCAGTGATACCTTTTCCTCGGGGCCTCTCGGTCGATGGTGGGAACCGAGAACGCGAAGCGCGGGGCATCGGCAGGATGAAGGGGAATTTGAAAGAAACAATCTTTAATATCAATGACTGCCAATTGCCAATCTCGAGGGAGCATTGTCGGGGAAGGCATCCCCGGTTGGAGAGACCCCATATCCTCAATTACATTGTTAATTTGTCTGAGGTCGTGAAGGAGCCACCACTTGGTCTTGTCAGCCTTTTGGATGACAAAGACCGGGAGTTCCACGGGGAGGTGGTCTCCTCAATGTTACCCTTGGCAAGTTGCTCTTCCACGAGCTCATTCAGCGCCTTTAATTTTTGTTTTGAAAGCGGCCACTGCTCTACCCAGACTGGAACATCTGTCTTCCAATTCAGTTTTTGGGTAGGGCGCCTCTCAGTGACCACCGCACAAAAATCCTGTGGGGGTCGGGTGATGCCTGAAACTGAGGCAGAGGCAGAGGCCAGTTGGAGTAAAGCTGAAGTGAACTTTATTTTAGGCCTTCAAGGCCAGCCCCGGCAGCCACAGCAGTGGCTGCCTGGGTCGCTCCCTGTATGCAAGCAAAAGGAGAGCGGGTTACAAAATCCCCCCCTTTTTCTAGGTTTTAGTCCATTTGCATATGCCCCATTCGTCGTCCAATCAACAGTTCCAAACGACGGTGTTCCATCCTCTTACGTTGTTTATCTTTGGGGCTCGGAGCTCAGAGAGCGTGTCCTTGAAGAAGTGAATCCCGTGGAAAAACCCAAACTATCCTGCCCCTATCACCCTGTGCTCAAGGCCCAGCACTACTGACTATTAAGCAGTCTACCCGTTAGAATAAGATACTGAAACCCCAAACCCTGAGGCATCAGTTCCCCCCTTTTAGAGGCTTGACAAGGCCTCTACCTTGTTGAGTCTCTACCTAGATACAATGACAATGCTTACAAGTACAAAAAGAGAGCTGTTTTTACAGTTTACTATCATTGGGGACAGAAGCCTTTTTGACTCTGGAGTAGTGGATCCACGGTCCTTTACCAGCAACCTTGACTGCGGTGAAAGTCGTCAACAGTACTTGAAATGGTCCATTCCACCTGGCTCGCAAAGGATCACTGTCCCACCACTTGACATAAACCCAGTCTCCAGGTTGGAACGGATGTACAGGCGTATCCAATCCCATGGGTCTCAATGACACGATGTGGGTTTGAAGCCTCTGCAAGGTAGAACTTAAAGCCATTAAATACTTTTGTAAATCAAGTTTTCCCTTCATGTGGACTTCTCCAGGAATATGTGGAATCTGATAGGGGCCTCCTTCCGTTCCTTACTAAGCCGTCGGTGTGCGCGGAAGATCTCCAGTCCCAAGTAGACCACTTCTTCTTTAGCAATCTGCATTTTGTCTTTCGAAACCTTATATCCGCTAGATCCCAAAAAGTTTAGCAAACTCACAGTAAATCGTATACAATCCCCCTGGATCCAGCTGCAATCAGGATGTCATCAACATATTGAAGAACAACTGCTTCCGGCTCTAGTCTTTTCCAGTCCTCCAGTTCCTTTGCCAGCTGATTCCCAAAGAGAGTTGCACTGTTTTTGAACCCTTGCGGTAAAACCGTCCAAGTAAGTTGGCTTTTCCTCCCTGTTGTAGGGTTTTCCCATTCGAAAGCAAAAAGCTCTTGGCTATCTTTGTGTACGGGAATGCAAAAAAAGGCATCCTTTAGATCTACTACAGTAAACCACCCCAATTCATCTGTTAGTGTGGTCAAAAGGGTGTAAGGATTAGCTACCACCGAGTGTATGTCCTCAGTGATTCTATTAATGGCCCTTAGGTCTTGCACTAACCGGTAGCGTTTACCATCAGCTTTCTTAATAGCTAAAATAGGGGTGTTAAATTTGGATTCACATGGCATCAACAGACCATGTTGTAGGAAATTTTCAATAATAGGCACTAGTCCTATATGGCTTTCCAATTTTAAGGGATATTGTTTTTGTCTTACTGGTGTAGCTCCTGGTTTGAGTGTAACCCTCACCGGTTCTGCTCGTTTAGATCTTCCCGGGACATCACCAGCCCACACTATTGGGTTTACTACATTCTCGACTTCAGCGGGGATTTCATCGTGTTTTTCCTGTACAAAGAGTGCAGCGACTTGGACAAATTTAGATTCAGGGATTATGATTTGTACATCCTTCCCCCTCCTGAATTTAATCTCTGCCTCCAATCTTTCTAATAAGTCCCTGCCCAGCAATGGTTTGGGGGAGTTGGGCATATAAAGGAATTGATGAGTCACCCAATGCTTCCCTAATTTGAAGTCCAAGGGCTGAAAGAAAGGTCGAGTTTCACTTACCCTGGTTGCCCCAACAACATGTACGGTATCGTGACTCAGTTTCCCTTCCAAAGTATTCAACACAGAGTAAGCCGCTCCTGTATCCACCAAAAATTCTATATCTTCTTTCCCCAGCTTAGCTATAACCGAGGGCTCTGCTGGGGGGGTAGCCCTCGGTCCGCATCAATTGGACCCTGAACCGCCCGAGGTCCGTACCACTGGGAGCTGGGGAACCGAGGATTTTTCTTTCAACAGTGGGCACGTTCTTCTCCAGTGCCCTAAATTCTTACAGAGGGTACACTGGTCTTTCTCTGTAGGGGAAGTCTTCTTAAATGACTCTTCTTGTGCTGCCTTCTTAACAGGTTGGGACTTGCCCCTTTCCGTCGGACCTCTATCCCGAAACACCTTCCAAGCCACCTCTAACAATTTATCCATATCTCGGACCCCCTCCATCTTCTGCAGTTTCCTTCTTATATCATTCAAAGCTTGGCCCATAAACAGCAGAACCAGATGTGCTTTACCATCACCTGACTCAGGATCTAGATCTGTATATTTGATAGCAGTTTCTCTTAATCGGTTTAAAAAATCAGTAGGCGACTCATCATAATTTTGCCTAACTTCGTAAAGTTTTGACCAGTTTATAGCCTTAGGGACACCATGCTTCAATCCATACACCACGAGGTTTTGATATCGTTTTAATCTCGCTAACTCCTCGGGAGTATTCGGATTCCACTCTGGGTTTTCTTGGGGGAAGATCTGAGTGACAGTGCCTTGAAGCATTCCACTGGCTATGCCCCCTTCAACAAAAGTAGTGATAGCTTTATTGACCATTCGTCTTTCTGTGGGATCAAGTAATGTATCTAGCATGGAATTTAAGTCAGCCTAATCAGGATTTTGGGAATTAATAGCTCTCTCCACTAATTGGGCTACCTTGTCTGGGTTCTCTTTGTACTTCCCCACTGTAGATTTCCACTGTTCTAACTCTATGAGGGAGTACGGAACCTTCACATACACTGGCCCTTGATTACCAACTGCTTGTCTTAATGGAGCTTGAAGAACTGGCTCCCTTTCCTTTTTCCCTTTCCTAGTACGGTGGGCAATTGGGCTCCGTTCTCTGATAGCCCTCCTCGCAATTCTTCTCTTCTTGCGCCTATTTGTAATTTTGTCTATTTCCTCACTTTCTTCATCCTCAGAGCTGTCTGAGCGAGAGCTCTCAGATTCTGTTGTAACTAGCAGCTTAGCTCTACTCCCGGATAAACTGTAAGACCTGCGTCTGGTTGTCCCTGCTGCCCGTCCGCCTTTGATGATATCATCCCCCGAGACAGCTCCTTGGCCTTCGGGGTTGCTGTGGCAACGGACAGGCCCAAGATCGGGGGAGGGATCCCTCCCCCCACGGCTCGTACAGTCCGCGCCCTCTCTGCGAGATTCTCTGGCCCTACCCCCCCTTTTTCTGGATGGGGCCAGAAGCTGCTGCTGCTGGCTTCCCCTCCCCCCTTTTCCCGCCCTTCGGGGGGGTGAAGTGGATGGGGACAGAGACGGTGTCCAGCACTGCCGAAACCCCTCCTCCTCCCTTTTCACTGCCCGAGGCCCGGGCCGGCCCCGTGGCTGCGAGTAGGGTGGTGGGGGCAGGGGAGCGGCTGCACGGTAGCCAGACCCAGCTCTCAGCGCAGGGGCCACTAGGTCCTCTGGCTGGTCTTGATTACACACGCTACAGAGAAACGGCTTTTCTCTGTTCTTTCGTACAACCATAATATTTTCCTTTTTGCTATCCCGAGCCTGTTCGCGAGCCAGGGCCAGAAACAAGCGGGCATACTGTAATTCCTCAAAGCACCTATCCCCACGCAAACACGACATTAAACTAGATATCAGGCTTTTATCTAAACTCCCGAGTTGAGGCCACACCTCTCCATTGTCTAATGTATATGCTGGCCACAATGTCTCCGAAAGCCTGATCAGTTTGGGTCTTACAAGCAGGGACTCTTCCCCCACCAACCTCGTCCAGTTTCTCAGTACTAGCCCGAGAGGGCTGTCCCTGGGAATTGTTTTGCTACTGCTTTTGCTAGAATATATGCAGCCCATTCTGATATCCCACAAACAAAAGCACTCAAACCCGACCTGGGATTAGAACTCGGGACTTTTAAAACTACAGCTATCACCTGCGCCGCACTTCGGCTTCAGGACACTCAGCATCCTGATAGGGAGGTAGCCCTTCCCCCGGGTCAGGCTAGAGACTCCAAAAGCCCTGCCTAGGATCGCAACAAAATCACGCCTTACGAAGATCTCAACAACAAACCCGGACGCTAACAAGACGCCCCTTTACCCAATCACTCACGCCTCTGTCTCAAGGGCTCTGGTGCTGGCGTCTCAGGACCTCCGCTGATAAGATGAAGAGTGCTTTGGTCCCCAAGGGTCCCCAGCAGCCTCAAACCCTCCTACCTGGCTCGCCAAAACTGATGCCTGAAATTGAGGCAGAGGCAGAGGCCAGTCACGTTAAGGTTGAAGTGAATTTTATTTTAGGCCTTCAAGGCCAGCCCCGGCAGCCACAGCAGTGGCTGCCTGGGTCGCTCCCTGTATGCCGGCAAAAGAAGAGAGGGTTACAAAATCCCCCCCCCTTTTTCTAGGTTTCAGTCCATTTGCATATGCCCCATTCGTTGTCCAATCAACAGTTCCAGATGACGGTGTTCCATCCTTCTACGTTGTTTATCTTTGGGGCTCGGAGCTCGGAGAGTGTGTCCTTGAAGAGGTGAATCCTGTGCAGAAACCCAAACTACCCTGCCCCTATCACCCTGTGCTCAAGGCCCAGCACCACTGACTATCAAGCAGCCTACCCACTAGAACAAGACACTGAAACCCCAAACCCTGAGGCATCATCTCAAGCAACTAATACAGTAAAAGACGCAGCAAATATTAAGCAATACACATCATCTAAATGCCTATACTTTTTGAATACCTTCTAATTTTTGTGATTAATATCCTCTAGTTTCTAACCCCGTTTCACTAGGGTCAAGGTGTCTGAAGCCCCAGACATTTGGATATCTCAGCTGGAGGAGAAGGACAGGAGGCTGCGACTGACACTGCAGGAGTGGACCAGAGCAGGAGCCAGTGTGTTGACATCAGGGGAAGCCTTGTGTGCCTACCCACAGACTGTCTGCTGAAATAGTCTGCATGGGCATCCCTCCTTTAGAATCTCCTGTCATTGGGGGGCTGATCCTTGCTGTTTTTTTCTTTATGTTAAGTTGTTTCTGTGCCTTCACTCACCTCAGGTAGGGCAAAAGACAACATGAAAATTAGATTAGGAGATTAGATTACATCATTAGAATGTTTTTCTTAATACTCTTACCTTTACATTGTCAGTTAGGTTTGGGCCAGAGATGGGAGAATCGTTTTTCAGTCCTAGAAGTAACAAAAACCTTTAACCTTAGGAATTGTTGGATCTGCGGAGGGTCAGGAGGATCTGAAGACTGGCCATGGGTGGCCAGCCCAGTAAGATATAAATGGTGGGCCAGCATCCTGAGTGAGGTCCATAATGGAATGGGATTTTGAGATGAGGAAGAAAGTCCATGGCAGCTTCATTCTTCTTAAAGAGGCATTTATTGTCTAAATAGAACAGGAGGAGCATGCATGGGAAAAAGTGTTTGTGACTGGACTTAAAGTTTAGACTGTTGGACTCCCAATTGCCCTCCTTAAGATTGTTCTAAATATTGGGGCAGATGGAATCAAACACCTGTGAAGCTCACTAATGGTAGCTGGGTAAGGTGTTCTTACCATAATTACCAAAGGGATTTTGAAGGATGTAAAGCTGATTTACTAAAATATGAATATCGATCTAATATCAATACCCAACTGTGACGGACAAAAGACTCCCTAACTGTTAAAGTTAGAAAGTGTATGTTTATTACGGCACCGGGCAGCGCTGGGATATTTCCCTAATGAGCGCTACAAAGATCACAGGTGATTACAAAGCCTTTTATCCACAAAAGTGTTGAATACACAAAATACAAATGCATATTCATACCCTTGTCACCTCCTCTTCTCCGCTTCGTATGCTAATTAACAAAAAGGCTATTAAGCATGCGTAGTTTGTTCCCTGAAATGAGTCGGGGGTCTATTCTGGGGAGGGGTCACTAGAAATGAAGAAGTAAAATTAGTCTTCCTCGTTCTAACCTTTCAACCTTTTGCTGTGTCATGATTTATGGATCCTTGGTAGGACTCCCTGTTTCCTGTTTTCCAGGCCTATTTCAATAGGTTGTTTCTGAAAACAGGAGGTTTGCAACTGTTTTGCATTCCTGGGGCATTGATTAGCTTCTGCAAGGGAGCTTTACACAAACACAGAGTTGACAAGCAATGAGTTATTAGATCCGGGATAGCTTATCTAAAATCCGGTCTCTCTTTAACCATCCTCTAAGTTTTAACTGATTTCAGCAAATCTTATCTTTTCAGCTAAATCAGCAATATACATAGCTTTTCTAAAGTCTTCAAAATTAGTGCCTCAAAGCAGTGGGGAAAGACAGGTTATATGACCACTTATTTTTAAGCTGCCTCCGAGATAATTCCACAAGTAGGACTGTTGGGGGTTAGATTTCTTCCTTTTTTTTTTTTCTTATAGAATTTTTTTCCCATAAGTTGCTAGGAAACTAACTACTGGGTACTTATGGGTACTTAAGCAAAACAAAAGAAGTGGCCAAAGTCGAGAGAGGAGGGTAGCATCTGGCTACACTTCTTTTGTCTCTGGGAGTTTCCCTCCAGGGGAGACATACCTCAAGATTTTTGGGGGCAGGAAAAAAGGATGGGGCTGGGGGGCAGCTGCTCTCTCTTGCTGGGCATCGGAAGGAGGAGGGTCAAGCTGTTGCTTACCGCTGGAAGAATTCACTTTCACCCCCAAAGTCCAGTCCTAGGGATCTACCACCATCTGCTCATGTGTCCAGGAATCCTGGACTTCTTTTTCTTTCCTGCCTTGCTGGGAGCTGGGCCGCCACTGTCCCACCCACACCGCTTCTTCGGCACTGTTCTGGGTCTTTTGCTACACTGTAGCCCCACACCCTCTGCCCTACCGGGCCATCCTGCAGTTCCAGCTACTGCCGTGGAGCTTCTGATACATCTCATCCACCAGCCTAGGATTTCTGCTCATTCCTGCTGTTCCAGCTTGGTGCTCCTCAGAGTCCTGCAGGGGCATGGGATCAGACTGCCCCAGGGTTTTGTGAAGCAAAGCCTCTCCTCCATCCCTTCCTGTCTCGGCCGAGAAGGTCGTCACGAGGTTTCTGGTTTCTGTTTTGTTATTAATGCCATAGTTATTCTTTGTTTGCCTTGTTACACATACTAGTAAGGAACTGTTATTCCTACCCTTTTATCCTTGCCTGAGAGCCCCTTAATTTCAAAATTATAATCATTTGGAGGGAGGGAGTTTACATTCTCCATTCCAAGGGGGGCTTTTTCCTTCCCTAGCAGACACCTGTCTTTCAAACTAAGACAAGGACACATGTTGTCCGTGATTATCAGTGGAAGTAGCAACACGGGGATGGAACTCAAACCCTTTTTAATAAGTTTTGATCCAGATCCAACAAAATAGATCTGGGATGTAACTGTAGGTGGAAATCTCATGTGGAAGCTTGGAAATGCAAATATTGTGATTCTGATGGTAGGACAACTATTGTTGGTGGACCATTAGGCCCAGGAAGCAAGCTGAATTTTGACCCACCAACTGATGATGAAAATTGGGGAGGCCCCTTTTCCAGCAGGACCTGGGCATTCTTGAAAGGGCATTACTGGATTTGTGGCCAACATGCTTATCGCAGGTTACCTCCAAACTGGTCAGGAATATGTTATGTAGGATATAGTAGACTGTTATTCTTTTTGCTACCATAACTTCAGGAAAATCACTTAGGAATCAAAGTATATGATGATCTAATTAAAGAAAAGCAGTCAATTGATGCAGCCCTGGCTGGAGGGTGTAGGAAGAGAGAGGATGGAGTTGAGCTTCGGACTGTGGGACATGCCTGTAGAAGTACATGGCAGCACAAAGAAGCACATGGCAGCACAGAGAGGCTTGTCCCCTCTGGACCCTGGGAGGAGGACTTGTCATGCGACAGACCCCTATGGAAGAGGAACCTGCCAGAAGCTGACAGATGGGTATACAGTGTGTGATCACCCCATAGAAGGACATTTAGAAAGCGTGTTACTGCCATGGCAACATGGGATAGGTTGCTTAGTGAGAATTGCCATGTAAGGAAATACTGTGCCTTGAAAAAGTGCATAAAATCAGCTTGTTTCTTTTGAATAAACAACTCAGTTTCCCTGCCGGTCTGGGTCTGTGTCACTGTCACTCACAGGAGGGAGCACCCAAAAGTGGGGAAAAAATGACTCGCCACCTGAGCAAATCATACACTATGGACCAGCCACTTGAAATCCGAATGAATTTATATCAGGTGCCAGAGAACCTATTTATAATTTAAATTGAATAATTAGGTTACAAGCTGTCTTTGAAATAATAACCAATCAGAGAGCTACAGCTCTTGACCTTGCTGACTAATCCACTCAGATGAGAAATGCAATATTTCAACATCGGATGGCATTAGATTATCTATTAGCAGAAGAAGGGGGAGTGTGTAGATTAAATGACTCAAACTGCTGTTTTCAAATAGATGACAATGGAAAAATGGTGAAACAAATAACAAAGGGAATAAGCAAGTTAGTTTATTAGTTTTCACGGTCCAGCCGTGAAAAAGATGGGAATGGGACATGTTTTCCTTAAAACGAATGCTTTTTTTCCTCTTGTGGGCTGCAGCAACTCTAATCTTTTTACGATGTATGATCCCTTGCTTAGTGCAACTTATTCAACATGTGATCAAGGGGATGCAGGTAGTAGCCATGCCTACAGATCCAGAAATGGCTACAAAAGGACAGAAAATTATGTCACTGCAAATAATTGCAAAACCAAAAAGGACCCAGGAACAGAAAGTTAAGTCAATAATAACTAAAGTTTGTAAAGACAATTATTAAGAAAATAAGAAGAGGAGGAATTGAAAGGAATGAGGAGGTGTCTACAAACAAACTGTGGGCCTGATGGTAGATAAGGCAAGATACTGAGAGGTGAAAGAAGCAATGGGGGGATGTCCTGGTTTAGGGCAAATTTGGGAAGAAACCTCCGAATGGGGTTCCTCTGGGAAGCAAACCTAAAAGGCCCCTCCCCCAACTGGTCCGGGAAAGAACTTCCTCGGAGAAAAGTGGAAAAAACTCTTTATTTGACAAACAAAGTGCCCACAAGCATAAAAAATTAATAATATGAAACAATAAGACCTCTCGTTGCTCTGAACTAAGATGGCAAATTCAGAAAGTCATTGCTGTGGGTAGCTCAGCTCGCTCAGTCTCTTATCAATTCCTCCGGCGCTGGAAAAATGCCATCTTGGGCCCTGGTGGGACACAGATGCGAGCTCTTGGTGCTCTCCTGGGTTTTTCAGTCCAGAGAAGATTTAAACAGTCCCAAGAAAAAGAAACAGTCCAGGGAGCTTCTCTGCTTTAGCTAGCCAAGGCCAATTAAAAGCAAAGGAGATCTCTGTCCCGCTGCTGGTCTGTGCTTCAGACAAACTCGGCGCTTCTCCTCCCTCCTTCGCTCTCAGAACCAGTCTTAAAGGTACAGAACACAATATACAGCACAAACAGAACAGACGACTGGGGATACAAGCATCACCCTAGGACAGGGGAACCATAAATTCCATACGAATTCTACTAATTGACACACACCATTACTCACCCAAGGCTGTGCTAAATCTCTGGATTTAGAGAAAAAGGAGACACAAGGAGAAAGAAAAAGGGAGGGATATACATTAGAAGGGGGCATTAGGTATTAGGCATTTTGGGAAGTCTGTACCTCTCAACTGCCTCAACCAATGGGGAAAGAGAGAGGGAAATGCGGCCGGGAAATTAGGATAAAAAGAAGGCTGCGTCCTCTAACAATTTGAGAGACCCCATGGGAAATGCCCAAGACCTCTTCCTTTATTAGAATAAAGTTACAGGACTTCTCTGTCTCCTTTTTGGACATAAACCTCTGGTGTTTGTGGATTAATTTTCCTGACACATTGGTTTTGTAAGGTTTGTTAGGTCACTTATTCTGGCCCAGCGTGGTGTGGAGGGGGACTTGCTTTTGGAGTGGTTTCTCAAGAGTTTTTTCCTTTTGCCCCTTTTTGAAGTCTGCCCTATCTCATCTGGGGGAGGGGGAGGTCAGGTGTGTGTGTGCGCCATTGGCTGAGGTTTTTTATTAGTGGAGAGGAGCAAATGACCTTCCAAAAGTTTTCTTTTCTAGCACGCGCGGGTTTTGACTGTTGAATTCGCTTAGGGACGCCTAGGCGTAAACGGGACAGGTTCTCGGAGCAGCCAGAGTTGGCTCGGTGCACATCAATGTGGAAAAGGGGGGAGGGGTGATGACCTGCTATATTGTAGTGAGCATGGGCGATATTCCATCTGTGGAAAGAGAGGTCCTGTACCTCAACGAGTTGAAGCGGGCCAGTTCAGAGGAGGGCCTAGCTTCTGCTGTGAGCGAGGAAGGAATTTTTGATTTTTTTTTTTTCCAGGATTTCGGGGGGCGAGCAGCTCCTGGAACGGCGGCTGAAGTCACGGGACGGCGCCGCGAGCTAGGAGGCCACGCCCCCGTGACAGAAGCGGGAGAACAGCTGCTCTGAGAGGCTGAGGTGGCCCCTACCATCGCCCTGGCAATGGCTGTGAGATAGGGTGGGAAGGAACAACACCGGTGCTGGGACCCGGTCCGAGGCCACCAGACGGGTCGCCACCGCGCGGCAACAGCCTAGCCCACCTACCACCCCTGGCTCCCACCCATGATTCCCCTGTCGGGGCTGGGAGTGCAAGACGTCACGTAGGGGGTGACGTGCTCCCTGTGGGCGGCGCCGCTGCTTCTGGTGCCGTGCCTGGGGGCAGAAGCAGAGGCGGGGCTGTGCCCCTCGGAACCCTTGTGGGCGGGAACACAGCTCCGGCAATGGACGGAACTGTCACGGTTTCCATAGTAACAAGTTTTGTTTTGAATAGAAACAGAAGCGTCTGCGGGAGGCGGGAAGGGACTAGCACGGGCGGAGTGGGGCGCGCAGCTATAAGCAGAGTCCTGCTTTAATGAACTCCTTAGAAGGGAAACTAAATCAAGATACTGTAAGAATTATTAGTGCCACAGGGGTGAGTGAGATGAGACCTTTCTTCCAACCTTTGAAATATAAATTAGGAAAACACTGGGTTATTGATCAGTTTCTCTATTTGCCAAATTGTCCGAAGAAGGATCTATTTAAATTTCATAAAGGGGAGAGAATAGCAGATAATTTAAGAGGGTGCATGTAGCAGCATGGCAAGATGGTGAAATGCCACTACCTTCTCAAAGCATCTCCTTTAGAAATCGCTTGGGTAGGCCACGGGAACAATCATTTCAAGTCCATGCACACACACACACCACAGATAGCAAAGACAGGAAGGGCCTTCTGTATGATGAATTCCAGCAAAGTTTATTACGTCCACCATGCCAAAGGGATCAGGGACAAAAGACCCAGATCAAAGGAGTGCTCAGGGTTAAGTATGGGGTCAGGAATCAATGGTCTGAGGGCAAGTGGCGGTACAAGGGCAGGGAAAAGGGCAATGACCTATAGGGGACACGGAGGCAGACCACCAGGGATACCACAATCAATGGGGAAACAGGGAAAGGAGAAACCTTGAGAACTAGGGGCATATATGAACAACAGAGGTGGGCAAAGCCTACGGACCAATAGGAACAGCAAAACTGAGGTAGACTGGCAATTGTTCTGCAGGGAACCATGGGGGAGAATCTTTTCTTTCAGCCTAGGTGAGGAAACTCTATGGTAGATCACCCCATCACCTACCCAGATGCCACTTCAGAATAGATATGAGGCCCTGGATCTAGAGATGATGTAGAAGAAATTGGTCTGCCCAGTGAGTCTCCAAGTTATGCCTCATCAGTCAGAGAGATTACTACTTCTAACATCAAAAAGAAGAGTAGTCATCATGGGTGACTCCCTTCTGAGGGGAACAGAGAGCCCTATAAGTCAACCAGACCCAACCCACAGGGAGGTCTGCTGCCTTCCTGGGGTTTGGATAGGGGATATTGCTGAGAGACTTCCTGGGCTGATTCAGCCCTCTGATTACTACCCACTGCTGATACTCCAGGCTGGCAGTGATGAAATTGAAAAGAGAAGTGTTAGGGCAATAAAAAGGGACTTTAGGGCATTGGGTCGAGTGGTTGATAGGGCAGGAGTACAGGTAGTGTTCTGTTCAATCCCTTTAGTGATGGCGAAGTATGCTGAAAGGAATTGGAGAACTCACACTATTAACAAGTGGCTTAAGGGTTGGTGTCATCAGCAGAATTTTGGGGTTTTTGATTATGGGGCAACTTTTTCGGCGCCTAGCCTGTTGGAACTGGATGGACTTCATTTCTCTGAAAAGGATAGTAGGTTTTTAGCTTATGAACTGGCAGAACTCATTGACAGGGCTTTAAACTAGGTTTGAAGTGGGAAGGGGAATTAGCTGGACTATCTGGGGGCAGGCCTAAGGGTGATAAACCTAACTTAGGGGTGAAGTCACTAACCCAACTGAGGTGCATGTATACTAATGCACGCAGCATGGGTAATAAACAGGAAGAGCTTGAATCCATGGTGCAACAGCAGAACTATGATACAGTCGCTATCACAGAAACGTGGTGGGACGACACATAGCTGGAGTGCTGTGCTGGACAGCTATAGCTCTTCAGAAGAGACAGGAAAGGGAGAAGAGGTGGAGGGGTGGCTATATTAGGAAGGCTTTTGATGCCATAGATATTAAAACTAGTGATGATGAAGTTGAATGCTTATGGGTAAGAATTAAGGGGAAGGCCAATAAGGCTGACATCCTATTGGGAGTCTATTATCGTCCACCCAACCAAGAAGAAGAGGTGGACAACCTATTCTATAAGCAGCTGGAGAATGTTTCAGGGGCATCAGCTCTTGTTCTTGTCGGTGACTTTAACCTACCAGACATTTGCTGGGAACTTAATAAAGCAGAAAGGAGGCAGTCCAGGAAGTTTTTAGAGTGAATTGAGGATAACTTCTTGTTGCAGCTGGTGAGTGAGCCCACCAGGGGAGAGACTATGTTAGACCTGTTGTTTGCAAATAGAGATGGGCTGGTGGGAGATGTGGTGATTGGAGGTCGCTTGGGGCATAATGATCATGAAATTGTAGAGTTCTCAGTATTTGGTGAAGTTAGGAAGAGCATCAACAGGACTCTTACACTGGACTTTCGGAGGGCAGACTTTGACCTATTGAGGAGAATTGTCCAGAGAGTTCCTTGGGAAGTAGTTTTTAAAAACAAAGGAGTCCAGGAAAGGTGGGCATCCTTCAAAACAGAGATCTTGAAGGCACAGGAACGGACTGTCCATATGTGCCGAAAGACGAGTTGACAAGGCAAATGCCCAGCCTGGATGGGTAATAAGATTTTGAAAGAACTTAGGAATAAAAAGAGGATGTATCATCTTTGGAAGGAGGGTCAGGTCTCTCAGGAAGCATTTAGGGGAGTTGATGTAGTGGAGCGTTTTCTATTTTTTATTTATTGTTAATGCTAACTGAGATCTGTAATGGTTTAGTCCATGTTCCCCCTATCCCTTTCCCCTAATGGTTTCCCCCTGCATTTGTTTTTTCACCACCTGCTGCTGTCTGTCAAATGTATTCATCTCCCAGTGCCTCTCAATCTCTGGGAAGGACTCTCCCCTGCTTCTAGAAAGATCGGGAGAGATCAGTCCCTGATTGGAACAGGCTGGGAAATCCCCCACCCCTCGTTTTCGATTTGTTGTCTGTATGCCATCCCCTTTCTCCTGATTGGTTTCCCATCTTGTGTCCGCCCCTTTTTCTGGTCCCTTATAATCACTTACCCCCCCCCCCCCCCCCCTCCTCACTTCGTGGGCTCGCCTGCATGCTGTGCAGGTGACAATAAATGCCATCTTGCTGTGAGGTCTCCTTTTCCTGCCTTCGTCGTAGCTTCCTCAACAGCGCTCGTGTAGCTAAAAGACCCACCGGGGGGTGGTTGCCGGTCCGTCCTGCTACTGCCTAACCGAGCTGAAATGATTCCCTGCCAGGGCAGCCAGGACTAGCTGGGAAGCTTTCCAGCAGGCAGAGGGAAATCGATTCAGGTTGCTAGGGCATGTAGGAAGAAAATTAGGGAGACCAAAGCTCAATTCAAACCTAATTTGGCAACGTCTGTAAAGCATAATAAAAAATCATTTTACAAAAACGTTAATGGTAAAAGGAAGGATGAGACCAACCTTTGTTTTCTATTGGATGCACAAGGGAACTTAATAACTGCAGATGAGGAGAAGGCAGAAGTGCTTAACGCCTTTTTGCTTCTGTCTTTAGTGGGAAGATGGCTTTTCCTCAGGATAACTGTCATACTTGGTTGGAGGATGGTGTCAGGGAACAGAATGGTCCTCCTGTTATCTAGGAGGAGGCAGTCAGTGAAGTGTTGAGCTGCTTGAATGTCCGTAAATCTATGGGTCCAGATGGGATCCATCCCAGGGTGATGAGGGAGCTGGCAGATGAGCTTGCGAAACTGCTCTCCATCATTTACCAACAAACTTGGCTTACTGGTGAGGTTCCGGATGACTGGAAGCTGGCCGATGTGATTCCCATTCATAAAAAGGGTAGAAAGGAGGATCCTGGTAATTATAGGTCAGTTAGCCTGACCTCAGTACCAGGTAAGATAATGGAGCAGTTCATACTGAGTGCTATTGTGCAGCACTTACAAGACGGCCAGGGTATCAGACCCAGCCAGCATGGTTTAGGAGGGGTAGGTCCTGTCTGACCAACCTGGTCTCCTTTTATGAACAGGTGACCCGCCTGGTGGATGCAGGGAAGGCTGTGGATGTTGTCTATTTGGACTTCAGCAAGGCCTTTGACACTGTCTCCCACAGTATACTCCTGGAAAAGCTGGCAGCCCATGGCTTGGACAGGAGCACTCTGCTGGGATAGGAACTGGCTGGATGGCCGGGCCCAGAGAGTGGTGGTCAACGGTGCTGCATCCAGCTGGTGGCCAGTCACCAGTGGTGTTCCTCAGGGGTCTGTGCTGGGGCCAGCTCTGTTCAATATTTTTATTGATGACATGGATGAGGGTATTGAGTCTTTCATTAGTAAATTTGCAGATGACACTAAGCTAGGAGCATGTGTCGATCTATTGGAAGGTAGGAGGGCTCTACAGAGAGACCTGGAATGGTTGGATGGATGGGTGGAATCCAAAGAGATGAAGTTTAATAAGTCCAAGTGCCGAGTCCTGCATTTTGGCCACAATAACCTGCTGCAACATTATAGGCTGGGCATGGTGTGGCTGGACAGTGCCCAGGCAGAAAAGGACCTGGGGGTACTGGTCAATGACTGACTCAACAAGAGCCAGTGGTGTGCCCTGGTGGCCAAGAAGGCCAATGGCATCCTGGCCTGTATCAGGAATAGTGTGGCCAGCAAGACCAGGGAGGTCATTCTTCCCTTGTACATGGCATTGGTGAGGCTGCACCTTGAGTACTGTGTCCAGTTCTGGGCCCCTCAATTTAGGAAGGACGTTGAGAAGTTTGAGCGTGTCCAGAGAAGGGCAACAAGGTTGGTGAGGGGCTTGGAACACAGGCCCTATGTGGAACGGCTGAAGGAGCTGGGATTGTTTAGCCTGGAGAAAAGGAGACTCAGAGGTGACCTTATCACTTTCTACAACTTCCTGGAAGGTGCTTGTAGTCAGGTGGGGGTTGGTCTCTTTCTCCAGGCAGCAACTGACAGAACGAGAGGACACAGTCTTAAGCTGCGCCAAGGGAAATATTGGCTGGATATTAGGAAAAAGTTTTTTACAGAAAGGGTAATAAAGTATTGGAATGGTCTACCCGGGGGGGATGGTGGATTCACCATCTCTAAATGTGTTTAAGAAAAGACTGGATGTGGCACTTGGTGCCATGGTTTAGTTGAGGTGTTAGGGTTGGGTTTGACTTGATGATCCTGGAGGTCTGTTCCAACCTATTGATTCTGTGATTCTGTGTCCCCTGAATGTTAAAGATACCACCTTCCTGGTATTTAACCTGGTAGGCTTCCTCTCTATGGTTTGCAGCTTGTCTAGAGTGAGGGCTGAGGTGTCCAGAGGAGCTGCTGAGATCCCTGACCCAGAAGTAGTCCCAGGTGTGGAAAATCCCGAGTGGTGTGGAGAATGACAGAGAATGGGCCGAACCCTGAAGGAATTATCTGATCCCCCAGCTTGGGAATTTTCACATGAACAAATTCAGAACCCAGACAAGGTGGGGAAATATCTGGAAGAGAACTGCCATGATGACTCTAAAGAGAAAAAGCTGATTGCAATAATCTGGGCCCTGGCATATGCTTATCGCATGCTGCTAGATACTGTAGGGCAGCAGATAGAAGCAGGGGGGCAGGGAGATAAATCAGCAGCTACCCCAGTCACTCAGGCTGCAGCCAACACCCCAGCTACTCAGGTTGTAGCTAAACCAGATGTCACGATCCAAAAAGGAATCGTGATAGGTTCTTGTGATCTTTAGAGTGCAAAAAGTACTCAAGGGGACAAATATTTAATTACACACAGAAATGCACCTTTATTGATGCCAACAACACTTGCAATAGAGGGAATGAGAAAGGAAACATAGGATACAGAGCGAGGAAAGGGGGGGCAGGGGGTATATAGCTACCACGGCTGAGCGGCGTCCTCGTGGCGTCATGCCAATGGATCTGTCGTCTTTGCTGTGGGGAGATCTTCAAGTGTGAGTCACAGAGGGGCAGATTTTATAGTCTTTTCAGAAGCGGGGGGCACTCGGCCAACACGGGCAAAAGTGGGGGGCACCTGAGAGTCATTGTGGTGAGGTCCGTTGCTCTGGGAACTAGGTGCGATTGTTCAGCAGGCAAGTTTGGGAGAAGCAGGTCTGGTCCCTAGCTGCTGGTAAGCACAGGCTGTCCAAACTGTCCATTGTCCTCATACGAGTTCCCATGGGAGCAGCCAGCTCCGGTCCAGTGGACATACCTGCAGTTCAATGCTTGCCAAACACACACCGTGGCTTAGGCGCCTGAGCCCCTTGCTTTCTTCCTTGACGAAGGGTCGTGAGGCAAATCCAGGGACCACCAAGTCCCAATCCTTACACCAGATAGTGAGCCTAAGCCAGCAGCTAAACCAGACAGTGAGCCTAAGCCAGCAACTAAAACAGAGAGTAAGCCTCAACCAATGGCTGTTGCTACTAGCACGAGAAGTGGAAAGGGCTCCGACAAGACTGATTGAGATGATGATGATGCGGGAGAAGGACCCTCAATGCCTCCTGACAAAAAATCAGAAGCCAACTGGCACAAGATCATAAGCCACTATTGGGTCCTTTTCCCTGAAGGACCTTCATGGCCTAAGAAAGGATTACACTTGACGACCTGATGAATCTATAATTAGTTGGTTAGTCTGTCTTTGGGATGCTGCAGGCGAGGCTACAATTCTGGATGGCTCTGAAGCAAGGCATTTGGGATCCCTGTCACATGATCCAGTTATCGACCAAGGAATAATGAGGGAGGCTCACCCTCGCAGTCTCTGGGTATGGGTCCTGGGAAGTGTGGCACAAAGATATCTGTGTGCAGATGATCTCTATATGCAGCAAACCCAGTGGAAGACCAGAGAACAAGGGATTCAACGCTTGAGAGAAATGGCAGTGGCAGAGATTGTCTTCTCAGATGACCTAAACACTAGGAACCCAGATTTGGTACCATATACATCCTTGATGTGGCAAAAACTTGTACAACTTGGGCCACAAGAATACTCTTCTGCTTTAGCAATAATGAAGCAGGATGACACGGAGGAGACCGTGCTTGATATGACAAAGAAGCTCCGAGCATATGCAGATGCTGTGTGTGGTCCAACACACGCCAGAATCGCAGCTGTGGAAACATGTCTGCAGAAATTAGAAGACAAGATATAGGAGAATCACAATACACTCAGAAAGGAGATTAGAAAGATGAAAGAGGGCTTTCTCCAAGTCTCTGCAGTACAGATCAGAGGTTCTGGTACAAAACGCAGACATCCCCTAGATAGGGAGAGAAAGGGCACCCCATGAGCTGAGCTGTGGTCCCTCCTGCGTGATTGTGGGGAAGACATGAGGAAAAGGGATGGAAAACCTACTGCTGCTCTGGCACAATGGCTGCATGAATTGTTGGAAGGCAAGATTCAGAGAGGAAGTTCCACCAAAAAGGAAGCAGCTCCACTTACCCAGGGAAAGAAGGATAACCAGACTTAGAGGGGCCCTGCCTCTAGCCAGGTAGAGGCTAGGGAGAACCGTGTTTTTTGGACTGTGTGGATTCGTTGGCCTGGCACATGAGAACCACAAAAATATGAGGCCTTGGTTGACAATGGTGCGCAGTGTGCATTAATCCCATCAAGACATGTAGGGGCAGAATCCCTTTCTATTGCTGGCGTGACAAGGGGATCACAGGATTTTACTTTGGTGGAAGCTGATATCAGTCTGACTGGAAATGAGTGGAAGAAACACCCTATTGTGACTGGCCCAGAGGCCCCATGCATTTTGGGCATAAACTTCCTCCAAAGTGGGTATTTCAAAGATGCAAAGGGACTCAGGTGGGCATTTGGAATAGTGGCTGTAGAGACAGAGGGCATTAAGAAATTGAACACCTTTCCTGGACTATCAGAAAACCCATCTGCAGTTGGACTTCTGAAGGGGGAAGAGCAATGCATGCCAATTGCCACTTCTATAGTGCACTGCCGACAGTACAGAACTCGAGATGCTGTGATCCCCATCCACAATATGATCCGAGAGCTGGAGAGCCAAGGGGTGGTCAGCAAAACCCACTCACACTTAAACACCCCATCTGGCTTGTGCGCAAATCTGAAGGAGAATGGAGATTGACTGTGGACTATTGTGCCTTGAATGAGGTAACTCCACCATTGAGCGCTGCTGTGCCAGACATATTAGAGCTCCAGTATGAGCTGGAGTCCAAGGCAGCAAAGTGGTATGCCACTATTGACATTGCCAATGCATTTTTCTCCATTCGCCTGGCAGCAGAATGCAGGCCTCAGTTTGCCTTCATGTGGAGGGGAGTGCAGTACACCTGGAACCAATTGCCCCAGGGGTGGAAGCACAGTCCCACCATCTGCCATGGACTGATTCAGACTGCACTAGAAAAGGGTGAGGCTCCAGAACATCTGCAGTACATCGATGACATCATTGTGTGGGGAAACACTGCAGCAGAAGTGTTTGAGAAAGGAAAGAAAATCATCCAGATTCTCCCGAAAGCCAGTTTCACTATCAAGAAGAGCAAAGGGACCTGCTCGAGAGATCGAGTTCCTGGGAGTAAAGGGGCAAGATTGGACGGCATCAGATTCCCACCAATGTCATCAACAAGATCACAGTGATGTCTCCACCAACCAGGAAGAAAGAAACACAAACTTTCTTAGGCGCCATAAACTTTTGGAGAATGCATATTCCTGAGTACAAACAGATTGTGAGCCCTCTCCACCTGGTCACCCGCAAGAACACTTTCCAGTGGGGCCCTGAACAGCAGCAAGCCTTTGCCCAGATCAAGCAGGAGATTGCTCATGCAGTGGCCCTTGGCCCAGTGAGGACAGGACCAGATGTGAAGAACATGCTCTACTCTGCATTCGGGAGCCATGGTCTTTCCTTGAGCCTTTGGTAGAAGGTTCCTGGTGAGACTAGAGGCTGACCACTAAGATTTTAGAGTCGAAGCTACAGAGGGTCTGAAGCCAACTACACTCCAATAGAGAAGGAAATTTAGGCAGCCTATGAGGGAGTCCAAGTCACCTCAGAGGTAATAGGCATTGAAACACAACTCCTCCTGGAACCTCGACTACTGGGGCTGGGGTGGATGTTCAAAGCAAAGGTTCCCTCTACCCACCATGCCACCAACACATGTAGTAAGTAGATTGCTCCCATCACACAGCACACCTGTATTGGAAAACTGAATCACCTTGGGATTTTGGAGATAATTACAAATTGGCCTGAAGGTGAAAACTTTAGTCTCACTGATGAAGAAGAACAAGAGCAAGTGACACATGCTGAAGAAGCTCTACCATACAACCAACTGCCAGCAGAAGAAACACATTACGCTCTTTTTACAGATGGTTCTTGTCACATTGTAGGGATGAAACGAAAGTGGAAAGCAGCCGTATAGAGCCCCACTTGTCAGGTCACAGAATCTACCGAAGGAGAAGGTGGATTGAGTCAACTCTCTGAACTCAAAGCCGTTCAGTTGGCCCTGGACATTGCTGAAAGAGAAAAGTGGCCAAAACTCTACCTCTATACCAATTCATGGATGGTAGCCAATGCTTTGTGGGGTTGGCTGAAAAGCTGGGAAAAGGCCAACTAGCAGCATTGGGGAAAAGCAGTCTGGGCTACTGGTAAATGTAAAGACATTGCCACTCGGGTAGAGAAGCTACCTATGAAAGTCCGTCATGTAGGTGCCCATGTCTCCAAGAGTCGGGCTAATAAGGAGCACTGAAACAAGGAGCAGGTAGATCAGGCAGCAAAAATAGAGGTGTCAAAGATAGACTTACATTAGCAGCACAAGGGAGAGTTGTTCCTAGCTCGATGGGCCCATGATGCTTCAGGTCATCAGGGTAGAGATGCCACCTATAAGTAGGCACGAGACCGAGGGGTGGATCTAACCATGGACAGTATTTCTCAGGTTATCTATGACTGTGAGACGTGCTACAATCAAGCAGGCCAAGCAGGTGGAGCCCTGATGATATGGTAGGTGGTGGTCCAAATATAAGTATGGAGAGGCCTGGCAGATTGATTATATTACACTGCCCTAAACACGCCAAGCTAAGCGCTATGTGCTCACAGTGGTAGAAGCCACCACAGGATGGTTGGAGACCTACCCTGTGCCTCATGCTACAGCCTGTAACACCATCCTGGGCCTTGAAAAGCAAGTTCTTTGGAGGCATGGTACCCCTGAGAGGATTGAGTCAGACAATGGGACTCATTTCAAGAACAACCTTATCAATAACTTGGCTAGGGAACATGGCATGCACCAACTGCAGGCAAAGTGGATAGGTAAAACGGACTGTTAAAAATTACCTTGAAAGCACTGAGTGAGGGATCTTTCAAGAATTGGGAGCAGCATTTAGCAAAGGCCACCTGATTAGTTAACACCTGAGGCTCCATCAACCAAGCAGGCCCTGCCTAGTCTGAGCCCCTGCATACAGTAGATGGAGATAAAGTCCCAGTGATGCATGTCAGAGGTTTGTTAGGGAAGACAGTTTGGATCAATTCTTCCTCAAGTACAGACAAACCCATCCATGGGATTGCTTTTGCTCAGGGACCAGGTTGCACATGGTGGATAATACAGAAAGATGGAACAACACGATGCGTACCTCAGGGAGATCTGATTGTGGGGTGAGAACCACGTGTAAATATCATTGTTTGCTGAATGTCAGTACTATTGTCTGTATATAGCTGTATATTATATAAATATATATATGAATGTATAATGTATGTATGTGTAGAGTTAGAAAATATATTAGTTTTGGTAGTAAGTTGATGATATGGGGATAAGGGGTGGAATGTCCTAGGGTGACTTTATGATGCTTGTATCCCCAATCGTCTGTTGTGTTTATGTTGGATATTATGTTCTGTACCTTTAAGACTGCTTCCGAGAGCGAAGGGGGAGAAAGAGAAGTGCCGAGTTTGTTTTCAGAAACTGCACTCACTCCTCCACATTCTGCTCCTGGACTGTGTTGTCTGCAGCAGGGACAGACAGCAGGACAGAAATCTCCTGTGCTCTTAGTTAGTTTTTAGCTAGCTGAGGCAGAGAAGTTTTTTTTCTTTTTTCTTGGAACTATTTAAACCTGTTTTGGACTGAAAACCCAGAAAACACCCAGATCTCACACCTGCGGCCCGCTGGGGCCCAGGACAGCATTTTCCAGCGCCAGAGGGACTGATAAGAGACAGGGCGAGCTGAGCTACAACCCATGGCAAAGACTTTCTTAATTTTTCCATCTCTCTTCAGAATGGCGAAAGGTTTTATTATTTAATATTATTCATTTTATGTGCTTGTGGATACTTTGCTTGCTAAATAAATAGCTTTTTCCACTTTTCTCTAAGAAGATTTTTTTCCCGGATCAATTGGGGAAGTAGAGCACACAATGAAAACACAGAGTCCAGTTCTTGATGATGGTCAGAAGGCTCTGGTCTTTATTTTTCCTCATCCCTTTTATAGCATGTTTCGCTAACAGGACACTCATTGGACAGAAGGACTGACTCTCTTCCCCTTTGGTATACACCAGGTGAAGAAGAGTATTTTGGGAAAGAAATGTGGCCCACATAAATGTTTAAAATAACAGGGTGTCCTCGGTTACAATGTAAGATGTGCCCAAAGTATGTATTCTATCACCATCTTCATGAGCTGTTGAAACCAGGTGGGGCAGTGTTTCCCTTATCTTCTGTTAATGGGCCCATCAATGCCTTGCTGCATGACTCATAGGTAACTCCCTCCAGGAGCTATTTCTGTTTAATGAGCCATCAAGGACCCACTGCATGACTCATAGAATGATATCATCCCATTATGAGATGCTCCGCCCAGGGGGAGGAGCCAAGCATTCCCACCTGGATATAATCCAGGGTCTGGGACAGCACAGACAGCCTTTACCCACTGGACTCCCAGAGGACAGGAGCTACAAGACCTTTCTATGGGATCACTGCTTCAACAAGACTACTTCATCTCGACTGCTACCATCACCCTAACTAACAGGGTGTCAGGTTGTATTCTGACTCTGTCAGTGGTTTTTTGTACTATTGCATTTTATTTTACTTTATTTTACTTCTTTTCTTTTCCTCTTATTAAATTGTATCTCTGACTTGGAGTCTCTCACTGGTTTTGCTTTCAAACCAGTACGCAGGGAAAGTGTTTTGAGAAAGGAAAACTTGTTGACAGTTTTCCCATGGGAATGCAGCATACGAGCTGGATTCCGAAAGCCCAGAAAATACTGAGCCCACATCTCACCCTTTCTTCTGTATAAAAAGAAAAAGAGAAAAGAAAAATGCAGTGTGTTCAGTGTCTACTTGTAGAGAGACCGTCAAGTGAACACTCGTATCATCTTCTTCTGAGTCATCACTCAGAGATTCCTCTCACTAGATGACTTCATGCTGGTCACAAATTTTCTGGTTCCTGTTGGCCCAGTTCTGCCTTTTTGTTGCAGGTCAAAGCCTGAAACAAAAAACGAAAGGACTTGTGCAGAGGTTTTACCCTGCATTCCCCATTTTGGGTTTAAATATTATTTTTTTTTTCATTGGAGAACCTGCTTCAAAGTAACATGAGCGCATTTCAACAATGCAATGACGTGACCAGTTTCCCTTTCAGGAGGGGCCACTGGTTCTCTCAGATGGGCTTGTCCACCAGCGACCACAAAGGGGGGGGTAGGACACAATGCGCCCATCGACACAGTGGTCCTCATTAAAATCTCGTCCCAATCACAGCCCCCAAAACGCCAGCACATCCTGCCCCCAGAGGTTAGCAACAGCTGCAGTGACATGAGGTCAAGTCAAAGCTGACTGTCCCTCTGAGTTCATGATCAGCACAGGCTGCTGACTCGGTGAGTCTCTGATGGAGTGGGTCCAGGGAGGCACAAAGTGCACCGCATGTCGGGATGCTTTTCAGGCAGGACTGCAGCCCAGGGAACTTGAGGTAGCTTGGTAGATCCGAAGCAGCCGTCCCCTCGAGACTGGTTCACAGTCCTGGAAACAGAAGACTTGAAGGGCACAACTGAGCAACATGTCTTCCCAGGGACAGTGATGGGGGCAGGCTGGGGTTTAGGGTGGAAGCAATGACGAATCTTTGCAAGAGTCTAAAACCACTCATGCTGCTGTGCAGACATTAATGCCGGCTGAATCGCAGGTGCTGTCTGTGAGCTGACCAGATAAGCTGGCATCAGCATCAGGACTTGAGGAAATGTTTGTTTCCTCTTGGCTCTCTGCTTCCTGTTCCCCAAACTCGGCAACGGCTGACCATCAGCAGCGAATTTCGCTGTACAAACATTAGCAGTGTGGCTGGGTCCACCACATCAACCACACAGAGGAACTTTTGCTTTCCGCTTTCTCTTTCCTCGTTTTTTGCTGGCCCCTGCATTCCCCTGTTGTTGCTGATTAGTGGTGCCTGCATTAGCACACACTTTGATCAAGTCCTTCAGAGACTTCAAAACTTCTGCGGTCAATTCATCCCGGAGATGCTCTATGTCCCCGGCACGGACCGTGACTCGATGCGGGGGAAGCTTTCATGAGGACGATAGGGAAGGCTCACCAATCCGGGGCCCATGGCCCCGGGGGACCCTCGGCCTCCTACCAGCCACGTCACCATTCGCGGAAAAGGCGAGCACCGCAGCGTTCGCACTTGCCGCAGCTTCAGCATGTGCCGGATTCTGGGGCGGCGGGGCCGGGTTGTCTGCCGCCGCTGCCACCAAGGCCACACTAGCCCTGGCAAAGTCCTCGCCCCTCGGCGGCCCGGCAGTGCCGGCCGCTGCAACACAGGCAGGGGGTCCCGCGGCACGTGCGGGTCCCGGTGCAGCTCACGCACCCGAAGCGGCTCGGTTCGGAACCGCCGCCGCGCCACCCGGTCCCGGCACGGGGGGAAAACGAGGCGCAGACAGGGGCGCGGCATGCACAGCCGTGACTCCGCCCTGCGGCGCTGAGACAGGCGATGCGGGGACGGAGTGGGGGGCGGAGCGGGGGGCAGGCAAGGGCGCGGCATGCGGAGCCGCGACTCTGCCCCGCTCCCCGGCCTCGGGCGGCATTGATGCGGGTGCCGGGGGGCCGGAGAGCGGAACTGGCAAAGGCGCGGCCGGCTGGGCTGCGACTCCGCCCCGCGCCCCGGCCACGGACGCTGGCGTGGGCAGGGAGGGCGGGGGGCCGTGACGCGATCGCGCACTGGAGGCGCTGCTCGCCTTGGGCTGGGGGGAGCGGGCTGACCCCCTCCCCGCACGGAATCTCAGACCGTTCCTGCCGGCTGTCCTGCTGACTGCACAGGTGCTCCTGCTGACTGCGCAGGTGCAGAGGGCAATGAGCAGCCAGCGGACCCGTCCACCCCCCCAATAGCAGGGGCCGGCCACGCCGCGGGCACGGCGCTGGCGCCAGCGGGGGCCCCACCATCGGCATCAGCAGGGCCCAACGGGTATTGCGTAGTAAGATGACAACGTGGACACCGCATAATGACCGCTTCCGGTTTTAGCACCAGCGCGGGCTGCGCCGCCAGCCCGTTCCCCCCCCCCACCGCAGAGGATGCAGGGGGAATGGGCTGCTCCCCTCCGTTCCACTCATCCCCGCGCGCCGAGGGGAAGAAAAGTATTTTGAGAAAGAAACGAGGCCCACATAAATGTTTACAATAACAGGGAAAGGGTTTTGACAAAGGAAAACTTGTTGACAGTTTTCCCATGGGAACTCAGCATACGAACTGGATTCCCGAAGCCCAGAAAATACCCAGCCCACAGGGCCGTTTGCGTTTGCTTTCCAGAGGGACCCCATTCAGAAGTTTCCTCCCAAATTTGCCCTAAACCAGGACAGTATATTGAAAGAGGGATTCAACAGATGGGGATAGACACACAAGAGTAGGAGGGGTATGGGAAGAGATGGGATGGAGTTGAACTATGGGCTGTGACACGCACCTGCTGAATTACATGGCAGCACAAAGAAGCACATGGCAGCACAGAGACTTGTCTCTGCCTGACCTTTGGGGGAGGACGTGCCATGTGGCAGACCCCTACGGGAGAGGAGCCTGCCAGAAGCTGACAGACGGGTATACAGTACGTGATCACCCCATAGAAGGACATTTAGAAAGCATGTTACTGCCGTGGCAACATGGGATAGGTTGCCTAGTGAGAATTGCCATGTAAGGAAATACTGTGCCTTGAAAAAGTGCATAAAACCAGCTTGTTTCTTTGAATAAGTGATTCAGAATCCCTGCCGGATCGAGGTCTGGGTCCGTGTCTTAGTCCTTACAGAGGGGTGATCCGGAAAAGTCACCTAAATCATCCATATGGAGTACTTCTCTAGACAAAGATCAATGTTCTATTTGCAAGAAAAAGGGACACTGGAAGAATAAGTGTCTGATGTGGGTGAAAAGGACACTCCCAGCTCCTGAATTAGCCATGAATGGGGACTGAGGGGACTGTAAGGGATCATCCCTGGCTGACCCTTTGATGTAGCTAAGCTGGGGAAAGATGATGTTGAATTTCTGGTGGATACAGGGGCAACAAGTTCTGTGTTAAATACTTTAAAATGGAAACTGAGTCAAGATACTGTAAATGTGATTGGTGCCACAGGGGTAAGTGAAACAAGACCTTTCTTCCAACCTTTGAAATTTAAAATGGGAAAACACTGTGTGACCCACCAATTCCTTCATATGCCGAACTCCCCAAAGTCATTATTAGATAGGGATTTATTGGAGAAATTTGAAGCTGAAAATAAATTTTCCAAAGAAGGGGGAGTGAAAGTTATAATTCCTGAAACTAAATTTGTCAAAGCAGCTGCCCTTTTCATACAGGAGAATTATGGAGAAATTCCCAAAGAAGTTGAAGATGCTATCATTCCAATAATATGGGCCAGTGATTTTCCTGGGAGATCCGAAAGAGCTGAGCGTGTGAGTATTGTGCTCAAATTAGGGGCTACACCAGTAAGGCAGACACAATACCCTTTAAAGTTAAAAGGCCATAGAGGATTGGCACTTGTAATTGAGAAGTTCCTTAAATTTGGGTTATTAGTAGAATGTGAATCTAGATACAAAACACCTGTCCTAGGTTACAATATAAAATTGTGCCCAAGGTATGTATTCTATCCCCATGAGCCGTTGGAGCCAAGGTGGGGCAGTGTTTTCCTTATCTTCTGTTAATGAGCCTAACAATGCCTTGCCACATGACTCATAGATAACTTCCTCCAGGAGTTATCTCTGTTTAATGGGCCATCAAGGACCCACTGCATGACTCATAGAATGACGTCATCCCATTGTGAGATGCTCCGCCCAGGGGGAGGAGCCAAGCATTCCCACCTGGATATAATCCAGGGTTTGAGACAGCACAGGCAGCTTTTATCCACTGGACTCCCAGAAGAGACAAGAGCTACCAGACGTTTCTACAGGAATCACTGCTTTGACAAGACCATCTCATCTAGACTGCCACTACCACCCTAACTAACAGGGTGTCAGGTTGTATTCTGACTCTGTCAGTAGTTTTTTTTTTGTACTATTACTTTTATTTTATTTTCCTTTATTTTCTTTTCCTCTTATTAAATTGTGTTTCTGACTTGGAGTCCTTCACTGGTTTTGCTTTCAAACCAGCACATATTTTTGGTGCCCAACGTGGGGCAAGAGGTACTGAGAAAAGTCAGAATTACAATTTTGTATTGGGAAAAAAGACACCTGTTCACTATGATGCTCAGCATGTTTACATGTGTCTTGTACCTAGCTCTCTATATCTTTCCACACATGGGGCAGTATCTGCAGATCTTAATGCTCCTATGTAAACCAGGGTATGGCACTAAAATTGCTTTATTGGTCTATTATGTCTATTGCATGATAACCTCTGAGGCAATGAGCACAATTCGGAACATGTACTCAATTTTGTTGTCTTGTCCCGGTCTAGGATGCTTTGTTTGGGGTCTCAACAATCTCACCCAGCCACAGTGGGGAGGGGTAAAGAATAATTTTTTTCCAGTCTTTCAGGCCTGATACAGCAGTTTTTGAAAGTATTGAGTTCTCTCTGGATACCAAGGATAGCATAATTTTGTTGTTAGTACTGCTTTCTCTTCTCTGCACAGCCTGCACCATGGTTAAGAACAAAACACTACATGATGTAGTGCAGCGTTTTCTTGAGGCAGAGGAGAAAAGAGCCAAATGTACAGCAACAGCCTTCGTGTCTACACAGATTGTCACAGAGGAGAAAGGAACCAAAAGCCAGGCAACAGTGTCCAAGTCTACGCAGACTGTCACAGAGGAGAAAGGAACCAAAAGCCAGGCAACAGTGTCCGAGTCTACGCAGACTGTCACAGAGGAAATGGAAGCCAAAAGCCAGGCAACAGTGTCCGAGTCTACGCAGACTGTCACAGAGGAAACGGAAGCCAAAAGCCAGGCAACAGTGTCCGAGTCTACGCAGACTGCCACAGAAGAAATAGAAGCCAAAAGCAAGGCAACAGTGTCCGCATCTACGCAGATTGTCACAGAGGAGAAAAGAACCGAAATCAAGGCAACAGTGCCCACGTCCACGCAGACTGCCACAGAAGAGAAAGAAGCACCAAGCAAAGCCACAACATCTGTGTCTGTGCAGGTTGTCACAGAGGAGAAAGAAGCCAAAGATGCCAGCATCTCCACACAAACCTTCACTGAACTGGAACAGCCTAAACCGGTAGCAGTTGCTCCTGTTCAGAAGAAGAAAGCAAAGAGCAAATCAGTCCGCATAGTGACTGATGAGGATGCAGCAGGACCTTCGCACCTTCACACAGCAGAAGAGACAGAGCCAGAGATCATCACTCGCTCTCTGTCCCTGGGTGAACTACGTGACCTGAGGAGGGAATTCACCCGCCAGACAAATGAGTCCGTCCTGACCTGGCTGCTCTGTATCTGGGACGCTGCAGCCAATGACACCATTCTGGATGGAAGTGAGGCCAGGCAACTGGGATCGCTGTCCCGGGATGTGGTCATTGACCAGGGGATCGGGAGAACCCAAGAAACTCTCAGCCTCTGGCGACGACTGCTAACAAGTGTGAAGGACAGATACCTTTGTAAAGATCTCCAGGTGCACCAAGGAAAGTAGAGCACAATGGAACAAGGTATCCGATGCCTGAGGGAATTAGCTGTGCTAGAGATCATTTTCTCAGAAGACGAGAGATTTCCTAAAAGCCCAGATGAAGTCCAGTGCACATCACAGATGTGGTTGAGATTCGCATGGCTTGGACCAGAGATGTACTCCCGTTACCTGGCAACGCTGCAATGGAGAGCAGGCAAGGACAGGGTGGGCTTTTTGGTCAATAAACTAAAAATTTATGAGGACACTGTCACCGCCCCATTTCGTACCCATGTCTCATTCGTAGAAACAAGGCTGGCTGAGAAAGTCCAAAGCTTGATTGAAGAGGGCCATCAGAAACTGAAAAAAGAACTTAAAGAAGAAATTTATCACGTCTCGCCAGAACCAACAAGAGTCTGCCAGTAAGAGCAGGCGTCCCCCAGCCAGGGAGAGAACATACACTCCACAAGGTAACCTCTGGTCTTTTCTTCGGGAGCATGGAGAAGACATGAGGAAGTGGGATGGAAAACCCACGTCCTCCTTAGCAGCCCGGGTACGTGAACTGAAAAGAGAGATCCCTACCACAAGAAGTTCATCTAGAGTCAATGCTGCTCCAGTCTCTCGAGCACAAAACTCCAGACGGGATAGGAATGATGATATGACTGATCCTCTCAAAGGGACCTCAGGAACATATTTACAGGAAGAGAGTAGCGTGTACCATGACCAGGAATAGGAGGGCCCTGCCTCTAGCCAGGTAGAAGAAAGGGACAATTGGATCTATTAGACTGTGTGGATCCGATGGCCTGGCACATCTGACCCACAAGAGTATACGGCTTTGGTTGACACTAGCTCTCAATGTACCCTGATACCATCGAGGTATGTAGGAACAGAATCCATTTCTATTTCTGGAGTGACAGGAGGGTCCCAGCAGCTGACTGTAGTGGAGGCCGATGTGAGTTTAACTGGGAACGGATGGCAAAAACACCCCATTGTGACTGGCCCAGAGGCCCCATGCATCCTTGGCATAGACTATCTCAGAAATAGATATTTCAAAGACCCAAAAGGATATCGTTGGGCTTTTGGGATAGCTGCTGTAGAGACAGAAGGCATCAGACAACTGAATACCTTGCCTGGTCTCTCAGATGACCCCTCTGCTGTGGGACTGCTGAGAGTTGAAGAGCAACAGCTACCAATCGCCACAGCAACAGTGCACCGTCGGCAATACCGCACCGACAGAGACTCTGTGATTCCTATCCATGAGATGATTCGTAAACTGGAGAGCCAAGGGGTGGTCAGCAAGGCTCGTTCACCTTTCAACAGCTCTATATGGCCAGTGCGTAAGTCCAGTGGAGAATGGAGACTGACTGTGGATTACCGTGGTCTGAATGAACTCACACCACCACTGACTGCTGCTGTGCCAGACATGTTAGAGCTTCAGTACAAGCTAGAGTCCAAGGCAGCAAAGTGGTACGCGACCATCGACATTGCCAATGCCTTCTTCTCCATTCCTTTGGCAGCAGAGTGCAGGCCTCATTTTGCTTTCACCTCGAGGGGTGTGCAGTATACCTGGAACCGACTGCCCCAGGGGTGGAAGCAGTCCCACAATCTGCCATTGACTGATCCAGACTGCACTGGAAAAAGGCAAGGCTCCTGAACATCTCCAGTATATTGATGACATTATTGTATGGGGGAACACAGCAGGGGAAGTCTTCAAGAAAGGAGAGAAGATTATCCAGATTCTACTGAAAGCTGGTTTTGCCATTAAGCGAAGTAAGGTTAAGGGACCGGCTCGAGAAATCCAGTTCCTGGGAGTCAAGTGGCAAGATGGTCGCCACCAGATACCCACAGAAGTAATCAACAAGATCACCGCGATGTCTCCACCAACAAGCAAGAAGGAAACACAAGCTTTCCTAGGCGCCATAGGCTTTTGGAGAATGCACATCCCTGAGTATAGCCAGATTGTGAGTCCTCTCTACCTGGTTACCCGCAAGAAGAATGATTTCCACTGGGGCCCTGAACAGCAGCAAGCCTTTGCCCAGATCAAGCAGGAGATCGCTCATGTGGTAGCCCTTGGCTCAGTGAGGACAGGACCAGATGTGAAGAATGTGCTCTACTCAGCAGCCGGGAACAATGGCCTGTCCTGGAGTCTTTGGCAGAAGGTGCCTGGTGAGACTCGGGGTCGACCACTGGGATTCTGGAGTCGAAGCTACAGAGGGTCCAAAGCCAACTACACTCCCACAGAGAAAGAAATCTTGGCCGCCAATGAGAGTTCAAGCCACCTCAGAAGTAATTGGCACTGAAACACAGCTGCTTCTGGCACCCCGACTGCCAGTGCTAGGGTAGATGTTCAAAGGAAAGATTCCTTCCACCCATCATGCCACCGACACCACATAGAGCAAATAGATTGCCCTCATTACACAGCATGCCTGTATTGGAAACCCAAATCGCCCTGGGATTCTGGAAGTTATAACGAATGAGCCTGAAGGTGAGACTTTTGGATTATCCTCTGAAGAAGAAGAGGAGCAAGTGATACGTGCTGAGGAGGCCCCACCATATAACGAGCTACCGGAGACTGAAAGACGATACGCCCTCTTCACTGATGGTTCCTGCCAAATTATAAGCGCTGACCAGAAATAGAAAGCTGCAGTATGGAGCCCCACACAATGAGTTGCACAAGCTACCGAAGGACAAGGTGGATCGAGTCAGATGGCAGAGCTTAAAGCTGTCCAGCTAGCTTTAGATATTTCTGAATGAGAGAAGTAGCCAAGGCTCTGTCTCTATACCAACTCATGGATGGTAGCTAATGCCCTGTGGGGATGGCTGAATCGCTAGAAAAAAGCCAACTGACAGCGCAGAGGGAAACCCATATGGGCTGCTGAGATTTGGCAGGACATTGCCACCCGAGTAGAGAAGCTAACCATGAAAGTTCGACACGTAGATGCACACGTACCCAAGAGTCGGGCTAATGAGGAGCATCGCAACAATGAGCAGGTAGACAAAGCTGCCAAGGTGAAAGTATCACAGGTGGATCTAGACTGGCAGCACAAGGGAGAATTATTCCTAGCTCGTTTGGCCCATGCTGCCTCTAGTCATCAGAGAAGAGATGCAACATACCGATGGGCCCGTGACTGAGGGGTGGACCTTACTATGGACAGCATCTCACAGGTCATCCATGACTGTGAGACTTGCGCTGCAATCAAACAGGCCAAGCGGGTGAAGCCTCTGTAGTATGGTAGACGATAATTGAAGTACAGGTATGAGGAAGCCTGGCAAATTGACTACATCACCCTTCCCCAGACCTGCCAAGGCAAGCGCTACGTGCTGACCATGGTAGAAGCAACCACAGGATGGCTGGAGACCTATCCTGTGCCTCATGCTACTGCCCAGAATACCATCCTGGGCCTTGAAAAGCAAGTCCTGTAGAGACATAGCACCCCGGAGAGAATCGAGTCAGACAACGGGACACATTTTAAGAACGGCCTTATAAACACCTAGGCCAAAGAACATAGTATTGAATAGATATACCACATTCCTTATCATGCACCAGCCGCCGGGAAAGTTGAACGGTGCAATGGACTATTAAAGACTACCCTGAAGGCACTTGGCAGAGGGACCTTCAAGAATTGGGACATAAACTTAGCCAAAGCCACCTGGATGGTCAACACCCGAGGCTCCATCAATCGAGCTGGTCCTGCCCAGTCTGAACCCTTGCATACAGTAGATGGAGATAAAGTCCCTGTGGTACACATGAAAGGGATTCTAAGAAAGACTGTTTGGATTAATCCCACCTCAGGCAAAGGCAGACCCATCCATAGGATTGTTTTTGCTCAAGGACCTGGTTATACTTAGTGGGTAATGCAAAAAGATAGAGAAACCCGTTGTGTACCACAAGGAGACCTAATTTTGAGTGAGAACTAAAATTAGTGTGTAAGGTTTCATTCTGTGTATATATGTATGTATCTGTGAGAATGTATGATGTAGATGGTGATAGAATAAGGGGTAGATTATGTCCTAGGTTACAATATAAAATTGTGCCCAAGGTATGTATTCTATCCCCATGAGCCGTTGGAGCCAAGGTGGGGCAGTGTTTTCCTTATCTTCTGTTAATGAGCCTAACAATGCCTTGCCACATGACTCATAGATAACTTCCTCCAGGAGTTATCTCTGTTTAATGGGCCATCAAGGACCCACTGCATGACTCATAGAATGACGTCATCCCATTGTGAGATGCTCCGCCCAGGGGGAGGAGCCAAGCATTCCCACCTGGATATAATCCAGGGTTTGAGACAGCACAGGCAGCTTTTATCCACTGGACTCCCAGAAGAGACAAGAGCTACCAGACGTTTCTACAGGAATCACTGCTTTGACAAGACCATCTCATCTAGACTGCCACTACCACCCTAACTAACAGGGTGTCGGGTTGTATTCTGACTCTGTCAGTAGTTTTTTTTGTACTATTACTTTTATTTTATTTTACTTTCCTTTATTTTCTTTTCCTCTTATTAAATTGTGTTTCTGACTTGGAGTCCTTCACTGGTTTTGCTTTCAAACCAGCACAACACCCATCCTGCCAGTATAGAAGAATGATTGTAAGAGTTATCGATTAGTGCAGGATTTAAGGGGAATAAACAAAATAACAGAGGATATACATCCAGTTGTAGCAAACCCCTGTCGAGCTGCTAGGGTCTTCATAGAAGACTAGAGAGGCTGAGTTGTGAGTCATTTATTGCATGGCTAGATCAGTCTCATGAAGGCAGTGTGTTACAGTTCATGCCATTATGCAGAAAGCCTTCTAGCATAGAGTCCCCATGTCGCAAGCAGAAGCAGCAGCCTCCCTCGCATTCTCAAAGCAGTGCATTTTTATTATTTTTTACCCAGTCGGCTACAAACATGGTTCTACTACTGTCTCCTTGGACCTATCTGGGCCTAACATTGATGTACAAAAGTGGTTATAATTTCTAACACAAGTTCTACGTACATGGTTCTATCTGTTCTATCTAGGAATTCTGGCAATGCTACATTATGATTTTGTTATGTCTAGAACTTAGTTAACTTTGTAAAAGGTAATGCTACTGAACTTTAAACTAGGCTTTAGGGCTTTTCTTACTAATACAGTCTCTTATTTCCTTAAGGCACTTAAAATATTCTCTACTCATTAAAACTAAAACTTATATTTCTACCTCATGTCTGTGTGGATTTATGTATTTTGGTTTCTCTGAAGGTTTTAATTCAACCCTCACATTTCTGAGTATTTCTGAGCCTGTATGAATGGGGCCCAGAAGGATTTGCATCCCAACAAACCCCTACACTCTTTTGACCACAGTGACAGATGAATTAGGGTGGTTCACTGTTTTAGATCTCAAGGATGCCTTTTTCTGCATTCCTGTGCATAAGAATAGCCAAGAATTCTTTGCTTTTGAATGGGAGAATGCTGAGACAGGGAGGAAAATTCAGCTTACCTGGACAGTTCTACCCCATCGATTCAAAACCAGCCCAACAATATTCAGAAACCAGCTAGCAAAGGAACTGGAGGACTGGAGAAGACAAGAACCAGGAGCCATTATTCTTCAATATGTTGATGATATCTTGATTGCAGCTAAAATAAGAGATGAGTGCATCCAGCTCACTGTAAATTTGTTGAACTTTTTGGGACTAAATGGGTATAGAGTATTGAAAGAGAAGGCACAAGTTGCCAGGGAAAAAAGTAGTCTACTTGGGCTAGAGATCTTTAGTGGACATTTACAACTCAACGGAGAACAGAAAGACATCATCTCCCAGAGCCCTACACCGTGAGAGAGATGCAAGCCTTCCTGGGAATGGTAGGTTGGTGTCGCTTATGGATACCAAATTATGGACTACTGGTAAAACCTCTCTATGGAGCACTAAAAGCAGCCAAAAAGGGAACCATCATGTAGACAGAGAGCACCAGTGCTACATTTAAACAGCTAAAATGTTCCTTGATGTCAGCCCTAGCCCTGGGGCTTCCAGACTTAACCAAGCCTTTTGAATGCTTTACATATGAGTGACTGAATTAGTCTCTGGGGGTACTGGTGCAGCACCTTGGAGACCAGCAAAGGTCTGTAGCCTACTTTTCAAAATAGCTAGACAATATTAGTCAAGGGTGGCCCGGGTGCTTGAAGGCTGTGGCAGATACTGTTATCCTGATACAGGAGGCCCGTAAATTCACCCTTGGGCAGCACCTTGCTGTGTATGTGCCCTATGCAGTGATAACTGTACTAGAACAAAAGGGGGGACATTGGCTATCTCCTAGCAGAATGCTTAAGTATCAATCTGTATTGTTGGAACAGGATGATGTTACCCTGAAAACATCTGTTGTAAACTCTGCAATGTTTCTGTCATCTACATTGATTGACAAAGTGCTTGAGAGTGACTGTTTACAGACAATAGAAAAGACCTATTCCAGCAGACCAGACCTGAAGGCCTCTAGAAAATCCAAATTGGGTATTGTATACAGATGGAAGCAGCTTCATGAGAGATGGTAAGCAAATGACAGGTTATGCAGTGACAACCACAGACAAGGTAACCAAGGTGAAGGCCTTGCCATCAGATATATCATCACAGAAAACTGAACTGATTGCATTGAAGAGAGCTCTAGACCTTAGTGATGGAAAGAAGGTGAACATATGGACTGACTCTAAATAGGCCTTTAGCATTGTCCACACCCATGGAGCAATCTGAAAGGAGAGACAGCTGCTAACTGCTCATAGTAATGAAATCAAACATGCTGAACAGATCCTCGCACTCCTGCAGAATATTTGAAAGCCTAGAGAGGTAACTATTATGCATTGCAGAGGACATAAAAAAGGGAAAACAGCTCCCAAACTGGGAAATCACTTTGCTGATGAAACAGCAAAAGGAGTTGCAGGAAAAGGCATTCTTGCAGTGGTACCACAGAAAGAAATAGATTTTTAAGGATTTACCCCAAAATATGATCAGAGACCACTAGTTAATCAAGTTCCTTAAGGCTGAAGTTAAAGACAGCGGGTGGGCTGTCACTGCAGGGGGACAAGTTGCAGTTCCACCCCTGCTTCTTCGAGAAATAGTGCAGCAAGAGCATGAAAGTAACCACTGGGGAACAGAAAATCTTTTGAAACATCTGAGGAAGGTAGTAATAGGAAGAGGGATGACTGATATTGTACAGTCTATAAAAAGCAAGTTTGAAACCTACTATAGAAACAACCCCAACATGAGCAAAAGAGTTGTGTTAGGAATAACAAAGTGAGGGGATGTCCCTGGAGATTATTGGCAAATAGATTTTGCTGAGTTACTGTGTAAAGAAGGGCACAGATATGTATTGGTATTGGTTGACACCTTCAGTAGATGGCCTGAAGCTTACCCCTGTCATACTAACACAGCCAAGGAAATGGTGGAAGTTTTGCTCAATCATATAATTCCAAGGTTTGGGGTTCCTTTGCGGTTGTCATCAGATAGGGGACCACATTTTGTTGCAACAGTGGTAGGGGAAGTTAGCAGGATTCTGGGAATTGCTTGGGACCTGCACACACCATACAGGCCCCAAGCAAGTGGCAAAGTTGAAGGTATGAATGGAACCCTTAAAACTCAAATTAGTAAGATCTGTCAAGAAACATCCATGACATGGGTTTAGGCCTTGTCTATAGCCTTACTGAGAATCCACGTACAACCAAGGCTGAAAGACAACAAGTCTGAAGGAAATATTATATGGCAGGCCATATCAGGCTCTGCGGATGCCAGGAGAAATTCATATGAAGGCCAAAAGTGAGTTACAGAAGTACTTAATGGCTTTAAGTTCCACTTTGCAGAAGCTCCAGAGATTTGTCATATTATCCAGGCTGAGAGGAATGGACACATCTGCTCTACCGTTCCAGCCTGGAGACTGGGTCTGTGTTAAATGGTAGGACAGTGATCCCTTGTAAGCTAAGTGGAGAGGACTGTTCCAAGTCCTGCTGACTACCCTCATGGCAACCAAGGTTGCTGGCAAAGGACCATGGATCAAGAAGGCTTCTGCTCCTGAAACTACTGGGAAAACAGAGACTTATGAGATTGATGCAAATAAGGATGATGTGGTTTAAATTGCTCTTTTCATGTCTGTTATCTGCACAGTTGGTAACCATGACTCAGGGTTGGCCCCAAGATTTGCATGTGACTTTAGTTCAAAATGTATCCAAAGCTCTTAATAAGAACAACTGCTGGATTTGTACTCAATTGCCAGCTATAGATGGGAGTGGTACCTGGCCACTGATTGGTGTTCTAATGAAAGCAAACCATTCTGAAAGGTGGGAGCAAATTAATAAGACTTTTCTGCTTCCTATACCCCTGAGCAGCCTAATAGATCACAAGAATTATACAATTCCCTGCACACTTGTAAATGCCACAGGAAAGGCCATTCTTCCTTCATATTGCTCTAAGACCGAATCCATAGAAAGAGTAAGTCCAAAATCTATGAGAAAGATGGCACAGACATCATGGAGACTAGTTCTACCACATGGACAGGTGTCCTGGGGTGACTTTATGATGCTTATGTCCCCAATCGTCTGTTCTGTTTATGCTGAATATGAGGTTCTGTACCTTTAAAACTAGTTCTGAGAGTGAAGGGGGGGCAGAAGAAGCGTGCAGTTTGTTATCAGAAACTGCACTTGCTCCCACACATTCCTTTCCACAGGCTGTTATCTGCAGAACAGACAGCGAGAGAGAGCTCTCATTTGCTTTTTAGTTAGTTTTTAGCTAGCTGAAGCAGAGAAGTTCCCCAGACTGTGGCTTTTTCTTTTTCTTAGAACTGTTCGAACCTACTCTGGACTGAAAACCCAGAAGAGCACCAGAAGCTCGCACTTATGGCCCACCTGGGCCTGAGATACTGTATTCCAGCGCCAGAAGGACTGATAAGAGACTGAGTGAGCCGATCTATACTTCACGACATGGACTTTCTGAATTTGCCATCTCTTCAGAACAGCGAGAAGCTTTATTGTTTAATATTATTCATTTTTTATGCTTACGAATACTTTGCTTGTTAAATGAACAGTTTTTTCCACTTTTTCTCCAAGGAAATCTTTTTTCCCAAACCGGTTGAGGGAGGGGCCATTTGAGTCTACTTTCTGGAGGAACCCCTTTGGAAGTTTCTTCCCAAATTTGCCCTAAACCAAGACAACAGGGTGTTATAGGATATGTGACAATGAGGCATGGAAAATTCTGCCCATAGATAAAGATTTGCTCTGTGCCCTTGGGGCTGTAATTTGAAAGATAACCATATTTGATCATACTGAGGATCCAAATGGAAGAATGGGGAGGATGAAAAGATCCATTGTTGAGCATCTCACACTTTTCCACAGTGTAATCAGAGCTCTCATTCCCTCTTTGGTGTCACATCCAATGCACGGACTCGGAATGGCATGGATACTGAGACGTTTATTGCGAGAAACAAGCTGGTTTTATACACTTCTTCAAGACACAGTATTTCCTTATATGGTATTTTTCACTAAGCAACCTATCACACATTACCACATCAGCAACACACTTCAATGTCCTTATACGGGGGTGATCATGTGCTGTTCAGGTGTCTGGCGGGCCCCCCTCTGCAGAGCATCTGCCATGTTGCATCTCCTCCCCCCAAGGTCAGGCAGAGACAAGCTTCTCTGGGCTGCCATGGCATTCTGCAGGCACATCCCACAGCCTGTTGCTCAATTCCATCTTCTCTCTCTCTACACTTCGGGAATAGCTGAGCTGGAAAGAGCAGCTGTAAACATTTCAGCTGTTACTGAACATATTGAACAGCAGGCTGCAGATGCAATTTCAGCCTTACAAGAAGAAATCCATTATTTGTCTCATATGGTTTTGCAGAATAAAATGGCTCTCAATTTTCTACTGGCTGCACAGGGAGGTGTATGTGCAATTGCTAACACCAGTTGTTGTTCTTATGTGGTCCAGAGTGGAAAAATTAAGATGGATTTGGCTGAAATTTGGAAGCAAACTCAAATTTTACATGAGGTAGCTTTCAAAAATAGCACCTTGAACTTTGACTATTGTCTTGGTTTGAAAGACAGGTGTCAGCTAAGGAAGGCAGAAGCCTCCCTTGGAATTGAAAATGTAATAATAATTATATAATTCCCTCCGAATTATTATAATTTTGAAATTAAGGGGCTTTCAGGCAAAGATATGAGAATAGGAATAACAGTTCTTTAACAGTATATGTAACTAGGCAAACAACAACTATGGCAGTTACAACAAACAGAACCAGAAACCCAGGAATGACCTTCTTGGCTGCAGGCACTTTCTCCTTTGGTGTAGTTATGGTCACAGCTGGCAGGGGTGCTGGCAGGCTCCCTGTGGGTAGGGCAGGTGCGATGATTCCTTGGCAGCTGCAGGAGGCACTCTGGTATGAGCTCGGGTGACCCGCAGAAAAACTCTAAAACTCAATGAGTTTTAAAGTAGGTATGTAGTTTATTCAGTGCTGGGCGTGATGCGGGATATTTCCCAAAGGCACGCGCACCCCTCGCTCACTCGCTCACTCAGTTTTCTTTTATCCTTTAAAATGTTACATATGCATCAAGTTTTTGCAATACTCCATGCATATTCATTCCTTGGCTCCCCCCCTCTCCGCTTCATATGCTAATCGCCTTATCAGTCCTTTGTGCCTGCGGCTGTTGTCTCTGGTGGTCGTCTCGGAGGTCTTTCAGGATGAAGAAAATAGTCTTCCTCTTGAGATGAACTTCTGACCCCGCTGCCTTGCTCATGCTCACTGATCCTCCAGCCATAGTCCAAGCTATAAGGCCACTCTTATCTGGTCCTGGGGGCCCGAGGAGCCTTGTTATCAGTGTCTCTGAGAATCTTGTATTCATGTCTTCTGCTTTGGTAAACATCCTTCCCCTTGTCAGACATTCTTGCATTTCTCCTTATTGTTCTCCCAGTAGTCCTGTCTCTTCTCAGGCAACTACTGAGAGCAGCAAATATTAAGCAATACACATCATCTGAATGCCTATTCTCAATAAATATCTTTTTAATGTCTATGATTAGTATCCTCTAGTTCCCAATCCCATGTTTCACAAGGAGCACGCGGTAATGGCGAACTTGACTGAGACAGGAAGGGATGGAAGAAAGGCTTGCTTTACAAACACCCCAGGGGTGGCTGATCCCAGTGCCCCAGCAGGACTTTCGGGAGCAGCAGCTGAAATGGCAGTAATGAGCAAAAATCCCAGGGTGGTGGACGAGATGTATCAGAAGCTCCACAGCTGTAGCGGGAACCACGGGACATCTTCTTGGCAGGCATGGGGTGTGGGGCTACAGTGTAGGGAAAATTCAGAGCAGTGCCGGAGAATCAGTGGGGGCAGGGCAGCTGTGACCCGGCTCCAAGCAGGGCAGGGAAAGGTGGGGTCAGGATCCCAGGGTTTTTCCCTTTAGGCACCTGAGCAGATGGTGAAAAGTCCCTTTTTTAAGTGAGGTAGGGTGTTAATAAAGTCCCAGTGCAACAGTCGTTCTTACGAGCAGAGCTCCACTCACAGTAGAAGAAAGGCAGCAGGAGACGGAACTCCGCAGTTGTCACAAATTCCCCCCACAGCGACAGCAGCCTCCCCTCCCAACACCGAGAGCGCAAGAGAGATAGAGGCTGCACCCAACCCTGTTTTCCCAGTCCAAATCTCTTGGTATCTTTGCCCTTCAAGAGAAACCCCAGGTAAAGAGTAGTCAGCTGCACCCCTCACCTGAGCTGACACCTTCTTTTGTCTCTCTTAAGTATCCAGTGGTTATTGTCTGCTAGCAACTTGTAGTTGGGAAAATTCCTTAAGGGGAAAAAAAAAAAGAAAAAAACCAAGAGGAGAACTCCTAAAACCCCAACAACTATACATCTTCCACACTCTCACTTCTTGGTTACCAAATTGGGCCTGGATAAAAGAAGTGTTCATGGTAGTTGTAATAATAGTTTGTTTCTGTATGATAGCCAGTTGTGTAAATCGGTGCTGTGGTTAAATATGGAGTAGACACTAGACAAGGTAAAGTTTTGTCAAGTCTCTAAAAGGGGGAAATGATGCCAAATGGATTTTTTTGCCTTTTTCTTTTTAGATATTCTCTATATTTTTTATCTGTAGTTCTAAAGCCTATTATTGTATTGATGCCCTTTTGATTTTTGCCTTTTTTCTCTTATATGTTCTCTGTATTCTTTGCACATATATGGTATAAATAACTGGGTAGGTGTTGGCTTTCATTGTTATGTATTAGCTTTTGCAAATTATTATTAATGTGAGAAAAGAAAATTCAGTCTTAGAATATTTTTTAAAAGTTTAATAACAGAATAAAAAGGACAATGTCCAGCACTGGAGTGTTCCTGGCTATTAGCCAACGAACACACAGATACATTAAGGCAGTGTTATTTATATACTGTTAGTTTACTAGGGTACATACATATTCATGAGTTTAATGCATTATTCATACATTCTTGGGAGCTTTTGATGATGTAGAAACTTTTCTTTGTTTTGTTTTCCCACTCTGACTTATCTACATGACATCCTACAGATCAGGTCAATATTTTTATTCCATCTTGTGGCTTCATCCTGTTGTTTCACACTTCCCTGATAACGAATAAACAAATTCTTCTCTAATTCTCCTCCAGTGTTCTGGTTTGTGCCACTTATCACTTGGAGAAGTCAGTCAGCAGATGTGGGAAACAACTTAATTGCTTTATACAGTTCTCTTGGTTACATAGAAGTATTTTAACATTTTGCTCAGGCTTACAGTACAATACATTCATCACATTATTAGCTCTATAAGCTATAAGGTGCATAATTAAAGTGTGAAATTAGGTTATATTAGCAAGCAGCTAAAAGGGATTATAAATTGCGCTATACTTACAATCAATAACCACATATAAAAACTAATACACAAATGCAAAAGCCAATATTATAGAGTCATTTTTAACATTAATCACAACAATTTTGATGTAGTACAATTTGTAATCACTTTTAACTATTTTTGGATATAGTATAATTTGTCAGCTTTTGCGGACAATGCTCTGGCCATGTGTAATTTATATATATTAGTTTGATAAACAGATATTGAGATAAACAAGGTAATTTTGTTGCAAATGAAGTCATTGTTAGTCCAGTGCTCCTTGTTAAATGTTCACCCCCACCCTGTTAATCACCTCTTTTGTTCCCTTTCTCCTGCACCTTCTAGCCGAGCCCTCTGGCCACCCCAACACCCAACATAGCAACCAAAAAGCCAGGGGGAGGAGAAATCCAGCAGACATGCAGATAGAAGTGATGCAGTGCCAGCTGGGAGAAGAAATTATTGCTCCAGACCAGAAAAACTTTATTAGACTGAACCACCAAGACACATAGATGGACCATGCAAGGAGTGAGACTGCCTCCTCCCAAGGTTGAGTGGTTTTGACCCCTCACCCTGACTCTCAGAGACGTTGCCCAGAGAGGGACCCCCTGGAATTTCAGAGCAAACCAAGCCTTCGGAATTGGCCATGAGGACTGTGAACCCGACCCTGCCTGCACTCCAGTGGAAGAAGCTGCTGCACACCTCCTCCTCTGAGTTGCTTCAGGCTTTCAAAAGGAGAAAAATCTCCTGCCCTGTTTATAACAGCTAGGGGCTCGTCCAGGATCACCACGCCTGAAGAGGACCCCCGGAGAGGACAGCCGCCTGCTTCGAGGGACCCTCAGGAATCACTGGTGAATCATGGACCTGGATCAGCAAAAGACCAGTGAGGAGGAGCTACAGACTGGTGAGAAAATCTGGTGGCGAGACTGGAGGCAAGCGAATGAGGTGTGAGTGAGATGGGGGCCGGCAGCTCGGATCCCCGGGACAAGTGTTGACCCCCCCTATTGTACCGCGGTTCTGGACTCCCATAAGGGCGCTGGCTGGGAACAGAGGGAAGTGTAAGAAAACTGAGTGAGGCATCTCCTGGAGTATAAGGCAGACCCCCCTCCCCTGCTAGAAGGGCACTGGAGGAATAAGGAGTACAGGCATTGGTCGGGGATGTCCCTAATGTGGATACGCTGTCCGGGTGCCAGCACAGGCATTGGTCGGGGGTGTCCCTAGTGTGGATACGCTGTCCGGGTGCCACTATCTTTAACTCCAAGAAATTTAGAAATTTGAGTTGCCTGTCTCTAAACTTGTGTTCGTGTAGGGGTACGTTAAGAAAGATATTGAAAAACGATAGGTTACAGGAGGCCAAGAGAGTTTCAGTTGCCTTAAGATTTGTATTGCCCATAGTTAAGTCTCAATTTGGGTAGGGGCACCTTCATAGTTTAATTTACAGCCTAAGCTATGGGAAAGTACATAAGCAAAAGCGCAAGTACACGTCAAAACCAGGGGAAGAGAGTTAAGAGTTGCTTCTGGGAGCAGCCTGCACTCCAGTGGAAGAAGCTGCTGCACACCTCCTCCTCTGAGTTGCTTCTGGGAGCAGCCTGCACTCCAGTGGAAGAAGCTGCTGCACACCTCCTCCTCTGAGTTGCTTCTGGGAGCAGCGGTGGCGTGCACTCGACCCGTCGGGCCCCCACCCTGAGCTGATAAAAATAAAGGCTTTCAAAAAGGAGAAAAATCTCCTGCCCTGTTTATAACAGATATTGTAGTTTAAGCTCTTACAAAATAATAAAATAGAGACTATGTACCATTAACTTTTGAAAGATGCTTTTATTTTTGTAACTAACTGACAATAGATAAGTTTGTAGAAATAGTTAAAACTGTCTTTATGATTAGATAACATTAAAAGGACCACACAGATAACATCAGAAAAAAAGATGTGAAAAAGACTTACCACTGACCCTGCGGCTATCAATAACCCCCCATTTTGTCGTTGTGAGGAAATGGCATACATGTTGTGAAGAAATGGCATATACATTGTGAAGAAATGACATACACGACTCCCAGAAATCAAATCTACACTATTACATGACTGGTTAAAAGTCAAACAAAGCTAAAAAATTCCCAGAACATAAAAAAAACCTCACAAGAATGTTTGAATATGTATAATCCTCATAAATATGCATCTAATCAATGTAATGAAAAAGTATATAAGAAAACTGTTTTAAGCTAACAGCGTGCTTCTGGCAGTTTGCCAGGCACCCCAGCACTGGATACTGTCCCTTTTATCCCTTATTAAACTTTTAAAATTTTAAAGAGTAATCCTTGTTTCTCACAATTTGTAGGTTCCACTGAGATATAGCACATCAAGTCTCTGTAACTCTGAGAGATCTCCAGCGAGAGGTGCCCCACTGACTTAGCTGCTTACCCGGGCTTCTCCTGCTGTTTCTAGCAACAGCAGGTTTGACACTCAGTGGATAAAAGGGACAAAAAGAAAAGGGGAAGTAAAAATTCCCTAAGAAACCACAGCAACTGTCAGCCCCTAAGTTGTGCACGAAAACCTAGACAGGTAAGTATTGTGCAGAACGGGTGATGCGGAATCAGGGAGAGTGTGTGTGTGTGTGTCTGAGACACAGGCTGGATAATCCTGATCTGTGAAGTGAACTGCGGGGTCCTTCTAACCGCCTTTTCATCTCCCCAAGAGCGGACCTGCCGGTGAAGAGAAGAAGCGGATGGTAGAGACTAAGTGAACCACAGAATTGTTGAGGTTTAGCTACTTCGGGGTTAAAAAGGGGAATTAAAAAAACAAGGAAGAGAGGAATAGCCAGTAATCCAAATGCAGGAATCCTAGTTCCTGGTATGTCAAGCTAATCATGGGTTTAGGGTCTTAAAAGGTCAAGAGCATTTTCTGGTTAATGCAGACATTTTTATTATATAAATGCATCAGTCTCGAAGGCAAGAGTTCTAAAAACATGGTTTTACTAAAAGTTAAAATACTTAAAGTCCCAATGGGGCATAGAAGCAGTTTAACAGAGAGTTCAGACTTCGGAGACAATAACATATTAACAAAGAATTCAGCCACGGGGGAAGGTAGATTGACAAGGGGTCCCAGCCACAAGGAAAAGTCAGATTCCTGGTCCGGAGTCCTGTTTCAAGCAGAGTTCTCTGCAGCAGTGGCTGCAGCAGCAAAGGCTTCTGCCGTAACAGTGGCAGCAGCAGCAGCAGCAGCTGCAGCATCCCCCAAGTGACAGCAGCAGCACCCCCCAAGCAGCAATACCTTACGAAGTCTTGGCAATGGCTTCCTGGCCACAGCTCCCTGGCAGAGTCCCATTCTCTCTTGTTGTAGATGGCAGGAGGGTGGACCGACCAATCGAAGAATCGATGGATCAATACCGTTGCCCCAAAACCAGGCAATTTTTAACCATAAACTCTAAATGCATATTCATATCCTCATCTATAGGTTGTCCAATTAACTAAGAACATGCTTCTAAAACATTCTCTCTACACCAATCTAAACCTAATTTTGAGAGTACGTAAAACTACAAAAAACTACAAAGGATAGTATCAAACCTTATACAAAACCTATAGCATATCTATTAATATGAAAAGCTCTATAATATAGCATATCTATTAACCTAAAAGCTTCTATCTCATTCACGTAAAAATTGTACCTACTTTATCTAGTACTATGAGCAATGTTCTACTTTGTTTTTATTATGTCTAAAGCTGAGTTACGAGGCCTAAGGGCTCTGGGCTCTTGTGCTAGCTGACTGATTCTTAAGGCACTTAGAGTCTATTTGCTTAAAATTAAAATCTGAATTTCTACTTCATACTTACGTGGCTTAATATATTTTAGTTTCTCTAAAGGCTTCAATTCAACCCCTGTATCCTCTCGCCCTAGGAAACCATGGGGGGGTTGCACTGCAACACAGGTATTACTGCTCTAGGTCCATATCTGATTGCCTATAGGAACCTTGGCTATATTGGGCACAGTCTGCAAAAGGCAGGATGCTGAGAACCCGAAATCCCAATATACCCCAGGGGCATGGATGGTTAGGCTAGTCTGGGGTGTTAAACTGCTGAGCAGATAACACTCCCTGACAGATCTGAGAAACTGATTAGGCCTGCTTGATAAGGGGGTAAAATGGAGAAAGACAACAGGTGATGTAGCTTTTGGCTAGAAAGGCAAAAAGCAAAGATAAGTGGTGACCCTTCAGTAAGACTGAAGTCTGTTTTAAGCACTGTTATATAGCTGGGGTGTCATCGTAGGACATGAAATAAACTGACTCCAATAATTCTTTAAAGGCAGAAGAGAAAGAATGAAGGCTTTATTTACAGTTTCCACAGTTTCTTTTGTAGCATGCTGCACTACAAAAGTTGACACCTCTCTCCATTGGTTAAGTAACAGAAATAGCAAACACCTGGGAGAGCAGGTGTTATGGGAAAAGGGCACTGTTTACTTAAAATGTTTTGAGAAAAGCAGAAAGATGTTTTGGGAGGAGAAACTGTTGAAAGATTTCCCTTGGGAAAGGGCTAGCAATGGTTAGCAAGCTGAAATTCTCTCAGGCTCAGAAATATCGAGCCCACACTGGGGTTTTATAGGTCTGTGGGTAGTGAGAAAAAGATTTTAAGCTTGAGGATATTAGGAGGGTGTTGGGGGTTAGGTTTCTTTCTTTTTCACCTATAGAATTTTTTCCCAAGGGTTGCTTGGCAGCTAATGGCTGGGTACTTATCAGTGCTCAGCTGAAACAAAAAAGATAGACCCGGGCATTTGGCTACACCCTTTTGTCTCTGGGAGTTTCTCTCGAGGGGGGGAGAAAGACAGAGCTGGAGGGCAGCTTCACTTTTGGTGTGGTCTGCATCGGGAGAAGAGGGGGCTGCCATTGCTGCGTGAGCTTCTCACTGGCACCACCGGGATCTAGTCCTGAAGAGAGCTGCTATCATCTGCTTGTGTGCCCAGGAAGATCCTGATCTCTCTCCTTTTGCTGCCCTGCTGGAGTTGGCCCAGCCCTGTCCCACTGCCTCGGTGCTGTTTTAGAGCTGCTCTGCACCGCAGACCCGCACTGCCCTCCCTGCCAAACATCCCTGCCCCCCAGTGACCACCGACAGAGCTCCAAACTTCATCCGATCCACCAGCCCGGGATACCCCACCGTTCCAGCTTGGTACCTTTTTTTTGGAGTCCCCAGAGACCAGACTGCCCCGAGTTTTGTAAGACCAAGCTCCGTCAAGGTCCCTGGTTCTGTTTTCGCTATTAATTGCTGTAGTTGTTGTTGTTTGTTTGCCTTGTTATACATATTAGTAAAGAACTGTTATTCCTATCCCCATATCTCTGCCTGAGAGCCGTTTTAATTTTCTAAATTATAATAATTTGAGGGAAGGGGATTTGAATTATTCATCCCAAGAGAGGCCCTGCCTCTCTTTAGCAGATACCTGTCTTCTTTCAAAACCAAGACAGATTCTGGCGCCCAACGTGGGGCTCGAGGGCATTGAGAGAAAAAAGAATAACAGTTCTTAAGTGACCTGATTTCTTGTGCACTAGATATAGAAACCTCGATAAGTAACGCCATGTAGTCTAACTTATCCTAGTTCGAGTGGCATGTAGTTGTAGCTTTATTTTGCCCATTTGCAGGCCCTTACCTAAACATGGGCCCTACAACAAAAGCTACTGTGGCTGTTATCCAGTTTGTTTTATAGGCTGATAAGGTGAGGAATTCACTGATTTTTAACTTGCTCTAGACAGCAGGCATGTAGATACGTGGCTACCACATACTAAGTGAGTGTATTTAGGGTTACTTTAAGAATAGTACTTTCTGTGAAGAAATGACAGTGAAGGGAGTTTTCCAGACTTTTAGCCAGTTCCTTATGCCTACTCTACCAGCTTTTGAAGAGTTCAAATTTCCTCTAGAAACTAACCAAATGTTGCTGATGATCCTAGCTTATTTAGCTTTCAAAGATAAGGTGAAGTCAATTTAGAGCACTGCACAGACTAGAGATATTGCTGTAAAGCCTGATACTGTCCCAGAGGCTAGATACTGCTGTAAGGCCTGATACTGTCCCAGAAGCTAGAGATACTGCTGTAAGGCATGATACTGCCCCAGAGGCTGGGAATGCTGCCATAGAGCCTGGGGCCAATGCCCCAGAGACTAGAGATGCTGGCCCACTGCCTGACCCTGCCCCGCAGCCCACCCCAGAAATGAACCACCCCGATTAAGTAAAGGTTCTAGTGAAAGAGATACGTGAGATAAGCCAGGTGCTGAAAGAATACACTTCCCCAGCTAGTGAGAAGCCCTCCCCTTGCCCTGAAAAAAGAGAATCCGATAGTGCAGCAGTAGAACCCACAGAAGTTACAACCGTCCAAGTTCCAGCTGAACCACAAGACCAGTCACAACCAGCCGCAGTTGCCCCTGTAGAAACAAAGAAGTATAAGATGAAATCAGAGCATCCAAGTAATAAAGATAAGAAAAGAGGGCCCTCACAGCCCACAGGAGAACCAGAAGTTGAGATTGTCACCGAGTCCCTGACTTATGAAAGCCTACGTAATCTGCAAAAAGATATTGCACGACAGAGATGTGAGGCTTATACAACTTAGTTACTTCAGGTTTAAGACCTTATAAGTACAGGCGTGCAACTAGATAGTAGTGAGGCAAAGAACTTAAGACCCTTGACCCAGGACTCAAGGGTGAATCAAGTATTTGTAAAAGAGCAAGAGCCCCTTCCCCTCTAAGAGCGACTTCTAATGAGTGTAAAGGAGAAGTTTGTCCACAGAGACAGAATGCAGGAGCACCATCATAGAAGTCACTAGAAGACCCTTGAAGAAGAGATCCAACAGCTGAGAGAAGTGGCAATATTAGAAGTACTCTTTAAGAGAGGTAGACAGCATGACAATGACCCTGACAAGGTCAGGTGCACAGGGCAGATGTTGTAGAACCTAGCAAGTAAAAGGCCATCTCAATACACCACCTTCATTGCAATGATCAATCCTGATAGCAACCGAGAGACAGTAAGTTCTGTCGCCAACAGGCTCAGAAATTATGAGAGCATGATCAGTAGCCCAATGCAGGCTCAAGTCTCTGCCATAGCTAAAGAACTCAAAGAAGAGATAATAAGAGAAGTGAGAAAAGAGGTGAAGGAAGAAGTGAGAGAAGAGATGAAAAAGAACAGTTCCCATGCAGCACCAGTGCGAGTCACAGGCCCCAGAGCCAGAGCCCAACGCCCTCCAGCTAGAGAGAGAGAGTACACCCCAAAGGCTGACCTGTAGTTTTTCTTGCGTGACCATAGAGAAGACATGAGAAAGTGGGATAGAAAACCCACTTCTGCCCTGGCAGCACGAGTGCGTGAGCTCAAAGAGAGAAACACTAACCGAGGGGGTCCCACTAAAATGAAAGTAGCCTCAACCTCCCATGACCGAGCCACCAGGTATTATAGAAGTGAAGATGATATGTCAGATCCCCTTGAAAGAACCTCTACGATGTATGCCCAAGAAGAGAATAATAACCAGTGCTAGAGGAGCCCTGCCTCTTGCCAAGAAGAAGCACAAGAAAACCGAGTCTTTTAGACTCTGTAGATTCGATAGCCTGGCACATCAGAGCCACAGAAATATGAAGCTTTAGTAGATACTAGTGCACAGTGTACCCTGATGCCATCGAGACATGTAAGGGCAGAACCCATTTCCATTGCTAGAGTGACAGAAGGATCACAGCAACTGACTCTAGTAGAAGCCGAGGTGAGCCTGACCAGGAAAGAGTAGCAGAAACATCTGATTGCAACCGGCCCAAAAGCCCCGTGTATCCTGAGCATTGACTTCCTCAGGAATGAGTATTACAAAGACCCTAAGAGACTCAGATGGGCTTTTAGAATAGCTGCTGTAGAGGCAGAGGGCGTCAAGAAATTGAACACCTTGCCTAGACTGTCAGAGAACCCATCTGCAGTAAGACACCTGAAGGTAGAAGAACAACGAGTGCCAGTTGCCACCTCGACAGTGCACCGCCAGCAGTATCAGACCAATCGAGATGCCGTGATCCCCATCCACAAGATGATCCGGGAGCTGGAGAGCCAAGGGGTAGTCAGCAAAACCCACTCAGCCTTCAACAGCCCCATCTAGCCTGTGCGCAAGTCTGATAGAGAATAGAGACTGACTGTAGACTATCGTGCATTGAATGAAGTGACACCACCGCTGAGCGCTGCTGTGCCAGACGTTAGAACTCCAGTACGAGCTAGAGTCCAAAGCAGCGAAGTAGTACGCCACTATTGACATTGCTAATGCATTTTTCTCCATTCCTCTAGCTGCAGAGTGCAAGCCTCAGTTTGCATTCACATAGAGAAGCGTGCAGTACACCTAGAACCGACTGCCCCAGGGGTAAAAGCACAGTCCCACCATCTGCCATGGACTGATCCAGGCTGCACTGGAAAAGGGAGAGGCTCCAGAACATCTGCAGTACATCGATGACATCATTGTGTAGGAGAACACAGCAATAAAAGTGTTTGAGAAAAGGGAGAAGATCATCCAGATTCTCCTAGAAGCCATCTTTGCCATCAAGAAGAGCAAAGTCAAGAGACCTGCTCGAGAGATCCAGTTCTTAGGAGTAAAGTAGCAAGATAGACGTCGCCAGATACCCACAGAAGTAATCAACAAGATCACCGCAATGTCTCCACCGACCAACAAGAAAGAAACACAAGCTTTCCTAAGTGCCATAGGCTTTTAGAGAATGCACATTCCTGAGTACAGCCAGATTGTGAGTCCTCTCTACCTAGTTACCCGCAAGAAGAATGATTTCCGCTGAGGCCCTGAACAGCAGCAAGCCTTCTCCCAGATCAAGCAAGAGATCGCTCATGCGGTAGCCCTTAGCCCAGTGAAGACAAGACCAGAAGTAAAGAATGTGCTCTACTCAGCAGCTGGGAACAATGGCCTGTCCTAGAGCCTATAGCAGAAAGTGCCAAGTGAGACTTGAAGCCGACCACTAGGATTCTAGAGCCGAAGCTACAGAGAGTCTGAAGCCAACTATACTCCCACAGAGAAAGAAATCTTAGCCGCCTATGAAAGAGTTCAAGCCGCCTCAAAAGTGATTAGTACAGAAGCGCAACTCCTCCTGGCACCCCGACTGCCTGTGCTGAAGTAGATGTTTAAAAGAAAAGTTCCCTCTACCCACCATGCCACCGACACCACATAGAGCAAATAGATTGCCCTCATCACACAGCGCGCCCGTATTAGAAACCCAAACCGCCCTGAGATTTTAGAAGTTATTACCAACTAGCCAGAAAGTGAAAGCTTTAGTCTCATAAACGAAGAAGAGCAAGAACAAGTGACACAGGCTGAAGAAGCACCACCGTACAACCAACTGCCAGCAGAAGAGACACAGTATGCTCTTTTCACTGATGGTTCCTGTCACAATGTAAGCATGAACCAGAAATAGAAGGCAGCTGTATAGACCCCCACACGACAAGTTGCACAAGCCACTGAAAGAGAAAGTAGATCGAGTCAACTTGCTGAACTCAAAGCCATTCAGTTAGCCCTAGACATTGCTGAAAGAGAGAAGTAGCCAAAGCTCTACCTCTACACTGATTCGTAGATAGTAGCCAATGCTCTGTGGGGTTGGCTGAAAAGCTGGGAAAAGGCCAACTAGCAGCGTCGGGGAAAACCAATCTAGGCTGCTGATGAGTAGAAAGACATTGCCACTCGGGTAGAGAAGCTACCTGTGAAAGTCCGCCATGTAGATGCCCATGTCCCCAAGAGCAGAGCTAATGAAGAGCACCGAAACAACGAGCAAGTAGATCAAGCTGCCAAGATAGAAGTATCAAAGATAGACTTAGACTAGCAGCACAAGAGAGAGCTGTTCCTAGCTCGATGAGCCCATGATGCTTCAAGACATCAAAGCAGAGATGCCACCTATAAGTGAGCACGAGACCGAAGAGTAGATCTAACCATAGACAGTATTTCCCAAGTTATCCATGACTGTGAGACATGCGCTGCAATGAAGCAGGCCAAGCGGGTGAAGCCCCTATAGTATAAGAGACGATAGTCTAAATATAAGTATAGAGAAGCCTAGCAGATTGACTACATCACCCTTCCCCAGACCCGCCAAGGCAAGCGCTATGTGCTGACCATAGTAGAAGCCACCACTAGATAGCTAGAGACCTACCCTGTGCCTCACGCTACTGCCCAGAACACCATCCTGAGCCTTGAAAAACAAGTCCTGTAGAGACATAGCACCCCTGAGAGAATTCAGTCAGACAATGAGACCCATTTCAAGAACAGCCTTGTAAACACCTAGGCTAGAGAACATAGCATCGAATAGATATATCACATCCCTTATCATGAACCAGCTGCCAAGAAAGTTGAACGATGCAATAGCCTGCTTAAAACCACCTTGAAAGCACTGGGTGGGGGGTCTTTCAAGAACTAAGAGATTAATTTAGCAAAAGCCACATGGTTAGTGAACACCAGAAGTTCCACCAACCGAGCAAGCCCTGCCCAGTCTGAGCCCCTGAGAACAATAGATGAAGATAAAGTTCCAGTAGTACACATGAGAAGTATGCTAAGAAAAACTGTTTAGGTTAATCCTGCCTCCAGCAAAGACAATCCCATCCGTGGGGTTGTCTTCGCTCAGAGACCAAGTTGCACTTAGTAAGTAATGCAGAAAGATAGACAAACCCGATGCATACCTCAAAGAGACCTTGTTTTAAAGTGAACTACCCATGCCACTGTATCCGTACCCATATCTGCATGTATATATGTATATAATTAAGGTAGTGCATGTATGTATATAGTTTAGAAGTTTAAATTCAATGTAATATGTTAGTATGAGAAAAAATTCAGGGTAGATTAATGTTAAGGGTTAAGTTTCTTTCTTTTTCACCTATAGAATTTTTTCCCAAGGGTTGCTTGGCAGCTAATAGCTGGGTACTTATCAGTGCTCAGCTGAAACAAAAAAGATAGACCCGGGCATTTGGCTACACCCTTTTGTCTCTGAGAGTTTCTCTCGAAAGGGGGAGAAAGAGCTGGAGGGCAGCTTCACTTTTGGTGTGGTCTGCATCGGGAGAAGAGGGGGCTGCCATTGCTGCGTGAGCTTCTCACTGGCACCACCGGGATCTAGTCCTGAAGAGAGCTGCTATCATCTGCTTGTGTGCCCAGGAAGATCCTGATCTCTCTCCTTTTGCTGCCCTGCTGGAGTTGGCCCAGCCCTGTCCCACTGCCTCGGTGCTGTTTTAGAGCTGCTCTGCACCGCAGACCCGCACTGCCCTCCCTGCCAAACATCCCTGCCCCCCAGTGACCACCGACAGAGCTCCAAACTTCATCCGATCCACCAGCCCGGGATACCCCACCGTTCCAGCTTGGTACCTTTTTTTTGGAGTCCCCAGAGACCAGACTGCCCCGAGTTTTGTAAGACCAAGCTCCGTCAAGGTCCCTGGTTCTGTTTTCGCTATTAATTGCTGTAGTTGTTGTTGTTTGTTTGCCTTGTTATACATATTAGTAAAGAACTGTTATTCCTATCCCCATATCTCTGCCTGAGAGCCGTTTTAATTTTCTAAATTATAATAATTTGAGGGAAGGGGATTTGAATTATTCATCCCAAGAGAGGCCCTGCCTCTCTTTAGCAGATACCTGTCTTCTTTCAAAACCAAGACAGAGGGTTTAGAATTATTTTTCTGAAAGTAGGTTATTGAGTAACAAATAAGCACCTATAAAGAAATATTAACACCTAATTAAACAAAAGTACCTTAGTATTGTGTAAATGTGTGTGAAATATATGTTTATGTCCCCATCTTGTGTGATTAAAAAGTGTAACTGCTGAGTGAATGAGACGTACTTTAGTACAAAACGAGTGAGAGGCTTTGATCCCCATTTCCGTTTTTCGGGTGACCAAACAGCCGGAAAAAAGCAAAGCGTTTGTTGTTTATATGAATAAAATTTTCAATAAAGATTTTGTGTTGTCTGTATCAGTGCAAATTTGTGTTTAAGTTGTTGTTATAAAATTTCAAAACTCAGAACCAAAATGAGTTAATTGCCAATCAGAATTTTATTGATAAGAGGCAAGCGAACAGGGCTGGGGTGCGCTGGGGTCTCTGCCCCAAGCAACGCACCTATTCAATTCTCAAACTGATGGTCTTTTATACTGTTCTAGACACTTTACTTCTTCAAATTCTCAGTTATTTTTACTTGCTTTTCTTCATAATCAGCAGTTGTGGTTTTAGAAGATCTGTTGGGCAGGTGGTCCGAGATGGTCTTCTGATGTCTCTCCAGCTTCCCATTCTTCTTTTAAAATATCTTTTTCCACTAGTATTATTTTGGCTACACAGTTTGCTCAAGCAAGCATATATATTTTGTTAGTCAGCATATATTTTGCAAGCCTTCTCTCAATCATTACACAACCTAAAACTTGCCTGTCCACCTAAGGCCCCTTCTTTTTCAAAACCTAAAGTCAGCAAGTCTTCTTTAGGGCCCCTTCTTTCAGTTATTACAAAACCTAAAATCAGCATGTTTTAAAATATCTGTCAGTCTTATGTTAGTTTTACTTCTTATTACAAATTTTCTATACTCAAAAAACCAATTTATAACTTGTACAAAGGATAGTTTGAAACTTATACTACAAGGTAGTTTAAAGCTTATATTAATTCCTTGCAAACAATTACAATTTTGTTGTTAAAACAAACTGTGAGCTAAAAGCCTACTGTTATATAGTTGCCTTGTTAAACCCCATTTCCATGCCTTACTTAGCTGATTTTTAAAATTCTATGATAATCCCATGGTCTCTGTCCACATTGCCCACAGACACACATACATAGGTGGGTACTATTTGATTGACACAAATCACAACCTGATTTCTCACATTGTGAACATGGATGCAAACCTTGGGTATTGTGTGAATGTAAAATCTGTCATAAGAGGTAGTATTGCACAGACATGAAAAAGGGTGCCTAGTGCTGGGAGTGTAAAAGAGCAGAATTAAGAACCAGAAATCAGGCATTAAATTTCTTGATTTCTGTAGGACACAAGGAAGTAGACAGTCCAAGGATAGGAAGTGCTTAGTGCAGGCAATGATCCAGTCACAACAGGCAGAAATAGTTAAAATAGTGTGTGGGAAACAGCATTTGGTTCCCAGAGCTTGGACTGTACCCAAGAAGGACTGGGAAAATACATATGAAAGGTGCAAAGTCAGATTTGCTTAGAAGCTAAGAAAGAAAACAGAAAAAAAAAAGTGTGGATGGTGCCAGGATGAGCTGAGAAAATGGAACACAAAGCAAGCAAGGAGAAAATCCTCAGGAAAAAAGAGAAAGCAGAAACATCAATGGATATACCTCCCAATAGCCCTCAGGAATAAAATTTGCACAGTGGGAACATAATCCTGACATGAAGAATAAAAATAAAATTAAAATGATACATTATTGTATGATAGAATGGACTAAAGAGGAGATAAGATCAGACCATTTATTCTGGTCGAAACATGGTTCTTTTGAGGAGTGGATGTGTCAAGCTTTAAATACTCCTGTAAATGTGAAAGAACCAGTTAGCCAAGAAGAGAGTGAGTATGCAGCCTGCTGGAAGGGAGAGGCTTCTCTGGGAGGGGTGAATACATTTAAATTTAAAAAAACAAAAAAACTGGGACCCCTTAGATTATCTGTCCCTCCATATCCGCCAGCACCTAATGTACCCCCTCCACCCCCTGACAGACCTAGTCAGAATACCGGGGAAGAGCAGTGCAGCTATATGAATTGAAAAATGAGAACCAAGTAGTGGCACTATACCCACTCTGGGAAGTACCATTGGGAGTGGCACATGGGAGAATGGGGTTTGTAACTGCCCCACTTAATTCCTCCTAAGTGAGAACATTTTAAAAGGAATTAAAAGGTCTACTAGAAGATCCTATTGGATTAGCAGAACAAGTAGACCAATTTTTGGGACCCAATGTTTATACCTGGGACAAAATGCAATCTATACTAAATCTTTTGTTTACACTTGAAGAAAGACAAATGATCCGAGCAGTGGGTATGTGGCTATAGGAAAGGGAACATGCACACGGACCCCCTGGAGATCAGAAAATGCCCCTGCAATGTCCTAATTAGGATCACAATAACCCTGGGGGAAGGCATAACATGGAAGATTATAGAGCATTAATTGTCAGGGGAATTAGGGAAGCTGCTCCACAAACTCAGAATGCCCATAAGGCATTTTCTGAACAACAAAAGAAGGAAGAAACTCCAACTGAATGGCTGGAGAGGTTAAGAAAAAATATGAGACAATATTCAGGTATACACCCTGATACAACAGCTGGACAAGCTTTTTTGAAAATAACTTGTCACTTATGCTTGACTAGATATAAGAAAAAAGCTAGAAGAACTGGAAGAATGGCAAGATAAGGTGACACAATGGGCTGGAGACACCTGGCTAGCTCACACCCCGGCCCTCGCACCTCGAGTGGCCTCTCCCGTGCACGTTTCTCAAGCTCGGGTAGCAGTGTAGCTGAGCTGCCAATATCGCGGCAGTGCGGCTGTTCTCAACGGCTCTCAGTTGTGGTGCGCCTTGGATTGGAACAAAGGACAGAGAGAGGTTTCTTGGGTTAGTCTCAGAGGGTTTTATTCCCCCAAGGGGTGCTGCCTCAAAATGCAAAAAACTCAGCACTTACACTCTCTTTTAAATGAGAGAGGAGCGGGGGGGGGGGGGTGGGTGTTACAGATTTCCAGCTAACCAGGGATACAGCAGGGAGGGGAGGGAGGAGGGACCCACAATCTAACAGCCTATAGGGGAGGCAAGGGGTGTGGAAAGGGTCACGTGCACCTACCGGGTGTCGAGGAAAAGGGGAAAACCCATGCAGGGTTTAGATTGACAGGGAAGCCTCTGGAAATAGGGGAAGGGGCTAGGGAAGATAGACACTCGGAGAATAATGTAACAGGTGTGTCTGCGGAGTGAATGACAGTTGGAGAAGGGAGGGGAAAACTAGGGGTAAAAACCAAACCCTCAGGGAGGGTAACAAGAACAAACCATTAGGATAATAACAGTAACTTAACAGTAACTTAACAAAAACCCACCACCACAATAAGGGATTGAATGACCTGTTAAAAGAAGTCCAAAAGGTATATGTACGGAAAGACAAGGAAAAAGAAAAGGCAAAAGCTAAAATAATGGCAGCCGCTATTTCCAAGGGAAACCAGTGTGCCAGGACCCACCCCCATAAGGAAGTGAGACCCCCAGTCAGACCAAGGCAAGTGGAACCAGGAGGAGGATAAAGGGAACAGAGCTCCCTGGGAAAGAGGCCCTAAAAAGGGAAAAGCGGAACCTAACAACCAAGGCCTAATCTGTCACTATTGCAAGGAAATTGGGCATTTGAGGTGGAACTGCCCACAAAGGGAAAGGGACCTGAAGGTTTTTAAGGAGGCTCAAGAGAAACGGAGGAATAGGAATGTCAGGGACTCTATCTCCTGGGACCAAAGTATCAACAGGAGCCCTTGATAATTTTAAAACTAGGGCCTCAGGAGGAAGAGTTTGATTTTTTAGTAGATACCAGGGCTGAAAGGACATGTGTTTGTAGAATTCCAAAAGGATGCGAAAAAAGCCAAAATACAATTCAAGTAGTAGGGGCAAAAGGAGAAGGATTTAAAGAACCAGTTATAAAAAATGTAGTATTTGAGGGAACAAGCAAAATAGGAATGGGGAATGTTTTATTCCTACCAGGGGCAGGATGTAATTTGCTAGGGAGGGATGTGCAAGTGCAGTTAGGTATCGGAATGCTTCCAGAGGGAGAGAAAATGGTAGTCAAACTCCTTCAATTAAAAGAGGAAGATGAAAAACAAATTAAAGAAGTAGTTTGGGCCAATTCTGGGAAAAAAGGACAAGTTAAACATAACCCCTATAGTAATTAAAATCACTAACAAAGATTGCCCAGTTCGAGTACCCACTCTCTTTAGAAGGGAGAAAAGGGTTGCAGACAGTAATTCAAGAATTAATTAAAGATGGAACTTTAGAACCATGCATGTCTCCCCACAATACCTCCATATTACCAGTAAAAAAATCAAATGGGACATACAGGCTCGTTCAGGACTTGAGAGAAGTAAATAAAAGAACTATAGATCGATATCCAGTGGTACCCAATGCCTATACACAACTGAGTAAAATCCCCCATCGCATTGGTAGTTTAATGTAATAGATCTCAAAGATGCATTTTGGGCTTGTCCCCTAGCAGAAGAAAGCAGAGATATATTTGCTTTTGAATTGGAAGATCCCAATATAGGGAGAAAGCAATAATTCAGATCGACCAAAATACCCCAAGGATTTACTAAATCCCCTAACTTATTTGGACAAGCCTTGGAAGAGGTCCTGCAATGTTTCCCTATGGTACCGGAAGTAAAACTTATCCAATATCATGATGATTTACTTCTCTCAGGGGAGGATGAGGAAAAAGTCTGAGAATTCTCCATCTCGTTACTAAATTTCTTGGGAAACCAAGGGCTTAGAGTATCAAAAGAAAAACTTCAATTTGTGGAAAATGAAGTAAAATACTTAGGCATATAATAAGCCAAGGAAGCCAGCAATTGAATCCTGAAAGGATTACAGGAATAACCTCACTCCCCCAGCCAAAAACTAGAAAAGGAATCAGAAAGCTTCTGGGCTTGTTAGGATATTTTAGGATATGGATAGAAGGTTATACTCAAGCTGTTAAATTTCTGAATGAAAAATTAGTAAAAGATGAAATTGCATGGAGGAAAGAGAATAAGCAGAAATTTGAAAGTTTGAAACAAAAATTGATCAGTGCACCTGCTCTAAGTTTTCCTGCTTTAGATAAACCTTTTTACTTATTTGTAGATGTGGAAAATGGGGTCGCCCATGGAGTCCTAGCCCAAGAATGGGGAGGGTCCAAGAAACCAGTGGCTTATCTGTCAAAGTTGTTAGACCCTGTTAGTAGGGGTTGGCTGACCTGTATCCAGGTGGTAGCTACCACCGCCTTACTAGTAGAAGAAAGCAGAAAATTAAATTTTGGAGGCAAATTAAAAGTGCAAACTAGTAAGAGATGGTCCGAAGATCCCTCATCTGCCTCACGACCATCACCAAGGACAGAGACTGAAACCCCAAGGACTACCAAAACCCTGAAACCCCAACACAGGATTTTCTGTCCTGGCTGAGGTGGGATGACTGCCAAGTGTTGTCCACAGGTGTGTTTGCTGGACCAAAGACTGGTATGCATTCCCATGGGAACCTGTACAGGGACAATAGCAAGTCACGCTGGACTGGCTGTGCTGAACCTGCCTGTCCTGTACTTGTTCTGTGCTTTGTCCTGTACTTGTTTTTCCTCAATGGACCACAGATTTCCCACCTCTTGGCCTACTGCCCCTCGCTTTGGAAGGACTATAAAGACACCCTAAGTTAACCAAAATTCCGAGATCTCCCCACAGACAAGATGAATCTATTGGCAGATGGTCACAAGGACTTCATCTATCTGTGGTAGCTATTCCCCCCCTCCTCTTTCTCTCACTATCCTTTGTCTCTCTCTCTACTCCTCTATTGCATTACCGTGTTGTTGGCACTAAAATAAAGGTGCATTGTGTTGATTAAAACTGTAATTTTCTCCTGTCTTTTGCACTCTGAGATCAATAAAGCAAACCATCACGACCCCCACTTGTATTAGCGGATCGTGACAACACCCCACATGCAGTTAGAAATATTTTGAATCAGAAAGCTTATAATTGCCTTACTGATTCTCAAATGCTAAAGTATGGAGAACCAATAGGAACCAGTACATGATTGCTCAGAAATCATAAACTACCAGACCAAAGTGAGGGAAGATTTGACACATCGACCCCTTCAAGGGGGAAATTATTATGCATCAATGGGTCCTCAAGGGTAATTCAGGGGCAGTGAATGTCAGGATACGCTATAATAGATGAAAAATTAGTAACCATACAAAAGAAAAAGTTACCCCCCCAGCTGGTCAGCCCGAGCATGTGAGTTGTAAGCTTTGAAATGAGCCCTTGAAATATTAACACAAGAGAGAGGGATTGTGTATACTTGCTCCAAGTACGCCTTTGGAGTGGTGCATACTTTTGGGAAAATCTGGGAGGAAAGAGGACTGTTAAATTCAAAAGGGAAAAGGTTAATTCATGAAAGGCTTTTCTCAGAAGTATTAGAAGCTTTACAATTGGCAGAGGAGGTTGCTGTTGTGTGTGTTCAGGGATATCAGAAAGAGACCACCTTAGAAATACAGGGGAACAACTTAGCAGACTTGGAGGCTAAAAATGCAGCTGAGTCAGGAGAAGAGAAAATGATGGTCCTAACCCCCCCACAGAAGAAATTCAGGATATACCAGTATTCAGTGAAATAGAGGAAAAGAAATTCCTCAAAACGGGAGCAAAAAAAGACAATGAAGGAAAGTGGGTGCTACCTGATGGGAGACAGTTGTTAAATAAACTGCTGGCCAGGAAAATATTAGAAAACATACATAACAAGACTCATTGGGGTACCCAAGCACCGAGGGATCAGTTCCTGAAAAATTTGGGTTGCACGGGAATTTTTGGGATAGCTAAGCAAGTAACTGAAATGCGTGTGATATGTCAAAAAGTAAACAGAAAAGTCATGAGGAAAGCACACCAAGGAGGGTGAGAATTAGCCTTATGACCCTTTCAAAGTATCCAAGTAGATTTTACTGAACTTCCCCAAGTGCAATGGTGGAAAATTTTGCTAGTAATAGTAGATTATTTAACTAATTGGGTAGAGGCAGTACCAACTGTTAAAGCTACTGCCAATGTTGTATGCAAAACTCTTCTGGAATTAATCATTCCTCGGTATGTAATAGTGAACAACATCCACTCAGATTGAGGAACCCATTTCACATCAAAAATACTACGACAGGTGGTCCAAGCTCTGGGTATAGAATGGGAATTACACACTCCATGGTATCCACAAAGTTCAGGATGAGTTGAAAGGATGAATCAAACTCTTAAGAGAACTCTAAGTAAACTGATGATTGAAACCCAAATGTCATGGGTAAAATGCCTACCCCTAGCCTCGTTAAGAATTAGAACTCAACCTAGATTAGATTTAAGGATTTCACCTTATGAAATAATGTTTGGGTTACCTTTTCTGATTTTGCCGAATAGGATTGCCACTTATCAAGAAGGGGAGGACAGTGTCAAGAAATATATCTTGTCTATAGCACAAACCCTAGAGGGACTGCAAGAAAAAGGGATAATCCCTCAGACTGTTATCCTAGATTTCAAAATTCATAATGTCAATCCTGGCAACTGGGTAATGGTTAAATCACGGAAAGACCAACCTTTAACCTCATAATGGGAAGGTCCCTTTCAGGTGCTGCTCACCACCAAATAGACTGTACGAACTGCAGAACAAAGATGGACTCACTAGCAGAAAAAAAGGACCTGTAGAAGAACCCAACAATTGGAAAATCATCACTTCCACAGGAGGACTAAGAATGACTTTAAAACAAAATGCATGTGCTCAATGTGGCAAGTAAACAATGGGCAACCACACATCAATCCAGACTGGGAGGGAGTTCCCTGTGGGCTTTATTGGTTCATTTGTATTCCCAAAGGTCAGAGCCTCTCCAAACTCTGACACAACCTTTGGGGCAGTTATTTACTTCCTCCTCAATCAAGTGGATCAGGATTATACAAATTAAAAGACACCAGGGCCATAGGTGATCCTAGAATTTTTGCTCTTGCCTGTGACCTACAAAAAGAAAAACCATCAGCTCTCCCTGCTGAGACATCTGGATTAATTCCTGGTCACATACCCTGCTTAAAGCACCCTAGGGCAAGACACTCAAGTTGGGTACAATGTCAGTGTGAAAATTGTGGCCAGCTCTGGCAGTGTAGCTCCCCCAATCAGCAAGCGTGTTGCAAAATCTGTAGAGAGAAAGGAAAAAATTCAAACACAAATTGAGGGAAAGTACCAGTTTTAACACTCTGTTGTGGAGTGTAATAGATGCTCCCCAATACTCACAAGCTATTAGAAGCTGAGTAGGAGGCTGTAGTATATCAAAAGCAGGAACCACATTTTGAGTGCAGACACCTCCATATGATGGGGATGTAATAAGACCCTATACTGTGAATGAAATTAATAAGTGCTGATTGACTAAGGAATAGTGAAGAACCACAATATAAGAAAAGCAGGTGACATAGATAATTTTGTGGTAAGGAAATAAGGAGACAAGACCAGTTTAACCACTATACTCGCCATCAAGAAAATTCTCGGATCCCAGGCTGGTAGCCATCCGAGAATTGCGGGTAAAGTCCTTTTCTCCAAGCCCCGTGCCAGAAGAAAGAGTCAGGATGCGTCGATCGTCTTATCAAAGTTGTTTATTCTATCGTGTTCTTAAATATTTTTCCTTCAGCCGGCGTAGGTGTCACCTACACCGCGGCCGAAGGCTATCTGCCCCGCTCCTGGGTGGTCCTAATCTTTTATACTAATTATTACGTCCCCATTGTTTTCATTACTATACCAATATCTACTGCTTTTATTAAACTGTGCACTTTTACACTAAACCAATAAGAAAATGCCACCACCTTACCCAAAGATGGAGGACAAGAAGAAGAAGGAGAAAGACAAGGGACACACCCAAATCCCTCCATCTTGTCTCCTTGAGTCCCCTTTGTGAACCCCCAAAATCCATATTAATACACAAAAATAAGTTATTTAATATCCTAACTACACACCTGTGACTTGTAATTCTTCATATAATGTTGGCAATCGCTCCCAGGGGCTAAAATCAAAGGCACTGGTGTTTTTATTGCTGTTCCAGGGTCTCTGGACCCCCTCCTGGGGTCTCGGACCGCCCGGGACATCCAAAGGGATGTCCTGGGTTCCGACATCTCCCCCTTCTCTTTGAACTAAAAAAACTTCTTTTGCAGCCTTGCTTATGGCCCGGCGCATGCATTGGAGGATGCATGGCACAAGGAGCAGAAGAATTACAAGTCCTATTATAAACCCTATAAAAATATAAAATATTGTCTTAGAAAATTCTCTCCACAATGGAGAAAGGTTGAAAAAATCAAGAACACCATCCAGCCAAGATCCCGTAACTTCTCCCAGCTTGGCTATACCTTCCCGCAATTGCCTTATGTCCTCATGGATCGATTTTGAATGATCCGATAGGTTCATACAACACATCCCCTCGAATTCGTCCCATCCGTGCCCATGGGTCAACAACAGATAGTCGACCGCCGCCCTGTTTTGAAGGGTTGCCCGTCTCACACTGTCGACGTCGGTTAACATGTCGCTCAGTGCAAGAGAAGTGGCACGGGCATATTTGTTCAACCAGCACCCCATTTGGTCCAATTGAGTCAAGGCCGCTGCCGATGCTGTCTGTGGTGAGAAAATTGCAGCCGCAATTCTCTGGGCCTTGGTCCAAGTGTGAACGTTATCATCACAACTCGGATCATATTGTTTATCTTATTTCCCTTTGCTTTTGTTCTCTTAACGATGTTATGTTCGGTGCTAGCAATGAGAGTCTCCCAATGCTGCATGGACCTCCTTTGACATTTGCAGGGATAGCAGGCCAAATTCTGTTCCCACAAATGAAAAAGATTCCCCGTGGCAATTGCGCTGGAGCTTGGTGGGATGGTTTCTCAGACACCTTGGTGTAATTGCACCAATATGATGCATTCCTGTAGATGAGATGCTTTGGGGTTACGTCTAATGTGTTTTGTTCCCCCTGTGTGATCTTCGAGTGATTAAATATAATACAATATGTCATCTCCAGTGAACCAAGAATTTCCAATTCCTGAGGTTCAAATGGAGCCACAGGGAGGAACTGCGTCCATATATACCATTCATCTACAGGATTTGAAATGGCCTTTGCAATAGTTGCAGTGATGTTTTCTGGAATTGGCCATTCCTGCACTGGCAGACCTACCAAGCATGTTGAAAATGGCTTTCCTGGTCTTGAGTGTATCAAGCAGATAGTATCTAGACCTGCTGCATTGGCCAAAGTTTCCCACACGTTCTCTTTAGGTTGGATCATGGGCAAGTCTGCTGCCTTGTTTAAGGCAATCAGAGAGAGAATGAGGCACGCGTGTAACATCTGCGCGTACTTCATGCTCGCCCCCCCCGTGGGAATCTTTGAAGTACAACCACACTCAAATCTCAAAGAAAACCCCCAAGTCTTTGGTGTTTTTACACAGTCTTTCTGTTTTCTCGCTTGGTCACGTCTGCGTGCACTCGTCTTTGTTCTTGGGGCCCGTATCTGTTTGTATTTGGGCCCGATCAGCGTCCGCTTGCACCTGGACTCGATCTGTATCGGTTCGTGTCTGGATTTGGTCGGTAACTGCTTGCGTCTGGACTCAATAGGGCTTCACGTGTCTCGCCGACACCCACTTCGGTCCTCGCCCTGTAGAAACACAAGTATATCCCTTGCCCCAAGTTAATAGAAAGTGTACTTTCAGCTCATCCTGTTTCTGGATACTTCTTTATGATTACCTTGTCTTGATACCTGGAGATACAAAAACTACATACGTGCATTGATACTCAAAAGATGCATGACTTTGTCGACAGCAACCAGGAAAACTTCTGGTACATACTTTGAATGATAATATGATTGATGGCTATCAATGATGACATGAATAGAACTGAATGATTATTAATTCTTTGAAACATTGTTCCATCATCTCAGAGTCTGCAAACAGCTTTAGGAACCCCCTTTTTTAGGGAAGACCCAAACACTCTTTCCCGGGCAAGGTGCTCAGGTCCACTCCAAAACTGGTCCAGCTGTCATTTTATAGGATCGAATTGTCAAGTCAAAAGCGACTTGAATTTACTTTCAAGGCAGAAAACATCTGAGCTTATCTGGCAAAACATCTGTCCAGATAAAGTCAGGAGTCTGGCCAGGACTCAGGCTTTAAACTGGAGTGATGTCCCTTCATAGAAAACTCAGTAAATTTACATCAAACAATCAACACCTCAGTCCTAATCATCCTAGGAAGCTGAGATAATACCTTTCTAAATTATTATATATTTATGATTTTAAGATAAAATGCTGAAAAATTCACAAAAAATCTTACAACCAATAACAATCACGATGTAAAATTGTCACAGATCCTTCCATGCCATCCATGGAAGACAAAACATTAGCAGAGACTAATGAACAACAAAACCTTTCTGGAGATCATGGGTTTAGCAAATTGCATCTTCTTCCATCCGCAAATAACGAGTCTGTCAGTGTTTCATCCCAGCTGTTTCAGTCGCAGCTGTCTCACTTCTAAGAAAACCAATCAAACTTTGTAAGTTAGACATGTATGTTTTAACAAACCTAAATCAATTTTAAAACCAAACAGTGCCCACTTTGATACGAACAAACCTTGATAAAAGAATCCCAAACTGCACTAATTTAACAAACTTGCGTGTAAAAACTTTAAATTAATAGAATATAAATCTATTATAACTTAAATTTTATAAATGAAACTTAAACTTAATTTATGCTCAACAGGGCCCAAAATTACACTAAACCATACAGAAATTACTCTTACCATTATCAAAATACTAAAATATAACTTGATTCACATGTGAATATAACAAATGACTCCCATTAAAGCTCACTTCTATTTTTCTCTCCATTATGATAATAATTTTTTTTTCTTAATTGCTCTGTATTTTTTCTTGCCAGGATGCAGCCCCCTCTAATCCCAGGGGTTACTGACATTCCAGGCACTCCTATATTTCATCAGAATGCAGTCCCTTCCAATCCATCCAAGGGTTGCTAGCATTCCTTCGACAACGATCGACTTGTCACCACAGGTCAATTAGCATGTGATGATGGGCCTATCTCGACTGAGGTGTTTCACCCAAGAGGCGTGAACTTCCACGTGTTCACTTGCGGGGAAGTTCTGTACGTTGAACACTGGCATGACTTGTTCCGCTGTGTGAACTGGTAATGCGATTGCTTTCGCTATCGGGGTGTTTTCTGGGATGAGAAGTGGTGATCGAAGGGGCTTGGCCAGCACCGTCAACTCTTCCTTGCGGTTTGCTGAGACAACTGTGGGGTAAACAATGAGTCCTAGGATGCTGCTCCTGTCTTTACCAATAATCAAAAAATCCTGTCTCTTCCGAGACGCTCCAGTGACACCCGTGGGTATCACTGCATGGTTCTCATCTAAAAAACATATTACTTTGGAAGCTGCCAAATTGCATTGTGCTCCTGGTGGCAGCAACTCCGGGTCGCTGGGCATCCTGCAGATTGCCCTGCTGAGGGGATCTGACTGACGTTCCCCAATGACTGTTCCACTGGCGCCTGCTGCTGCGCCATCGCCATTACTTGTGTCGTAGCGCGATGGCAGTCCGCGCTCTGCTTCAGGTTTCCCGACAGAGGTAGAGGCCTTCCATCTACATCCGTCTGTGCTCGACACTCCCGTGCTAGGTGTTTGCCTCTTCGGCATCTTGGGCAGACCTCTAGAGGTTTTTCCGTGTTTGTGCGCTGCGGACAGTTCCTCTTCAAGTGCCCGTGTTGACCGCATTTATAACATTGTCCTTCCGCGTATTTCCGTGACTTTGAGCCTGAGGGATTGCTCTTCTGCAAAGCTGTGAGTGCTTCCTTTAGATTGTCACTCTGCGCTTTGAGAATCTTCTCAAACTGTTCTCCCCAAATAGATGCCACATGTTGAGGAGTCCCAACTTTGCTGCACGCCTCCACCATCTCCGACAGAGAGGGTTGGCCTGGCAAGGCACTGATGACTCGCTTGCATTCTGCATTCGCATTTGCATATGCAAGACTTCGCAGCAAATGTGGTTTGGCCCTTTCATCGGTCACCTGTCTATCTACAGCTTGCGACAGGCGATCGATGAATGAAGCGAATGGCTCATTAAGTCCTTGTTTGATGTCAGTATAGATTGAGTCGGGCACTCCTGCTGGAGGAATCTGTACAATTGCTTTTCGGGCTGCCTCTTTGATGTCCCTCAGCACATCTCGTGGTATATCTCTTGCTTGTCGAGCTGGGTCATCATTTGGAGGATCGCCTGCCATCTGTGCTACTGTGAAGCCTACATTCGGACCTCCTTGATACCTGGTCCTCAGCTCTTCAAGGGCTCTCCTCCACCGCGCATCCCACATCAGGACCTGCGCATCTGTAAGGATCATAGAGGCAATGGACCTGAGATCGTACGGTGTTAAATCATATATGTTAAATGTCCCCTTTAAAAGTTGTTTGAAATAAGGAGATTCCAGTCCATTGTCCCTAATTGCTTTCATTAGGTCTTTGATCACTTCGTGATCTAATCGTTCCCACCTAGGATTTTGTCCTTGTGCATCATAATTCACTGGCATTGCAAAACCTCTCGTGCCAGTCATCTCAAAGTCCTTTTCCTCTAAGGCTTTCTTTTTGATCTCCGCCCAATCTGTGGTTGTGGGCATCTCTGTTTCTTGGCTTGATGGGCCTGCAGGAATCGTCACCGATCTGTAGAATGGAGTAGCTTGCTGTGTGGGATGCCACACTCCCATCTCTCCTTTCATAAGGTCCGCCGGCATTTGTGGTGCTCCCACGCCTTGCCGTGGCGGTGATGCTCCTCCTCCAAGGGAGAGTGACACCCTTTGCATTCTTCCCTGTCCTGGATGAGGCGTAACAACTTGCGACCCTGGTGCAGCATATAAATCCTGTAATGATGGAAACCCAGCAGGCAGCGTTTGTCCAAACGAGGAAGGCACGCCTGTAGATGTTGAAGGAATAGCTTGTTCACTTGGCATTGTACCAAAGAACTGAGGCAGTTGGGCCCACAATTCTGGACGTGATTCCAGCACTTTGCCTATATACTGCAAAACAAGCTGCTTCATATCATCCTTGGGTATTAAAATTGTTTGTTCCTGATTTGGGGAACCTGCAGCTTCTGGCTTTGGAATCGTCAGAACTGAAATGCCTTCGGATGCTGTGATATGAACGATATCATCCTGTTGTTGTTCCTCAACAGGACTCTCTGAGGCTCTGTGAGCTTCGGGGGTTGGCTGGAATTCAGCCTGTTGTTGATTGTAATGTTGTTGCTGCACTGGAGCTGGAACTGGAATTTTTGAGCCAACTTTCCTTTTGTAAGAAACTGGAAAGTACTGTGGCAAGGTGGTACCTCGGCTACTCGGTGGTGTTATTATTTCCGTGGCCAGACGTGGCACTGTGCATGCCGCACCTAATTGTGGCAAGTCCTCTTCCATCCCAGGGATCTGTGTGCTTGGTATATTCTTGATTATCTGATTTAACATCTGCAAAAGGTGTTTTTCCTCAGCTTGAGCCTGTTGGGCTTGCTGAATATTCCTGGGTTTTGAGCTAGCATCCGCCCATCCCCCTTCGGCGCGGGGGGGTGTAGGCAGGCTGTCCGTGGGCTGCTGTGGGCGGGCGGAGCCTTGGGGGAAGCCTCCGCCCTGACCACCCCCCGTTCCCGCTTGCGTCATCACGGGGGTGTGGAGAGGAACGCCTTGGCCCCGCCCCACCTCGGGTTGCCGTGCCGCGGCCACGCCTGATGGAATGCCCCCCTCCGCCTCGCGGCCGTGGCCCCGCCCCGTCCCGGGTTGCCCAGCCCCCGCCGCGCCAGGGGGAACGCCTCCCTCCGCCCCGCGGCTGTGAACCATGCCGCTTTGGTCGTGTTTGCCATCAGCCCCACCTACTTTCTCCCATTCCGCGCCTGTTTCCGGCATGCGCGGTGTCCACAGCGCGAAAGCCCGCGCCCCGATCGCGTCTGCGCGTTGATTTGGGCTGCGTTCCGTTTCGTCTTCCGCGACTTGCGTCATCACCCCGCGCCCGTCGCGTCCCGCGTTTGCCCCCGCGGTGGTTCTGCCCCCCCCCCTCGCCGGGGCTGGCTGCCGCCGCGTTCCCGCGCTCGCCCGATAAGGTCGCTTCCGCCGCGCTATGGCGCTTTGCCGCTGCCGGTTCCGCCGCCACCACCGCGGCTGCGCGCTGTGCCTTCAGGTAGCCGCTATTTTCCCCCGCGGCCCCCCCGCCTCCCGCGGTGTCGCGCGCGCCGCAAAGCGATTCCTTTTGTTCCCGGGGCCCTTCTTCCCCCATCCGTCCCGGTGCTGTTTCCACCCTCTCCCCCCGTCCCTCTGCCTGTGTACCCGTGTCGGGAGGAGAGACTGAAGCAGCGATTTTTTTTTCTGGGCTGTTTTCTAAACTCGGCGGGAGAGACGGAGTCAACTCCAACCTCAACGGCTCTCCCTGTGTTGGTGCCTGTGGAAGACAAGCCTCGAAAAAGGCTAGATCCATGTCTTCCAACTCGCTTGGATGGATCATAAGTTTTAACTTTCCCGGGACAGGGGACGGGCTCTCGGAACCCCTTAAAAGTGGCGACAGCTTTTCCCCTCCCCCCGGGGAGAGAGAAGTTTTTGCCCCCCGCTGATGGCGGGTTGCTGACTCCGCCCCCTCTGGGCGAGTAGTTTGAGGAACTGTCTCGTCTCCTGTACTTAACTGTGCGAGACCAGTTCCTCCCCCGTGTTTTCGGGATATTGCTTCTAACATTGCTCTAGCTGGAGCCAAAAGCTTCATGGCTATTTCATCCCTCATAGTAGCTACGTGGTAGAGTTGCCTGTTGATTTCCTGCCAGAATCCTGGCTCGAACAACAGACAAGATTCTGCGTGCGGATAATTACACCTTACCCATAATAATAAACTTTGCAATTCCTGCTCAGTAATTCCTATTGGATGGGTTGCCATGACGCTCTGTAGAGCAGACAAGGCATTGAGTTGTTCTTGGGATAGGGAGGCCCCCATGTTCTATATTCTCAACCGGTCTTACCAAAAATCCTTAGGGGTCAGGCTCTGCTGTCTCTCAAAGTCGATCTGGCTGCGTCCCAAGCACCGGCCCGCGGTCTCTCAGGTGAGGGAGTTCCAGGCGCCTTGGAGTCCCTCCGTCCAGGTCGAATTTGAGGCTGCTCAGCAGAGGTCAGGATACCTTCTCCTGAAATTCAACTTCTGGCTCTATGTCTTCTGGGGCTGGGTTTTCTGCTGCAGTTCTTTCCACACAGCTTTTGCCCACTGGTGGGGGTCCACTGAATGTGCCCAGTGGATGTGCCCACCCAGGGACGCCAGATCTCGGATCCCAGGCTGGTAGCCATCCGAGAATTGCGGGTAAAGTCCTTTTCTCCAAGCCCCGTGCCAGAAGAAAGAGTCAGGATGCGTCGATCGTCTTATCAAAGTTGTTTATTTTATCGTGTTCTTAAATATTTTTCCTTCAGCCGGCGTAGGTGTCACCTACACTGCGGCCGAAGGCTATCTGCCCCGCTCCTGGGCGGTCCTAATCTTTTATACTAATTATTACGTCCCCATTGTTTTCATTACTATACCAATATCTACTGCTTTTATTAAACTGTGCACTTTTACACTAAACCAATAAGAAAATGCCACCACCTTACCCAAAGATGGAGGACAAGAAGAAGAAGGAGAAAGACAAGGGACACACCCAAATCCCTCCATCTTGTCTCCTTGAGTCCCCTTTGTGAACCCCCAAAATCCATATTAATACACAAAAATAAGTTATTTAATATCCTAACTACACACCTGTGACTTGTAATTCTTCATATAATGTTGGCAATCGCTCCCAGGGGCTAAAATCAAAGGCACTGGTGTTTTTATTGCTGTTCCAGGGTCTCTGGACCCCCTCCTGGGGTCTCGGACCGCCCGGGACATCCAAAGGGATGTCCTGGGTTCCGACAGAAAATCATATATACCTGCTGTGGGCAGCAATCCCATAAGGCATGGAAGGTGAGGGTACACATTATACTGGACTCCTATTACTCCTTGTTAATCTTTTCCCTCTTGGGAATCTGGATGATCCATGTCACAAGTACTACAGACTGCTGTACTATGGAAAAATTCAACGTTCTTATTTTGCCACTCATACCTTCATCAGCCAACACTGTTATAATTCATCTAAATTAGATACTTGCATACAGAATGGGCGAAGGTTCTGGGTTGCAGAAAACCTAGGATCCAACTGTGGATGCCCACGAGGAGAAAAATGGGTTTGTTTTCCCATAGATAAGACCCAAGAATAGAAAGGAGGCCAGGGTTTAATACAAGATTTAATACAAGAACAAATAATAAACAAGAAAAAGGGGCTGATACAGCAATCCAACCCAGAGTCAACTCCATGTAGAGATTTATATATAAAACTCAAACAAAAAACAGAAAATGAAATTGAAATCCCAAGGTTAGGAAAGACCTTGTTTTTACATTTGAGGGAAAGAATTAGTAAAGAACTAAATGTTGACAACTCCTGGGTATGTGGGAGGGCTTTAATGATAGAGGAGTGGCCAAGGAAAGGTAGTAGCCTAGGCCTGGTTGAACTTCTCAAATGGAGCAGAATCAACATGAAAAGAGAAAACCACCCAGAGGGATGGATATTAAGTTCAGAAATAATAGGAGAGGAGTGCTGAAATGATTCCCGTGCCTGCTGGAGATGACTTTCCAGCTAGTCCCGGCTGGCCCTGGCTAGGAATCATTCCAGACTCGGTTAGGCAGTAACAGGCAGACCGGCCACCACCCCCCGGTGGGTCAGAGCTACACAAGAGCTGTTGGTGAGGCTTCGACGAAGGACTCAGAAGGGACCTCGTGGCAAGATGGAGTTTATTGTAACATGCACCCCATGGTGCAGGCAGCCACAAGGCCAAGGAGAAAGAGAGAGAGAGAGGAAGAGAGAAGGCGAGAGAGAGAGCTGGGGGCGGGGTTAGTGATTATAAGGGACTGGAAAGAGGGGTAGACACAAGAGGGAAAACCAATCAGGGGAATGGGGATGGCACACAGACAACCACTGGAAGATGAGGGGTGGGGAACTTCCCAGCTGTTGGAACCCAGGACATCCCTCTAGATGTCCCGGGTGGTCCGAGACCCCAGGAGGGGGTCCAGAGACCCTGGTACAGTGACAAAAACACCAGTGCCTTTGATTTTACCCCTTGGGAGCGATTGCCAATGTTATATGAAGAATTACAAGTCACAGGTGTGTGCTTAGGATAATAGGTAGCTTATTTCTGAGTGATAATGTAGGATTTTAGGGATTCACAAAGGAGGCTCAAGGAGACAAGATGGAGGGATTTGGGTGTGTCCCTTGTCTTTCTTCTTCTTCTCCTGTCCTCCATCTTCTAGTGAGGAGGTGGCATTTTTGGATTGGCTTAGTGTAAAAGTGCACAGTTTAATAAAGGTGGTGGGTATTGGTACAATATTGAAAACAACTAGCACGTAGCAGTTAGTATAAGAGATAGCAACCGCCCAGGAGGCGGGCAGTTAGCCTTGGGCAGCGATGTAGGTAGCATCTACGCTAGCTGAGAAAGAATGTTTAGGAACAAGAAAGAATAAACAGCTTTGATAAAGAAACCGACGCATCCTGACTCCTTCTTCTGGAATGGGGCTTGGAAAAAAAGGACTTCATCCGCAATCTCGGAAGGCTATCAGCCCAGGATCTGAGATTTCTGGCGTCCCTTGGTGGGCGTTCACCAGTGGGCATTCACCGGTGGGCACTCACCAGTGGACAAAAGCTGTGTGGAAAGAACTGCAGCAGAAATCCCAGCCCTAGAAGACACAGAGCCAGAAGGTGAATCTCAGGAGAAGACAGCCCGACCTCTGCTGAGCAGCCTCAAATTCGACCTGGACGGAGGGACCTTCAAGGCGCCTGAAGCTTCCTCACCTGAGAGACCGCGGGCCAGTGCTTGGGACGCAGTCAGATCGACTCTGAGAGACCAGCAGAGCCTGACCCCTTAGGCTTTTGGTAAGACCGGTCAAAAATATAGAACATGGGAGCTTCCCTTTCCCAGGAGCAGCTCAATACCTTGTCCGCTCTACAGAGCGTGATGGCTACACATCCAGTGGCAATTTCCGAACAGGAATTGCAGGGTCTATTGTTATGGGTAAGGTGTAATTATCCACACACAGAGTCTCGTCTGTTGTTCGAGCCAGGATTTTGTCAGGAGGTCAACAGACAACTATACCATGTAGCTACAATGAGAGATGAAACGGCCATGAAACCTTTGACTCCGGCCAGAGCGATGCTGGAGGCAATTTCCCGGAATAACGGGGGGGGGGCTGGTCTTGCACAGTTAAGTGCAGGAGAAGGGACAGTTCCTCAAACTGTTCGCCCAGAGGGGGCGGGGTTAGCTACCTGCCAGCAGCGGGGAGCAAAACCTCCTCTCTACCAGGGGGGAGGGAAAAGAACTCCTCTCTATCAGGGGGGAGGGGAAAGAACTCCTTTCGATCGGGTGGAGGGAAAAAACTGTCGCCATCCCCAAGGGACCCCGAGAGCCTGTCACCTGTCCTGGGAAAGCTCAAACTCATGATCCATCCAAGAGAGTTGGAAGACATGGATTTTGCCTTTATTGAGGCTTGTCTTCCAGACGCTCAGGTACAGGGAGAGCCACAGAGGTTGACTCTAACCCCGCCTCTCCCACACGGTCCAGAAAACAACCCGGAGAGCGAGATCACTGCTCCACTCCCGCCTCCCCACACATAAATGGACTGGAATCTCCATACTTCAAACAGCTTTTGAAGGGGACATTTAACATATACAACCTAACACCATATGATCTCAGGTCCATTGCCTCAATGATTCTAACGGATGCGCAGGTCCTGATGTGGGATGCGCGGTAGAGGACAGCCCTTGAAGAGCTGAGGACCAGATACCAAGGAGGTCCGAATGCAGCCTTCACAGTAGCACAGATGGCAGGTGATCCTCCAAATGATGACCCAGCCCGACAAGCGAGAGACATACCACGAGATGTACTAAGGGACATCAAAGAGGCGGCGCGAAAAGCAATTGTACAAATTCCGCCAGCAGGTGTGCCAGATTCAATTTATACAGACATCAAACAAGGACTTGCAGAGCCATTCGCCTCATTCATCGATCGCCTGTCACAGGCAGTAGATAGACAGGTGAGCGATGAAAGGGCCAAGCCACTTTTGCTGCGGAGCCTTGCATATGCAAATGCAAATGCAAATGCAGAATGCAAGCGCGTCATCAGTGCATTGCCAGGTCAACCCTCTCTGTCGGAGATGGTGGAGGTGTGCAGCAAAGTGGGGACTCCTCAACATGTGGCATCCATTTGGGGAGAACAGTTTGAGAAGATTCTCAAGGCACAAAGTGACAATCCAAAAGGAACTCTCACGGCATTGCAGAAGAGCAACTCTTCGGGCTCAAGGTCGCAGAAATATGCAGAAGGGCAATGTTATAAGTGCGGTCAACATGGGCACTTGAAGAGAAACTGTCCACAACGCACAAAAACAGAAAAACCTCTAGAGGTCTGCCCAAGATGCCGAAGAGGCAGGCACCTGGCGCGTGAGTGTCGAGCGCAGACGGATGTAAATGGAAGGCCTCTGCCACCGTCGGGAAACTTGAAGCCGAGCGGGAATCGCCATCGCGCCACGACAGAAGTTATGGCGATGGTGCAACAGCAGGCGCCAATGGGACAGTCATTGGAGAGCGTCAGTCAGATCCCCTCAATAGGGCAATCTGCAGGATGCCCAGCGACCCGGAGTTGCTGCCACCAGGAGCACAATGCAATCTGGCAGCTTCCAAAATGATATGTTTCCTAGATGAGAATCATGCAGTGATACCCAAGGGTGTCACTGGAGCGTCTCGGAAGAGACAAGACTTCTTGATCATCGGCAAGGACAGGAGCAGCATCCTAGGACTCATCGTTTACCCCACGATTGTTTCAGCAGACTGCAACGAAGAGTTGACGGTGTTGGCCAAGCCTCTTCGATTGCCACTGATCATCCCAGAGAACACGCCGATAGCAAGAGCGATCACATTGCCACTTCACACAGCGGAACAGGTCATGCCAGTGTTCGATGAACAGAACTTCCCTTCAAGTGAACACGTGGAAGTTCATGCTTCTTGGGTGAAGCACCTCAGTCGAGATAGGCCCATCATCATGTGCCAATTGACCTGTGGCAACAAGTCAATCGTCGTCGAAGGAATGCTTGACACAGGGGCGGACGTCACTGTCCTTTCATACATCTTCTGGCCCCGAGAGTGGAAATTAATCGCACCCTTGGGTTCCCTCTCAGGCATAGGGGGAAGTTCCGTATGTCTGCAGAGTGAGAACGCAATCGTCATCTCGGGACTAGGAGGAAAAACAGCTGTCATCCGTCCATTCATCGTGCAGAAGCCAATCACGGTTTGGGGCAGAGATCTGCTAGCACAGTGGAGAATGAAACTGGAAGTGGATTTTTAGTGGGGGTCACTGTGGCACTCACCACTTTAAAACTGACTTGGCGAACAGACAAGCCCGTCTGGGTGGATCAGTGGCCCCTTTCAAGGAAGAAGTTGAGTGCGTTGAAAAATTTAGTCAAGGAACAGTTACAGAAAGGTCATATCAAGCCGACAAACAGTCCTTGGAATTCTACGGTGTTTGTCATCCTCAAGAAAGCCTCGGGTGCATGGAGGTTGCTTCATGATCTCCAGAAGATCAACGAGGTCATCGAAGAGATGGGACCGCTTCAGTTAGGCCTTCCTTCTCTCTCAATGATCCCGAGAGACTGGCCACTTGTGGTCATCGACCTCAAGGATTGCTTCTTCAACATTCTGCTCCATCCAGATGACGCACCTCAATTTGCTTTCTCCGTTCCAAGTATCAACCGACAGGAGCCCTTGCAAAGATACCATTGGGTGGTCCTTCCACAGGGCCTCAAGAACTCACCAACCATCTGCCAATGGTATGTGGCTCGAGCCTTGGCACCAGCGCGAAAGAAACATCTGAAGGCAGTGATCATTCATTACATGGATGATTTGCTCATCGCAGCAGCAACCCAACAGGAGTTGCAAAAAGCTCGGGAATGCGTCATTACAGAAGTGGAGAAAGCAGGGTTAGAGATCAGTGTTTCAAAGATACAAGAGGTTGCGCCATGGAAATATCTTGGATGGAAGATCACAGATCAGACGATAAGGCCACAGAAGATTCAGGTCAGCTCAAATGTCAACAACCTGCAGAATCTGCATCAGCTTTTGGGGGAGATCAGCTTCCTGAGACCAATCTTGGGGATCACAAATGACGACCTCGCATCGTTGTTCAACCTTCTGAGAGGGGGACCGGAACATCACGTCTCCGAGAACTCTCACACCAGAAGCACAGAGAGACCTTGACAAGATCGCAAGGATCATTCAAACAAGACAGGCACATCGTTTCGTAGCTTTACTGCCCTTTTACCTGGCAGTGTTGGGGAAGAAGATACAGCTGTACGGCCTGATTTTTCAATGGGACGCATCTCAGTCTCAAAGGGACCCGCTCTTAATCATAGAGTGGATTTTTCTATCTTACAGGTCACCAAGGACAATCCTGACGGACTTGGAAATGTCAGCACAATTAATCATAAAAGCAAGAGTGCGATTGTTGACCATGACAGGCAGGGAGTTCGCAGCCATTTACCTAGCTTGAAAAAGAATTATTTCAATTGGGCATAGCAAAAATCAGAAGACTTACAACTCACATTGTTAGGGTATCCAGGCATTTGCACGATCCATTTTCCAAGCCATAGATTACTGAAAGCAGAGATAAGTTTCAGAGAGAGGCCAAAGATAAGTGAGGAGCTGTTGGATGCCATAACAGTGTTTACCGACGGTTCTGGAAAGACACACAAGTCAGTGGTCACATGGCAAAATCCAGCAACAGGAGAATGGGAATCAGACATACAGATAGTGCAAGGGTCGCCACAGATTGTAGAGCTAGCAGCAGTGGTCAGAGCCTTTAAACTATTCCAACAACCCTTCAATTTGGTCACGGATTCAGCATACGTTGCGAATGTGATCAAAAGACTGGAGGGATCACTCTTGTGGGAGACAGATAACGAGCAATTGTATTCATATCTGATGTGCGTGAAAACACTACTACAAGGCAGAAAGCACAAGTATTTCATCACACACATTAGAGCACACACCTCTCTGCCAGGGTTTTTAGCAGAGGGAAACGCCCAGGCAGACAGACTCGCCATGCCAATTTCACAAACATTGCCGGACATTTTCGAGCAAGCGAAGTTGAGTCATGCATTCTTCCATCAGAATGCACAAGCATTGATGCAATCCTTTCACCTCACCAAAACCCAAGAGAGGGAAATCATTAATGCTTGCCCCGACTGTCAGTTAGTGCAGCCACCTGCATCCACAGGAGCAGTCAATCCGAGAGGATTGCAAAGTCTCCAGTTGTGGCAGACAGATGTCACCAAATATCCATCTTTTGGGAAGTACAAGCACATTCATGTATCCGTGGATACATTCTCAGGTGCAGTCTTTGCATCACTGCACACAGGTGAAACTGCACAACATGCTTGCAGACACTTCTTACAGGCATTCGCATCATTAGGTGTACCTCAGGAAATCAAAACCAATAATGGTCCTACTTATGTTGGGAAGGCGCTTGACAAATTCCTGAAAAAGTGGGGTGTCAAGCACACCTTTGGTATTCCACACTCTCCAACAGGTCAAGAGATCATCGAAAGAACACATCATACCTTGAAAACCCTCTTGGATAAACAAAAGAGGGGAGAACCAGAGGCAACACCGCAGATGCGGTTGAACAAGGCATTATATGTCTTGAACTTTTTGAATGGCTCATTTTCAGAGCCAACTCCAACAATTATCAGACATTTCACCAATAGTACACAGGCAAAACTGAAGGAGAATCCTTTAGTTTTGATCAGGAATCCGGAATCGGGACAAATAGAAGGTCCTTTCCAATTAATAACTTGGGGCAAGGGGTATGCTTGTGTCTCCACAGAGCGAGGAACGAAGTGGGTTTCGGCGAGACACGTGAAGCCTTAATGAATCCAGACGCGAGCAGACACAGATCGAGTCCAGACGCAGACAGGCGCTGATCGGGTCCAGATACAAGCAGACACGGACTCCAGGAACAAAGACAGGAGCACACAGACGTGACCAAGCGGGAAAACAAAAAGACTGTGTGAAAACGTTAAGGACTTGGGGGCTTTTCTTTGGTGCTTGAGTGTGGTTGTGTTTCCGAGATTCCCACAGGGAGTGAGCATGAAGTACGCTCAGATATCATATATATGCTTCATTCTCTCTCTGATTGCCTCAGACAAGGCGGCAGATTTACCCATGGTCCAACCAAAAGAGAATGTGTGGGAAACTTTGGCCAACGCAGCAGGTTTAGACACTATTTGCTTGATACACTCAAGGCCAGGGAAGCCATTTTCAATATGCTTGGTAGGTCTGATGCCTCAGGGTTTGGGGTTTCAGTGTCTTGTTCTAGTGGGTAGGCTGCTTGATAGTCAGTGGTGCTGAGCCTTGAGCACAGGGTGATAGGGGCAGGGTAGTTTGGGTTTCTGCACAGGACTCACCTCTTCAAGGACACACTCTCCGAGCTCCGAGCCCCAAAGATAAACAACGTAGAAGGATGGAACACCGTCATTTGGAACTGTTGATTGGACAACGAATGGGGCATATGCAAATGGACTGAAACCTAGAAAAGGGGTGGGATTTTGTAACCCTCCCTCCTTTTGCCGGCATACAGGGAGCGACCCAGGCAGCCGCTGCTGTGGCTGCCGGGGCAGGCCTTGAAGGCCTAAAATAAAGCTCACTTCAACCTTACCCCGACTGGCCTCTGCCTCTGCCTCAGTTTCAGGCATCAGTTTTGGCGAGCCAGCCAGGAGGGTTTGAGGCTGCTGGGGACCCTTGGGGACCAAAGCACTTTTCATCTTATCAGCGGAGGTCCTGAGGCGCCAGCACCAGAGCCCTTGAGACAGAGGCGTGAGTGATTGGGTAAAGGGGCGTCTTGTTAGCGTCCGGGTTTGTTGTTGAGATCTTCGTAAGGCGTGATTTTGTTGCGATCCTAGGCAGGGCTTTTGGAGTCTCTAGCCTGACCCGGGGGAAGGGCTACCTCCCTATCAGGGTGCTGAGTGTCCTGAAGCCGAAGTGCGGCGCAGGTGATAGCTGTAGTTTTAAAAGTCCCGAGTTCTAATCCCAGGTCGGGTTTGAGTGCTTTTGTTTGTGGGATATCAGAATGGGCTGCATATATTCTAGCAAAAGCAGTAGCAAAACAATTCCCAGGGACAGCCCTCTCGGGCTAGTACTGAGAAACTGGACGAGGTTGGTGGGGGAAGAGTCCCTGCTTGTAAGACCCAAACTGATCAGGCTTTCGGAGACATTGTGGCCAGCATATACATTAGACAATGGAGAGGTGTGGCCTCAACTCGGGAGTTTAGATAAAAGCCTGATATCTAGTTTAATGTCGTGTTTGCGTGGGGATAGGTGCTTTGAGGAATTACAGTATGCCCGCTTGTTTCTGGCCCTGGCTCGCGAACAGGCTCGAGATAGTAAAAAGGAAAATATTATGGTTGTACGAAAGAAAAGAGAAAAGCCGTTTCTCTGTAGCATGTGTAATCAAGACCAGCCAGAGGACCTAGTGGCCCCTGCGCTGAGAGCTGGGTCTGGCTACCGTGCAGCCGCTCCCCTGCCCCCACCACCCTACTCGCAGCCACGGGGCCGGCCCGGGCCTCGGGCAGTGAAAAGGGAGGAGGAGGAGTTTCGGCAGCGCTGGACACCGTCTCCGTCCCCATCCACTTCACCCCCCCGAAAAGCGGGAAAAGGGCGGAGGGGAAGCCAGCAGCAGCAGCTTCTGGCCCCATCCAGAAAAAGGGGGGGTAGGGCCAGAGAATCTCGCAGTGAGGGCGCAGACTGTATGAGCCGTGGGGGGAGAGATCCCTCCCCCGATCTCGGGCCCGTCCGTTGCCACAGCAACCCCGAAGGCCAAGGAGCTGTCTCGGGGGATGATATCATCAAAGGCGGACGGGCAGCAGGGACAACCAGACGCAGGTCTTACAGTTTATCCGGGAGTAGAGCTAAGCTGCTAGTTACAACAGAATCTGAGAGCTCTCGCTCAGAAAGCTCTGAGGACGAAGAAAGTGAGGAAATAGACGAAATTACAAATAGGCGCAGGAGGGGAAGAATTGCGAGGAGGGCTATCAGAGAACGGAGCCCAATTGCCCACCGTACTAGGAAAGGGAAAAAGGAAAGGGAGCCAGTTCTTCAAGCTCCATTAAGACAAGCAGTTGGTAATCAAGGGCCAGTGTATGTGAAGGTTCCGTACTCCCTCATAGAGTTAGAACAGTGGAAATCTACAGTGGGGAAGTACAAAGAGAACCCAGACAAGGTAGCCCAATTAGTGGAGAGGGCTATTAATTCCCAAAATCCTGATTGGTCTGACTTAAATTCCATGCTAGATACATTACTTGATCCCACAGAAAGATGAATGGTCAATAAAGCTATCACTACTTTTGTTGAAGGGGGCATAGCCAGTGGAATGCTTCAAGGCACTGTCACTCAGATCTTCCCCCAAGAAAACCCAGAGTGGAATCCGAATACTCCCGAGGAGTTAGCGAGATTAAAACGATATCAAAACCTCGTGGTGTATGGATTGAAGCATGGTGTCCCTAAGGCTATAAACTGGTCAAAACTTTATGAAGTTAGGCAAAATTATGATGAGTCGCCTACTGATTTTTTAAACCGATTAAGAGAAACTGCTATCAAATATACAGATCTAGATCCTGAGTCAGGTGATGGTAAAGCACATCTGGTTCTGCTGTTTATGGGCCAAGCTTTGAATGATATAAGAAGGAAACTGCAGAAGATGGAGGGGGTCCGAGATATGGATAAATTGTTAGAGGTGGCTTGGAAGGTGTTTCGGGATAGAGGTCCGACGGAAAGGGGCAAGTCCCAACCTGTTAAGAAGGCAGCACAGGAAGGGTCATTTAGGAAGACTTCCCCTATGGAGAAGGATCGGTGTACCCTCTGTAAGAACTTAGGGCACTGGAGAAGAACGTGCCCACTGTTGAAAGAAAAATCCTCGGTTCCCCAGCTCCCAGTGTACGGACCTCGGGTGGTTCAGGGTCCGATTGATGCGGACCGAGGGCTTCCCCCCCAGCAGAGCCCTCGGTTATAGCTAAGCTGGGGAAAGAAGATATAGAATTTTTGGTGGATACAGGAGCGGCTTACTCTGTGTTGAATACTTTGGAAGGGAAACTGAGTCACGATACCGTACATGTTGTTGGGGCAACCGGGGTAAGTGAAACTCGACCTTTCTTTCAGCCCTTGGACTTCAAATTAGGGAAGCATTGGGTGACTCATCAATTCCTTTATATGCCCAACTCCCCCAAACCATTGCTGGGCAGGGACTTATTAGAAAGATTGGAGGCAGAGATTAAATTCAGGAGGGGGAAGGATGTACAAATCATAATCCCTGAATCTAAATTTGTCCAAGTCGCTGCACTCTTTGTACAGGAAAAACACGATGAAATCCCCGCTGAAGTCGAGAATGTAGTAAACCCAATAGTGTGGGCTGGTGATGTCCCGGGAAGATCTAAACGAGCAGAACCGGTGAGGGTTACACTCAAACCAGGAGCTACACCAGTAAGACAAAAACAATATCCCTTAAAATTGGAAAGCCGTATAGGACTAGTGCCTATTATTGAAAATTTCCTACAACATGGTCTGTTGATGCCATGTGAATCCAAATTTAACACCCCTATTTTAGCTATTAAGAAAGCTGATGGAAAACGGTACCGGTTAGTGCAAGACCTAAGGGCCATTAATGGAATCACTGAGGACATACACTCGGTGGTAGCTAATCCTTACACCCTTTTGACCACACTAACAGACGAATTGGGGTGGTTTACTGTAGTAGATCTAAAGGATGCCTTTTTTTGCATTCCCGTACACAAAGATAGCCAAGAGCTTTTTGCTTTCGAGTGGGAAAACCCTACAACAGGGAGGAAAAGCCAACTCACTTGGACGGTTTTACCGCAAGGGTTCAAAAACAGCGCAACTCTCTTTGGGAATCAGCTGGCAAAGGAACTGGAGGACTGGAGAAGACTAGAGCCGGAAGCAGTTGTTCTTCAATATGTTGATGACATCCTGATTGCAGCTGGATCCAGGGAGGATTGTGTACGATTTACTGTGAGTTTGCTAAACTTTTTGGGATCTAGTGGATATAAGGTTTCGAAAGACAAAATGCAGATTGCTAAAGAAGAAGTGGTCTACTTGGGACTGGAGATCTTCCGCGCACACCGACGGCTTAGTAAGGAACGGAAGGAGGCCATCTGTCGGCTCCCTGAGCCCCACACTGTAAGAGAAATGCAAGCCTTCCTGGGAATGGTGGGCTGGTGTCGATTATGGATAGCTAATTATGGATTATTAGTAAAACCCCTGTATGGAGCCTTAAAAGCAGCTGAGAGAGGGATTATTGAGTGGACTGAAACGTCCAGAGCAGCTTTCAAACAGTTGAAGCATTCTCTCATGTCAGCTCCTGCACTGGGATTGCCAAACTTAACTAAACCTTTTGAACTCTTTACACATGAAAGGCTGAATATGGCCCTGGGGGTACTGGCACAGCGCCTCGGGGATCAACGGAGGGCTGTGGCTTACTTTTCCAAACAGCTGGACAATGCAGCCCAAGGCTGGCCAGGGTGCCTGAAGGCTGTGGCAGCTACAGTTATCCTGATCCAAGAAGCCCGAAAGCTTACCCTTGGGCAACACATGGTGGTGTACGTACCCCATGCTGTAGCCGCTGTGCTTGAGCAGAAGGGGGAACATTGGTTATCGGGTAATCGGATGCTTAAGTATCAAGCGCTATTGCTGGAGCAGGATGATGTTACCTTGAAAACAACTTCTGTCGTTAACCCAGCCATGTTCTTGTCATCCACCTTAATTGATGGAGTGCCTGAACACGACTGCTTGCAAACAATTGAGGAAGTCCATTCTAGTCGACCAGATCTAAAGGACAGGCCTCTGGAAGATCCAGATTGGGAACTTTTCACGGATGGCAGCAGCTTTATGAAGAGTGGTAAAAGGATGACTGGCTATGCCGTGACCACGCTGGACAAAGTGGTTGAGGCCAGGGCCCTGCCAGCAGATGTGTCATCGCAGAAGGCTGAATTGATCGCCTTGACGAGGGACTTAGACCTGAGTAAAGGGATGAAGGTAAATATATGGACCGATTCTAAGTATGCATTTAGTGTCGTCCATGCCCACGGAGCCATTTGGAAGGAGAGAGGGCTTCTGAATACTCAAGGCCACCAAATTAAACACGCTGAACAAATACTCGCTCTCTTAGAAAGCATCCAGAAACCCAAAGAAGTGGCTATTATGCACTGCAAAGGCCACCAAAAAGGAAAAACCGTTCCAGAATTGGGAAATTGTTTTGCTGATAAAGCAGCTAAGGGAATCGCAGAAAAGGGCATCCTAGCAGTAATTCCATCAAAAGAGATTGATTTGTCTGAGTTCACCCCAAAATATGATCAAGCAGATCATAAGTTAATTAAGATCCTTAAGGCTGAAATCACAGAGAGCGGATGGGCTGTTACGCCCGCAAATCAGGTTGTAGTACCACCCCTGATCTTGCGAGAGTTAGCCCAGAGAGAGCATGAGGACATGCATTTTGGGGCTGAAAATCTCTTGAAACATTTAAAAAAGGTAGTGGTAGGTAAAGGAATGGCTGACATCGCACAATCGGTAGTAAGTAAATGTGAAGTGTGCTGTAAGAATAATCCTGATACGAGAAAAGGAGTAGTGTTGGGAGTAACAAAGGCAGGGGATGTCCCGGGAGATTATTGGCAAATAGATTTTGCAGAGTTACCACGTAAAGAGGGATACCGGTATCTCCTGGTATTGGTTGATACTTTCAGTGGATGGCCGGAAGCTTACCCCTGTCGTACCAACACAGCTAAAGAAGTGATAAAAGTCCTCCTTAACCATATAATTCTGAGGTTTGGGGTTCCCTTGGGAATGTCGTCAGATAGGGGGCCACACTGTCGCAATGGTAATTAAAGAAATCAGCCAAATTTTGGGAATCACTTGGGACTTGCACACATCGTATAGGCCCCAAGCAAGTGGTAAGGTGGAACGCATGAATGGGACTCTTAAAACACAAATTAGTAAAATTTGTCAAGAGACATCTATGACATGGGTTCAAGCATTGCCTATAGCTCTGCTGAGAGTTCGTATTCAACCCAGGCGAAGGGATAACATTAGTCCCTATGAAATATTGTATGGGAGGCCCTATCAGATTCCACATATTCTTGGTGAAGTCCATATGAGGGGAAAACTTGATTTACAAAAGTATTTAATGGCTTTAAGTTCTACCTTGCAGAGGCTTCAAACCCACATCGTGTCATCGAGACCCATGGGATTGGATACGCCTGTACATCCGTTCCAACCTGGAGACTGGGTCTATGTTAAGTGGTGGGACAGTGATCCTTTGCGAGCCAGGTGGAATGGACCATTTCAAGTACTGTTGACGACTTTCACCGCAGTCAAGGTTGCTGGTAAAGGACCATGGATTCACTACTCCAGAGTCAAGAAAGCTTCTGCCCCCAATGATAGTAAACCTTAAAAACAGCTCTCTTTTGTATTTGTAAGCATTTGTCATTGTATCTAGGTAGAGACTCAACAAGGTAGAGGCCTTGTCAAGCCTCTAAAAGGGGGGAACTGATGCCTCAGGGTTTGGGGTTTCAGTGTCTTGTTCTAGTGGGTAGGCTGCTTGATAGTCAGTGGTGCTGGGCCTTGAGCACAGGGTGATAGGGGCAGGGTAGTTTGGGTTTCTGCACAGGACTCACCTCTTCAAGGACACACTCTCCGAGCTCCGAGCCCCAAAGATAAACAACGTAGAAGGATGGAACACCGTCATTTGGAACTGTTGATTGGACAACGAATGGGGCATATGCAAATGGACTGAAACCTAGAAAAGGGGTGGGATTTTGTAACCCTCCCTCCTTTTGCCGGCATACAGGGAGCGACCCAGGCAGCCGCTGCTGTGGCTGCCGGGGCAGGCCTTGAAGGCCTAAAATAAAGCTCACTTCAACATTACCCCAACTGGCCTCTGCCTCTGCCTCAGTTTCAGGCATCAGGTCTGCCAGTGCAGGAATGGCCAATTCCAGAAAACACCACTGCAACTATTGCAGAGGCCATTTCAAATCCTGTAGATGAATGGTACGTGTGGACACAGTTCCTTCTTGTGGCTCCATTTGAACCTCAGGAATTGGAAATTTTTTGATCAATGAAAATGACATACTGTATCATATTCAACCACTCGAGAGTCACACAGGAAGAATGAAACACATTAGATGTGACTCCAAAGCATTCCATCTATAGGAATGCATCATCTTGGTGCAACTACACCAAGGTATCAGAGAAACCATCCCACCAAGCTCCAGCGCAATTGCCGCGGGGAATCTTTTTCATTTGTAGGGACAGAATTTGGCCTGCTATCCCTGCAAATGTCAAAGGAGGTCCATGCAGCATTGGGAGACTCTCATTGTTAACGCCAAACATGACATTGCTGAGAGAGCAAAAGCAAAAGGGGAAAAGATCGATCAAACAGTATGATCCAAATTCTGACGATAACATTCACACTTGGACCAAGGCCCAGAGAATTGCGGCTGCAATTTTCTCACCACAGACAGCATCGGCAGTGGCCTTGACTCAATTAGACCAAATGGGGTGCTGGTTGAGAAAATATGCCTGTGCCACTTATTTTGCACTGAGCGACATGTTAACCGACGTCGACAGTGTGAGACGAGCAACCCTTCAGAACAGGGTTGTGGTCGATTATCTGCTGTTGACCCATGGGCATGGATATGAAGAGTTTGAGGGGATGTGTTGTATGAACCTGTCAGATCATTCAAAATCGATCCATGAAGACATAAGGCAATTGCAGGAAGGTATGGCCAAGTTGGGAGAAGTTATGGGATCTTGGCTGGATAGTGTTCTTGATTTCTTCAATCTTTCTCCATTGTGGAGAGAACTTTTGAAAACAGTATTTTATGTTTTTATAGGGTTTATAGTAGGGCTTGTAATTCTTCTTCTCCTTGTGCCATGCATTCTCCAATGCATGCGCCGGGCCATAAGCAAGGCTGCAAAAGAAGTCTTTCTAGTTCAAACAGAAGGGGGAGATGTCGGAACCCAGGACATCCCTCTAGATGTCCCGGGTGGTCCGAGACCCCAGGAGGGGGTCCAGAGACCCTGGTACAGTGACAAAAACACCAGTGCCTTTGATTTTACCCCTTGGGAGCGATTGCCAATGTTATATGAAGAATTACAAGTCACAGGTGTGTGATTAAGATAATAGGTAGCTTATTTCTGAGTGATAATGTAGGATTTTAGGGATTCACAAAGGAGGCTCAAGGAGACAAGATGGAGGGATTTGGGTGTGTCCCTTGTCTTTCTTCTTCTTCTCCTGTCCTCCATCTTCTAGTGAGGAGGTGGCATTTTTGGATTGGCTTAGTGTAAAAGTGCACAGTTTAATAAAGGTGGTGGGTATTGGTACAATATTGAAAACAACTAGCGCGTAGCAGTTAGTATAAGAGATAGCAACCGCCCAGGAGGCGGGCAGTTAGCCTTGGGCAGCGGTGTAGGTAGCATCTACGCTAGCTGAGAAAGAATGTTTAGGAACAAGAAAGAATAAACAGCTTTGATAAAGAAACCGACGCATCCTGACTCCTTCTTCTGGAACGGGGCTTGGAAAAAAAGGACTTCATCCGCAATCTCGGAAGGCTATCAGCCCGGGATCTGAGACCCAGCCTGTCCCAATCAGGGACCGAGTCTCTCCGAAGTCTCTGGAAAGAGGGGGAGAGGCCTCCCGGAGGGGGGCAGGCACTGGGAGGAGAGCAGTAGATGTTTGACAACAGATTGCAATAGAGGGGAACAAATACAGGGAATTTCCCAGGCGGGAGATTGTACCAGATGGGGAGAAGTACACGGGGAACTTGGATTAAACCATTACAGAACAAATGATTATTAACAATAAGTAAAAACCAGAAAACGCGCCGCTACATCGTGCCTCTGGCATATGGGAAGAAAATTTTTGGATAAAGTAGGACAAACCTCCTGTAAAAGATATACAGTCTATTATGGAACTTCCAAGTGGTGGATCCCTGAAAAACCAACACAATATTGGAACCAAGAGAGGAAAAAGAATTTTAAATATGAGAAAGAAATTAAACTTTTCTTGTGTAATGATACTGAGAAAAATCCCTATTGATGATAATGGAGATGCCATTTTGGATATGGCCAAAAACATCTGGAAAATAGCCCATGTACCAGTCCAAAAGTGGGAATCTATAATTAATTAAAGATGGTGGGAAAATTTTTTGGAATATCCTGGTGTAAAAAGTTGGAATTTATAATGCTATGTGGAATAACAAATTTCATTTTTCTTCCATGTTTGATTCCATGTCTTATCTGCTTAATTACTCATGTGGTTCAAAACATGCAGGTAATAACAATGCCCACCAATCCCAAGTCGGCAATCTCGAGAGGAACACAGAGAGTCATGATATTAAAAAAAACAAACAATAATAAAAACCTAAAAAAGGCACGTATGAGCTACGGAAGGTATCAGTGTGCCAAAAATACAGAGGTTTAAAACTGTAGCTCAAGCCAAATACAGTAAGAAAAAACAAAGGGGGGAAGTTGTTATAAGTAATGGTGGAATTATTTGCTTTCGCTGTTATGTGTTGATTTTGCAAATTATTAATCACAACAACTTTGATGTAGTACTATTTGTAACCCCTTTTAACTACTTTAATATAGTATAAGTTGTCAGCTTTTGTATGCATATAAATAGTAGTGTGATAAATTTATATTAGTTTAGGTTTTAGCAAAATATGTTAACTTTTGCAGGATGCTTTCATTTTGTAACTAGCTGACAATAGTGAGAATAACTCAGAAAAATAAAATTGTCTGTATGATTAGATAACATTGAAGGAACCACACAGATAACATCGGAAAAAGGATGTGAAAAAACTCCTGCTCCTAATCCAGTAGCCATCAATAATTCCCTGTCTGTCATTGTGGGAAAATGGTATACACATTGTGAGGAATTTACATACACTACTTCAAAAAGTCAAATCTACACTATTGTACATGGGTCAAGGGTCGAACAAAGCTAAAAGAATTCCTAGAACAAGTAAAAGAACTCACAGGAACATTTGAATATGTATAACCTTATGAATATGTATGTAACCAGTGCAATGGAAAAAAGTATATAAAAATTTTTTTAAGCTAACAGTGTGCTTCTGGCAGTTTGCCAGGCACCCCAGTACTGGATATTGTCCCTTTTATCCCTTATCAAACCTTTAAAAATTTTAAAGAGTGAGCTTTGTTTTTTACAATAAGAAAGGCTTTAGGCAGTGGCCTTGCTTGCTGCCAAACTCAATCGTGTCCAAAAAGAAAACCACTACAACAAAAAGAGCAAACTGATAAACCAAACGACTCCTGGGCAAAAAGAAGCAGCCTGTTTCACAGGACACCTTTATAGTCAGTATCAATGATTCCTGATAATATAAATAGTCCTGTGTGGGTGGTAGAGGAGCATCCCAGGAGTAAAGCATGTGTTTGAAAAGGTGGTGGCCCACACACAGAGGTGTGCAGAAAGTGAACCAAGGTATCATTCAGGGTTGTGGTAGCACTGATGGCCACGTCCACACCAGCACTCTCAGGGATACCCCTTGCAAGGCTTGTGCTTGTATTTGTGTCGGATTGAGTGGGGTCCTGTTGAATTGAGGGGAAGCAGACCCCAATATGCCCCCCTTCAAGTTTCTCTGCTGTGGGAGAAGGTTACCTTGTTTGTCAAATTTAGACTGGCATTGATTGCTCCAATAAAACCCTTTTTGGCAGTGACAACAAGGTTTGCTGGGCTTTTTATTGCCCCTTTGTCCCTTCAAACATTGCTTCCTGAACTATCCTAGCCCCCCACATTCAAAGCACTTAACAGCTGCTGTGGCCACTTGCAGTTGTTGGGCTATTGCAATAGAAATCAGTTCTGCTTTGAATTGTTCTGAGCTGATATTAGCACATGCCTTGATATAATCAGAAAGTTCAACATCAGTGCGATTACAAATCAGGTCCAGGGCTTTTTTACAGTTATTGTTAGCATTTTCATAAGCAAGAGATTTTAAGACAGAATCAGCTGCTTATTGCATATCCATTTTCCCTCTAACGGTGGATTGTAATTGATCAATAAAGGTAGTATATGGTTCCTGAGGCCCCTGCCACACAGCAGCAAAACCAGACTCCAACTTTTTTGTATCAGGTACCTTTAGTAGTGCCCTCAAGGCAATACCAGTAGACTGATCTCAAACTTGGGGGAAGGAGTCTTAACTGAGCCCAAGCAGTAGCATATGCATCTGTGCCAGAGAGCAGTGACACAGTGATATTAATGGGTGATTGTTGATTCCCATTATTCAGTGCCTGAGTTTGAGCCAAATCTACAAATTCTGTCCACCAGACAGAGTATTGTCCTCCTGTCAAAATTGTCTAAAAAAGAGATTTCCAATCCACTGGTAACATAGTATGTCCTTCTGCAATTGCATCCAATAAATTCATAGTAAAGGAGGAATGTAAACCATTTTCTTTCACTGATCTCCTCAGTTCCTTTACCATCTCACATGACAATTGTTCATGATGTGGGTTTTGATTAAGATATACAACAGGCATTGCTTGAAAAAAATCAATATCACCCTCCTCCAATGCTCGCCTTCGGCATCACTGTATAAACCTTTCTGACTCAGGTCCTATAGGTGGTATTCTTTCCTCATCATAGTCGCTAGAGGAATAGGATGAGGTATAAGACGGTGGTGGAATATGTGAAGTATTTGCTGCAGCCTTCTTGCGTGCTGCTTGTAGTATTTCTTCTGCGCTAGGGGCCGCTGGGGCCATAGCACATACTGGGGCTAAAGGAGAATATAAATCTGGTTCTTGTCCAGAATCAATAGGACCAGGATCAAATTGATCCTTTTTCTCTGGGTCATTATCCTCAGGTGATGTTTCATTAATAAAAATAACAGTATCTTGTGGCAATGCAGGTGGAGCATCCGCAGGGACACGATCGTTCTTAAATTGTTGCAAAGCCGAGTATACCATACGCCAGGTAATAATATCATCAGGGTGGACATCGTGATGAGAAATTTGGTGGGTTTGTAAATTTTCATCGACCTTTTGCTAGTGAGTAAGATCATAAGAACCAGCTGATGGATACCAGGGACAAAATTGTTTGATCCATATAAGTAATTGGATGAGGCTTTGGGGTTGGAGTTTATAACCCTGTTCCCTGGTGATGCACAACAGATAGTCTTTATGCAGCTTTGGGGATTTTGTTGCGCCTTGCCCCATTATAAAAATTGCTGCCCAACCATTCGCAAAGGCTAACCTATTCTATAGCCAGCTATGAGAGGAGCTCCTTCATGATCAGCTGAACACACATGCTTGATTTGGTCTGGGTACGCCACCGGACTGGATCACATCAGTAGTACTGAAGTCCCTGTAGAATCGGGAGCCATTTGTGGCATATGAAAACGAGAGTCTGTTTATTCCAGAGTTAAGACAGTACTTATACACCTAGTGTGAGAAACTTTGTTCAGTCCTTTGCATGCAACCTGATTGCAGGCCTGTAATAAATCTGTCAGCCTGACAGTTTGTTAGTTTCCTCAAGGTTTGCAGGCTTTGAAGAAACAGGATGCCTTTCCTGTTCTCAGATAGTGTGTAATCTAAGTTCTTCCGTGCTTCCCAGGAATTTTCTGCAGTGTCAGACTGCTGTTTTCCTTCAGTCATACATTAGTTTTGAGCTCTCATGAGCCTCAAAACTAACTTACTAGATATCTGACAGAAATTGAAAGAATTCTTCCAGCCCCATTGTTCAAAACCTGAAACTTCTGTTTAGTTTTCCGTTCAGGTTACGTTAATAGATGCTTGTTGTTGAAGGTTAGATTTTTTCCATTTTTTTTTTCTTTCTCTCAGGGAATTTTTCTCCCGTTTGTAGCCTAAGAGATGATGAATGACAGTACTTAAGACACAAAACATATGGTCGGGATGGGGAGGAGGGGGGAAGGAGTGCAGTTGCTGCAGTCCCTTAGTTGGGGAGTGAGCTCGCTGGCTGGGGAGTTTCTCTTGGGAAGTGCGGAGATACTGCAAAGGGGGGGCTAACCGAGACTTGGCTAGGGATTAGGGGCTGGGCTCAACCCTCTCTCTCTTGGGGATTAGAGGGTTGTGTTTTTGGTGTTGGACTGCTGCTGCAAAAATGATTCACTGCTACTGCAGAGTTTTGTCCTTCTCTGCTTCTCCTTACCGTTGGTGAGTGTGAAAAATGAGGTTCACTTTCTTGGAAAAATTTAGAAGTTTAATAAAAAAATAAAAAGAAAATAGACAATTAGGAGAGACAAAAGCAAAATACATTTTCTCGGCCGAGGGCGCCTGGCACGGAGCCAGCCAGCACACACTTGCTAACAAAAAGTTTGTTCCTTAAAAGTATCAGCCTGTTGCATATTTAAAAGTTCACATGCATGATTCAAACATTCCTTCTGAGTGTGAATTTTCTTTTTTCAGTTTCAACTCCCCCCAACCATTTTATCTGGTTGACTCGTCTGCAGGTGGCTCCATTCTGTCTGATAGCACAGGTCACATAAATTCTTTTCATTCATAATGCTCTGCTTTATTGCCAGTCTGGTCTCACAGCAGTTTTTAAAGAACTATATTCTCATGGGTGTGCTGGCATCAGACCAGTGACTTAAACCCATGACATTCTTGGTTCCCTCACCGGGAAATTGAGTTTTGAATAAATGATGAGATGAAGCTGTGAGATCAGATTAAAGGGGAATAAGAGCAGAGCATGCGTTAGATAAGTTAAGGTGTATTGCATGTAATGTTAATAATTATTTTTGGGATGTGTGTTCTCAGAGATGAAGGGGTGGAAACTGTTGTGGTTTGATCCGCCCCAGGAAGTGAGAGTGTTGGTTCAGAGGGAAGTTGGCACAGGTTGGCACCCTGTGGACCAATGAAAGGTCATTTCATCTCTGTGAATACACACACTTTAGACTGTGTAGGGGGTGGAGCATCCTCTTTTTGTCTTCTGCCTCCAAAGAGAGCACACAGGCCTCCCTCCCCCTCCTAGCTGTGGAGGGGGAGGGGAGGCCTCCCCTGGCCAAGGCCAAGGCCTGCCATGCGGCCTGTGCCTGGGGGGTGAGGCCTGGACAGCAGTTATGCTGGTTTGCTGGCACTGCTGTCTGCGGGCCTCGCTGCTGTTGGATCTGGGCCAGCACAGCTGCCTGTGAGCTCTGGCCTTGGCTGGGCCCCCTTCCTCCAGACCAGGGGGAAAAGGAGAACTTCCTAGCCAGCCAGGGCGACTGAGGCTGGAGGGGTGGAAGACTCTAACACCTGGGATGTCTTTGGGTTTTCGGTGCTGAGCCCCACTACCCCCCTCCCCGGAGTGTGAGACCAGTGCTGCCTTATCAGAAGATTCATCAGTTGTGGCTTCCGTAAGTGATGGGAGAAAGAGCCTGGGACTTGTAATGTCAGCTGAAGATAAGAAGAGATGATGGAGTGGCTTTGGCCGGACTTTCTTTGTAGTGCCAGAAGGAGACTGCACGAATGCTCCTGTAACGTATGGAAACTGTGTTTAAGGGGATGCAAGGTTGGCACTGTGTAGGGGAAATGCCAGTGCCAGAGTGAGTGAACAGAAGATCGAGAGGGTGTGGTGGTGCCCTCAGAAGAGGCTTCTGTTCTCGGAACCCTTTGCCCCGAGGGAGAAATGGGGGGGACATGTGTCCCAGAAGCATCCTTAAAAGAGAACCCTACAAGCAGTTTTTTAGCCCCTGGGTGGTGGTGAGAGCACCACCCATTGGGGAAGGAGGACTTCTCAAATGCACATTTCCTCTGTTTGGGGTGGGTCATTTGTGAAGAGTGCAGGCTACAAGAGACTGTGTTTCTATAGGGTCGTTCCATGGTGCTTCAGGTAAGTCACTTTCGTCACTGTCGTCATCACTGTTGAAATGCCCTGCCCCTCCCCATCCTCCTTTTCTGGGAAGGTCTAAAGGGGTGTCCTAGGTTACAATGTAAGATGTTCCCAAAGTATGTATTCTATCACCATCTTCATGAGCTGTTGAAACCACGTGGGGCAGTGTTTCCCTTATTTTCTGTTAATGGGCCCATCAATGCCTTGCTGCATGACTCATAGGTAACTCCCTCCAGGAGCTATCCCTGTTTAATGGGCCATCAAGAACCCACTGCATGACTCATAGAATGATATCATCCCATTGTGAGATGCTCTGCCCAGGGGGAGGAGCCAAGCATTCCCACCTGGAATCCCAGCCTTTTCTCCACTGGATTCAGAGGACAGGAGCTACAAGACCTTTCTACAGGATCACTGCTTCTACAAGACCATTTCATCTGGACTGCTACTACCACCCTAACTAACAGGGTGTCAGGTTGTATTCTGATGGTCAGGGGTTTTTTTGTACTATTGCATTTATTTTACTTTTCTTTTTCTCTTATTAAATTGTATTTCTGACTTGGAGTCTCTCCCTGGTTTTGCTTCCAAACCAGCACAAGGGGGATCCCTGGCTCAAATGCCTGAGAGACAGTTCTCATGTTTTAGGTGTCATAAACCATCAGGGACTCCCAAAGTTCCTTCAGATTAATTTCTGATTCCTTTTCCCAGAAAAATGAAAGCTCCCTCCTAATGAATTTCTGCATGAGGCCTGCATGTAATTAGCGCCAAGAGGGTTCATCACACTCTGAGTGTGACCAGCAACCTCCCAGAAATGGCTTAAAAATAATTAGCAAGATGACATGATTGGTGGTGTTTTGAAAAAGCAAAAAGGTTTTAATTGAAGAGAAAATAACAAACCAGACCAAAAAAAAGAATAAAAGCCATGTGCACAGTGCAGGGAGGTCCCTTGCACCTGCTAAGACACCCCGAAAAGCCCTGGGAAACATAGAAGTTTCTGGTTCTTCTTCCTTAAAAGTTCAGGGATGAGGCTTAAACTCTTTTCCTAATATGAGAACACCTGCTCGGGTGTGGAGGTTGTAGTGGTTTCACGTTTGCCTGTCTCTGTTGGCCAAATTCAGTGTAGTGGTTTAGGTGTTTTTTCTGCTGTGAGATAGGATTAGGAGAAAAAGGCAAAACAAGCCCAAACTTAAAGATATAAAAATAGATTTATTAACACACACTAAAGAAAAAGAAGAAAATGAAAAAAAAAAACCCAAAATGAAACTTTCAAAACACTATTCCTGCCCCCCACAAGTGTTCACTTTCCCACAAACAGCATAAAGAAACAAAACCTGTGACTTTCAGTCAGCTTCACCATTTTAAAAATAATCTTTCACCAGTTCTGTAGGAGAGGAGTCGCTCTTAAAACTTCCATGGAATTTCCCCCACTGACAACCTAGAACAGTTCTCTTGTGGGTCTCAACTCTCACAAAGACAGCCGCCTTTGTGAAGTCCCTCCCATTAGCAGCTTTCTCAACACTGCATATGGGTAATGTCTGCTTATTTAGGATACTATTTAAGGATGCCTCCTCTAGTATAAAACAAAGATTCTCTTCTTCCATCTCCAAAATCATCTTAATCTCTAAAACTAGAGATCTCCTTTTTCCCTAGGAGCGAAGGGCTTCATACCACTTTTCTTCCTCTGTTAAAAATTCTCCATTAAAGCTCAATTATATCAGTCCACAAGCTAGAACCATGCATCTTCCCAAACAGCATTAGTATGTTACAGGAAATAGTCAATTCTCCATGGTTTCACCAGAAAAGTCTAGCCAAATGAAGCCACTCCTCCTCCTTTGTCCCACTTAGGACTTTCACTCTTTCTTCACTGACTTCATGCTATGTCTTCTCTATGTTCAGTCACTTTGTCCTTTTCTTTTTACTCAAACGGAGGATTAGAGTTTTTAAAAGTCTCAATCTGTACCAGGAAAGAGTTAACATTCTCACCCGGGCCTGCAGATGGTTTCGTGATCTCTACTCTCTAGGATTTTCAAAAGCTGTGGGGATGGGGGGATGGGAAGAACTTCAGGCTAAGGGATCTCCGAGCGGCCTGGCTAGTGGACGCCTCTCTCCTCTACTTTTGGTCTCATTTGGGGTGGCCCAGCTCAAAGCTGCCCCCTGAGGCTCGTGGGACATCTCTCTCAGCCCGAGCCAGCAGTGAGGCAAGCCTTAAGAGTCCGCTGTATGTTTAGCAGCTGCAGCCTCCCCTTCCTCCCCGCCGGCTGCTGTCGGGATCCAGGGCCCAGCTTGGCCCCCTGCCGAGACTACAGCAACAGCTGAGCCTAGCCAGGCCACGTCAGGTCCGGGGGTTGGATCCAGCTCAGAGCTGTTCCTTGGAGCCTGGACATCTTCCCTCAGACCCTGGGTCTGCGGCGCCGGCAGTTTTAAAGTCGGCTAGATGTTAGTAGCCATAACTTTCCCATCCCCTGCCAGCAGCCGTGGCCCCGGCTCAGCTCGGACAGGCTCTGGGCTGTCCCGGCCCCCCTCCCCCCAAGGAGGGAGCCGGGACTACTTTCTTACCTCTTCTGAAGCTGGAAGGGAAAAGGGCAGTTCCCTGGGAGCCTCTGATATTTAACCCCTGGATGTTCACGTAGACGTATCTCTTTCTAATTGGTTTGTCAAGCTATAACTTCCTGTAAAATCACTTCCTAGCCAAACCACCACAGGGGTGCACTGCAACATCTCAGTCTTTTAAATTTTATTACAAAAAAGAAAAAAAAAGAAAAATAGTTACCTTGAAAAAATTCTTACTCTTTTTGATAGTTATAATTGTGCTAATAACTTATTATTGCTTTATAAATCAGTTCTATAACTCAACTGTAGTTTTTCATGGGTTAAATTATTTTGAATTTTTTGCCCTTTCTTCTTTTCCAGCCAATTATTTCAATTTATCCCTAGTCATTTCCCCACAGTAGGGATACATCAAAAATGGAACCCTGCTGTATGGAGTCCTACAGGTTGAGTTGCAGAAGCTATTGATGGACAAGGTGGATCAAGTCAGGCTGCAGAGCTGAAAGCCATCCTGCTGGCTTTAGATATCGCTGAAGGAGAGAAATGGCCCACAATCAACCTCTATACTAACTCATGGATGGTAGCAAATGCTCTGTGGGGGTGGCTAGACCAATGGAAAAAGACCAACTGTAGGATATGGGGTTATAATTGTTAAAGTTATTAAAGCTTATGTTTAGCAGAAAGCCCTGTAGGAAGGCACAGCTGCAGGCTAAGCAGTTAGAGGTCAGTTGGGGGGTGAAAAGCAGTTGTGGGGAGAGATGCGTGGACAGCATGTGAGCAGGAAGCCGATTGGGTGGTGAGACACATGGACAGCAGCACTGCAGCTGAGCAGCCAATGGGCGCTCTTCTTCTGTTAAGGTTTGGTTATGTCTGGTGGAAACTAAAGATATAAAAGAGAGGTGTTTTCTACAATAAAGAGTTTCCCTTCGCATGCACAAGGGGGTCTGTGCCTTTATTCCTGTCTTGGTTTTGAAAGACAGTTGCCTACCAGGGAAAACTAGAGCTTTCCTTGGAATGGAGAATGTAAACCCCCTGCCCTCCAAATTATTGTAATTTTGCAATTAGGGGCTTTCAGGCAAAGATACGGGAAGAGGAGTAACAGTTCTTTACTAGGAATATGAAAAAAAAAGAAAAAAATACAAATGTAGTAGTACAAAAACAAGCAAGCAAGCAAGCAAACAAAAGTCCTGGAAAACCCTGACAGTCAGGGATACGACCTGACACCCTGGTTGTTAGGGTGTTAGAAGCAGTCCAAATAAATCTTCCTGAAATAACAGATGTGGTTCTGTGGAGTAGAGATGATCTGGTAGAAAAAAGGTCCAGTGGTGGTGAGATGGGTCCGGTCTTCCTTCTGGAGCCCAGTGGAGAGGCCAGATTTCCCGAATGCCAGCTGTTCCTGAGTCTCAGTTTTTATCCAGGTGGGAACGGTTGGCTCCCCTCAGACTGGGTGGAGCAACTCACAATGGGATGATGTAATGTGACATGTCATTGGTGAGCCTTAATGGCCCATTAACAGAAGATATCTCCCTGGAGGATGGATGGGTGGTGAAGGAGATAAGAAACACTGCCACACCTGGTTTTAATGGCTGGCCCATTTTCAAAAGGCATCTGCCCCCCTCCCCCCTGGAGTTACAAGAGACAAAGAAAAAAACTGCTTTCAACAGATGAAATAGAATACACATTCTTTGGCTACCTAACCCATGACAGTTCCCCATTGCTACAAGCAACTGGCAGTGCAGATAGAAACCCCTCTGGGTTGCCAAATTGTGGCAAGACATTGCTGCTCAGGTGTTGCAATAAGCAGTTTCTTCATGCAGAAAAGCCCCTTCTTTATTCACAAAGCTCATATTTATAGGAAATATCAAAAGGCGCTGTGTCAAACCTAATTGGCTAACAATACACTCATAGTTTATTGGTTGGTAAATGGCTAGGGTGTACATCTCTCAAATCTCTCTATATTTGTTTAGTTTACATATTTTGTTCACTGATTCCCATGAGATAGATTTATTGTTTATGCAGTTGCCACTTATTTTTCTCTCTAAGAATAGGTTGTTATGCAAACAGATTCTCATTCTTAAGATTTCTTTACATGGGAACTTGGCTAACTGCACTTAGAAGAAGTAACAGGCCAGCTGGTAATTGACGAGAGCAAGGCCTCATTTCAAAAGGCCTTTCTTTTATAATATCTTTACCTGTATGTAACACTCAGGTAGAGAAGTTGGCTGTAAAAGTCTGTCATGTAGAGACACACATACCCAAGAGTCGGGCTACTGAAGAGCATGGCAACAATGGACAGGTGAATCAAGATGCCAAGATTAAAGTGTCTCAGGCAGATCTGGACTGGCAGCATCAGGGTGAATTATTTCCGGCTTGGTGGGCCCATGGCACCTCACGTCATCAGAGAAGAGATGCAACACACAGATGGGCTCATGATGGAGGGATGGACGTAACCATAGACACTATCACCCCAGTTATCCATTGTGGGAATGGCGCCAAACACCTTGCATATTAACCAAGATTAGGACAAGAGAATGTTGACCTTAAGGACTTCGGTAATCTGTGTGTTTGGTGAGAGTCCTGTGAGAAATCACTTCAGAGAAAAAAGACTGTGCATGACTGAAGACAGTCACATGAAAGGAGTGCTCGAGGAATGTTTTGTGTTACAGATTAGCAGAGATCCTAGAGGCCCAATTAGGGCAGTTGTTTATCTGTAATGAACTTAGAATAAAAGGTAGCTTGCATGAGAAAAGAAAGGAGACAGAGAAGGAGAAAAAAAACCTTGAAGCTGTGGAGCTCAAAAACTGCAGCACTGTATCAGTGTGTTTTCATTGTCAACATTTGGATTGTTTCTTGACATTTGATTTCATCGTTAACAATCCATAACTGTGAAACATGCTGCAATCAAGCAGGACAAGCAGGTAAAGCCCCTGTTGTATGGGGGACGATGGTCAAAATATAAATATGGGGAGGTCTGGCAGACTGATTACCTCACACTCCCACAAACCCACCAAGGCAAGTGCTACATGCTTACAATGGTGGAAACAACCACTAGATGGCTGGAGACATACCCTGTGCCTCACACCACTGCCCAGAACACCATCCTGGATCTTGAAAAGCAAGTCCTGTGCTCACATGGCACTCCAGAAAGAATTGAGTCGGACAATGGGACTCATTTCCATAATAGCCTCATAGACACCTGGGCCAGAAAGCACAGGATTGAGTGGGTGTATCATATTCCCAATCATGCATCAGCCTCTGGGAAAATTGAATGGTACAATGGTCTGTTAAAAACCATACTGAAAGCAATGGGTGGTGGGACCTTCAAACACTGGATCTAGTTAGCAATGGACACTTGGTTAGTTAACACTAGAGGCCCTACCCAATCAAAACCTCTGCATACTGCAGAAAGGGACTACGTCCCTGTGGTGCATATGAGAATTCTGTTAGGCAAGACAGTTTGGATTAGTCATGCCTCAAGCAAAGGCAAACCCATCTGTGGGATTGCTTTTGCTCAAGGACCTGGGTACACTTGGTGGGTGATGCAGAAAGACAGGGTGTCAAAACCCAGGACATCCCTCTGGGTGCTCTGGGTGATCCGAGACCCTGGCAAGGGGTCCAGGAACAAGCCACGAGAGTTTGATTAATATAATATTAATTTATCACCGGGTGTAGATGTAGAATTTTGGGGTTTAATGGGGGTTCAAGAAGGCAAGATGGAGGAATCTGGGCGTGTCCCTGTCCTGCTCCTTCTTCTTGCCCTCCATCTTCTGCTGTGGTGGTGGCACTTTTGGATTGGATTAGAGTAGAAATACACTGTCTAACAGAGGTGATAGGTATTGGTATTTATCTGTAAACATAGGACACATAGTACATAGTATAAAAGATTATGACCGTCCTCTGGGTGGTCAGTCGACGACGATCAGCTTTGTAGTTAGCACCCTAGCTGGGGTGAGAACGAAATGTACTTAGATAAGAGACAATAAATCAACCTCTGAGAACGATACGGACGCATCCTGACTCTCTCTCTTCTGGCACCGGGGCTCAGGAGAAGGACTTTTGACAACATTCTCGGAGGGTTATCAGCCCGAGAACTGAGAACAGGGAAACATGATGTGTACCTCAAGAGGATTTGATTTTTGGGTGAGATCTGTCTGTAATGTTGAGTTGTATAATATTGGTTTCTGAATGACACTGCCACTGTGTGCCACAACTACCATGGACAATGAGGATGGACTGCTCCAGATACACCAGGAGTGAGCTTCTGATGCAGCAACCAGCCAACAGCACACCTGCCCTCCTCGGATGAATATGAAAGGAATGAGGAGGCGGTGTCTTTACTAACAAACTGTGGGCCTGATGGTAGATAAAGTCAGATACTGAGAGGTGAAAGAAGCAGTGGGGGAAAACAAAAATTCCATAGCAGTTCCACTAATTGACACAGGCTGTTACTCACTCAAGACCGTGTATAATCCCTGGACTTAGAGAAAAAGAACAGAGACACAAGGAAAAAGAAAGGGGGGCATTGTACACATTAGAAGGGGGTCTGTATTAGGAGTTTTGGGAAGTCTGTACCTCTCAATTACCTCAGCCAATGGGGAGAGAGGGAAATGCAGCTGGGAAATTAGGATTAAAAGGAGGCTGCATCCTGTAAAAATTTTGAGAGACACCATGGGGAATGTCCCATGACCTCTCCCTTTATTCGAATAAAGTTACAGGACTCCTCTGTCTCCTTTTTGGACATAAACTTCTGGTGTTTGTGGATTAATTTTCCTGACAATTTGAGGGCTCTTGTCCAGGATATTTCCACTGTCCAGGGGCGGCAGGCAGCAAGCAGAATTGAAGATGTGCCTAACCCAGTTTTGGTGATCAGCTCCCCTTGTTGGCGGCTGGCACCGGGAAGTTGATTAGGTTCTAAAGACTGTCCAGAAGACAGATGAGTGGCGGACCAGGAGGGTCCGTGAAATTTCCACAGGGAAGGCCACTGAAAATCTCACTGGTGAGTACAATGGGATCTTCAGGGGGCAAACCTGGGAGGGCACCTATGACGGGTAGCACAGGTAAACCTGAGATGGCACCCAAGGAGGGTAGCAAAGGTAAAGCCGGGAAGAGGCCCCAGCAAAAGGGAAGACAATCCCAAATATCTCCAAAGAATCCCTTGGAAGAATGTGGAGTTGGTTTACACATTCTCCCAGAGGTAATTAAGGACATGGATGCCCAAAGGGGGCAATAAGGGGTGTCGAGAAGGGGTCTTGACAACAGGAGATGGATAGATGGTGTTGGTATGTTGGGAAAGGATTGGTTGAAGTGGAGTGTGGAGAAATATGGTTGAGGCAAGGAGCGGCAGGACCTGGCGTGGAGATGTGGGACTGAGAGCATGGGCTGGGGGCCTGTGGGGAGCTGTGGGGCAGCTGGGGCTTAGCGCCGGGCAGTGCCTTACCATGCCACCCCCTGGGGAGGGGTGGCAGTGCCCTCCGGCCCCCATGAAGCTGCGGGACGCCCCAGCTGCCTATGGTGCTGCCAGCTGTGCCTGCCAGGGGGATGGGGGGAAAACCATTTGAACACTGGAGAAGGACAGGGACCAGCTGTGGTATATGGTGTGGAATGAAGAGAGTGAGCACAAAGAGGAGGAAGAAGACCTATCTGAGAAATGCAGATTGTATGTGGAAGGATTAGGATTTTCTTTTAAGGATTTTGTTTCAGTCACTGGAGAAACAAATGATTTTGAGCTGTGGGAGAATGAGTACCCACAGGCAGTAGCAGGAGGACTAGAGGAAGGGCAGAAAAAGCCCCTGGATGAACTGATTAGAAAGATACAGAAAGCGTATGTAAGAAGAGATGAGGAAAAAGCAAAGGCAAAAGTGATGGCAGAGTTTTTACAGCCCCAGAGGGATAAACCACAGGACACAAGGGGTCCCCTGGGATAAAAGGGAAGGGATCAGCCACAAGGAAATGTCAGAGGCATTCCCTCCTCGGCAGGGGAGAGCCGACCCAAACAGCAATTGGGAAAGAATTGGCATTGAGACACTAATTTTGAAGACCTTAGAAAAACTATGTATATTGCTGACTTAGCTGAGAAGATAAGCTTTGCGGAAATCAGTTAAAACTTAGAGGATGGTTAAAAAGAGACCGGATTTCAGATAAGTTATCCCGGATCAAATCACTCATTGCTTGTCAACTCTGTGTTTGTGTAAAGCTTCCTTGCAGAAGCTAATCAATACCCCAGGAATGCAAAACAATTGCAAACCTCCTGTTTTCAGAAACAACCTATTGAAATAGGCCTGGAAAACAGGAAACAGGGAGTCCTACCAAGGATCCATGAATCATGACACAGCAAAAGGTTGAAAGGTTAGAACGAGGAAGACTCATTTTACTTCCTCATTTCTAGTGACCCCTCCCCAGAATAGACCCCCGACTCATTTCAGGGAACAAACTACGCATGCTTAATAGCCTTTTTGTTAATTAGCATACGAAGCGGAGAAGAGGAGGTGACAAGGGTATGAATATGCATTTGTATTTTGTGTATTCAACACTTTTGTGGATAAAAGGCTTTGTAATCACCTGTGATCTTTGTAGCGCTCATTAGGGAAATATCCCAGCGCTGCCCGGTGCCGTAATAAACATACACTTTCTGACTTTAACAGTTAGGGAGTCTTTTTTCCGTCACAGTTGGGTATCGATATTAGATCGATATTCATATTTTAGTAAATCAGCATGCTATCTGTAGGGCAGAGGGACACTGGAAGTGGGAATGTCCACAGAAACAGCTGGATCCTCAAGGAGGAGGAAGTCCAGAAGATAATGGAGATGGATTGTTAGGGGTGTCAGGGGCTCCCATTATACCAGGGACCCACCACACTGGAGCTCTTGCTAACTTTTAAGATGGGTCCAGATCGAGAGGAGGTGTGTTTCCTGGTAGACACAGGGGCCTCTCGTGCCACTTTGAATTTTATCCCTAAGGGGGAAAATTGTTGAAAAGATCTTTGATTATTCAAGGGGTGAGTGGAAAAGATGAGCTGGTGAGTTTAATTCAACCACTATTTGTAGCAAAATTTTTTAAGGAGTAAGGGCACAATTTACTTTGGGATTGGGCCTGAGCTAGGCCTCAGATTTGGGCCTGAATAGTAGTGAGTAGACCTGTGGCGCAGCAAGAAATTCGATTAAGGTGTGCTTAGTATTAATTAGTATAGTTATAGCAATTTCACCGTGACGGCCTTAAAGTTAAGATTGTTTGCATTCTTTTCTGTTCAAGTGCCAATTAGAGAGCACCTGTTACTGTAAACTATCTGAAACTGTATTTAACCGACCATCTTGTGATAATAAAGGAGAATGCACGCATTAGCCATATTGGTTGTATCGTGCATTGCTCTGTCCAGTCTCCCATGTATATTTCAGACCCCTGGCTTCATTCTGGGGCCCGAACAGGGACCCGTGATTGCTTTAATGAGGTTTAGAGTTATTTCAATGCAGAATTTACACTTAAATATGGAAAATGTCTTTTTTAATGCTTAAATGCAGAGTCGCTTAAATGCGGTTTTCTTTCGCTTTAATGCGGTTTTCTTTCGCTTTAATGTGATGAGGGATTGAAAGTCTCTGAGCTTGCCTCCGAGCCTGCCTGAGTTTGGAGCCGAGCATCTCCTGGATCGCGAGCGGGACCTCTAGAGACGAGAGACCTCAGAGCTGGGAGACTGGAAGCGTGGCTTGCTCAGTTTCAGTCAGAGAGAAACAGCGGCATGCGGTGGAGAGAAGAGAGGTAAGCAGCCCTCAGAAAAAAGGAGAAAACAAAAAAAGATGGAGGCTGAATTCCGTGCTGCCACGTGCCTTCTCGCTAATATTGTCTCGAAAAGGGGCGAAAAAGAAAGTGAATTAGAGCAGTTGACCCTGTGGGCCAGAAAGAAAGGAAAGTTAAGCAAACCTTCGCTCTTGTTCTGCGAAGCCGAGTGGAGAGAAATTGGGGAGCTGCTCTGGCACTCCGCCATTGCTGGAGGGAAGGAAGGAAAAGCAGCGTCTGAACTTGGTGCGATTCGGAAAAAAATTGTAACTACTTTGGGGGCTTTGTCTGCCGAGCGGAAGGCTGCTGAAGCTGCAATCCAAGCTCTTGAGAGCAGCATGGGGGAGCCGAGAGAAATACAAAAATCCTCTAAAATAGCAAGGTTTTTCGGGATTGATTCAAACCGTCCTGTACGAGGAAATGCGGCCCCTGTTTGCTCCAGCCTCCAAGATGTAGTGAATTCTGTTGCGGACTGCGTTGTTCTGGTGCCGGAAGTGTCTCTGTCGGTGTCCAGACAGACTGAGGCTGACCAGGAAGCCCTGCAGCCGCCAGACTCTGGGCGTGTGATGAAAGATGAGACAGCAGGCAGGACCGAGGGCGGAGCGGGGCTGGCACAGGAGACTACACAGGGGGGTGGCGACCGGGGTGGCGAAGAAGGCGGAACTGGGCGGCCACCCCCCCCACCGGAAGACAAAGTAGTGATGCAGGCGCAGTCAGCCCACGCGACCAAAACAAACATGGTGCTGCCCATGCCTGCTTCTGCCATGGCATCCTCTGCCACTGCCGCCGATCCCGCAGCTGCAGCGTGGCTTGCTGCACAGACACACCAACCTGCAGCAGCCCAGTGCCCACTCCCCTCCGATTCTGATTTAGATCATGAGAGCTCCAGCCCCGATTTTCACATCACATCACGGCGGCAGAAAAAACTGCAGCATGCACACGAGCTGCAGCAGACAATCCAGAAGCTTGCTGAACTGTCTACCCGACAGAGTCAGAGAGCCAAGCCAATCCACCATCTGTGCCTTCTATCCCGGCATTTTCGCCTTCTGCACACCAGATGGCGCTGTCAGTCACCCAACAGAACCCGATCGCAAATCAGTGGTCAAAAGTATTAAAAGATACTATAATAGATGGTGACTTCAATATAGCAAGTTCTATTGCCTGCCCAGTGATTATAGAAAATGCCCGAGGTCGATGGGAACCTCACAAATGGAAAGTGTTAAGCCAAGCAAAGCAAACAGTTACCACCTATGGAATAAGATCAGAAGCAGCCAGAAACATAATTCAATACATCTTCACGGCAGATATCCTCTGCCCAGCTGACTGTTCGAACATCGCGACTTTACTCCTAACTCCTTCACAATTTCTTATTTTTGAGAGAGAGTGGAGACGTTTAGCAATTGAAGAAGCAAACAGACATCAAGTATTAGGAGATCCTTTGTATGCACTCCAGCCTGACATGCTGATGGGACAAGGACCATATGCTACAACTAATGTCCAGCTCACCTTTCCCATCGAGATTCATCAAATAGCTCTAACATTAGCCCACAAGGCTTTGCTTCTAGTTCCAGACAAGAAGAAGCCTGCACCATATGCTGACATCAAGCAAGGAGACACAGAACCTTATGAACAATTTATTGATAGGCTGTCCGCTGCCCTGAAAGATGCACAAGACCTGCCTGCGGAACTGCAAGAGCATCTATTTTGCTCTCTTGCCTTTGAGAATGCCAACTCATGTACCAGAGCCATTTTAGCTTCTCTCCCCCAGGGCTGTGCAGTTGATGAGATGCTTGTACATGCCACCAGAGCTGAACAACACAACCAGACAGCAGCGTTCACGGCAGCTATGCAAGACGCGATACAGCAACAAGGAAACATCATCACAGCTGCTTTATCAGGACGCAACGTCAACCATCCCCGCAACAACCAAAGACCACCACCGGACATTTTTCGTTTTCAGTGTGACGAGACAGGCCATTTCAACAGTGATGACGACAGTGACGAAAGTGACTTACCTGAAGCACCATGGAACGACCCTGAAACTGCTGAAGATTGATTTTTTTAGAGTGTAGAAAAATAGTTATATAGTTGTAGTTGCTAAGATTAAGTTAAGTTGTTAAGTTTAGTTGTTAAGTTGTTAAATTGTTAAGATTAAGTTTTTGTATTAAGTTTTAGTAGCTAAGTTGATTTGTTAAATTGCTAAGATTAAGTTTTAGTTGTTAAGAGTAAGTTTAGTGATAAGTTGTTTTTAATACTTAAAGTAATAACCAATTATTGCTTTCGTTGTATTTAGTATTTAGAGTTAAGTAATAACCAATTATTGTTTTTGTTAAAGTAAAAACTAAAGGAGATGGCCAGAAAGATGAGCAGAATGTTAGAAGTCAGAATGTTTGTTTTAATCAGTGCTTCAGCTCAGATGTCAGAAAAGCTGTAACGTGGTTTGACTGCTCATCGTGTTGAACATCTTTAGCTGTCACTTTTCCTTTCTAACACCAATGCCTGTTCACTTGCCATTGTTTTTCAATGGCAAAAGAAAAAAGGGGAATTGTAGCAAAATTTTTTAAGGAGTAAGGGCACAATTTACTTTGGGATTGGGCCTGAGCTAGGCCTCAGATTTGGGCCTGAATAGTAGTGAGTAGACCTGTGGCGCAGCAAGAAATTCGATTAAGGTGTGCTTAGTATTAATTAGTATAGTTATAGCAATTTCACCGTGACGGCCTTAAAGTTAAGATTGTTTGCATTCTTTTCTGTTCAAGTGCCAATTAGAGAGCACCTGTTACTGTAAACTATCTGAAACTGTATTTAACCGACCATCTTGTGATAATAAAGGAGAATGCATGCATTAGCCATATTGGTTGTATCGTGCATTGCTCTGTCCAGTCTCCCATGTATATTTTGGACCCCTGGCTTCAACTATTAGTAGATGTGAGAAATCGGTTTAAAATGCAGGAATTTCTGTTTCTTCCTAACTGTGATTGTAGTTTACTGGGAAGGGATTTGATGGCCAAAGTGAGAATGCAAATTAGTATTGTGAAAAATGATACAGAAGCTAACACTGTGGCAACTTTGTGTAAAATATCTGAGAAGGTTTATGCTGAAATAAACCCAGAAGTGTGGGCAGCCCCAGAGAAATATGGAAAATTAGATGTAGAGCCTCTCCAAAATACTTGAAGCAATCAAGACAAATAGTGTCTAAAAAGCAATACCCTATTTCAAGCGAGGGAAGGAAGGGGTTACAGCCTGTCATTGAGTCCCTGCTAAAGGCAGGTCTTTTGGAGCCATGTGTCTCCCTGTAACACTGCTGTCCTCCTGGTTAAGAAACAGGATAGAACCTACAGAATGGTGCAGGATTTAAGAATAATAAATGAAATTGTCAAATCAAGACATCCCATTGTTCTGGATCCCTATACCATCCTGAATCAGATCCCTTCTTCGCATCAGTATTATTCAATACTGGATTTGAAGGATGCTTTCTGGGGGTGTCTGATTACAGAGGACAGTAAACAGTGTTTTGCCTTTGAGTGGGAATAGGAGGAAGAAGGGAAAACAGTAAAAAAACAGTTGACATGGACAGTCCTCCCGCAAGGATATACAGAGTCACCAGTTTTGTTTGGGCAAGCCTTGTAGAAAATATTAAGAGAGTTTATTTACTCCACCCTCAGGAGTTAGGTTGTTGCAGTACATGGATGACTTGCTTTTATCAAGGGAACAGGAAAAGGTGGTTGAAGAGGCTACTGTGAAGCTGCCTAATTTTTGTGCTTAAAAGGAACTCAGTGTTCAAAAGAAAGCACAGTTGGTAAAACAAAAATAAATTAAATATTTGGGACACATTTTGACTGGAGGTCTAGTATATTGATCCAAAAAGAAAACAAGGAATTTTACAAGTACCATTATCCCAGACTAAAAAACAGTAATGGCAGTTTTTCAGGGTTGGAGGGTATAATGGTTTCACGTTTGCTAATTTCTGTTTCCTAAATTAGGGTAGTGGTTTGAGTGTCTACAAGAATTACTTTTTTTTTTTGCTGTGGCATAGGATTAGGAAAAAAGCAAAGTAGGCTCAAAACTTAAAAAGATATAAAGACCGGTTTATTGACAAAACTACAAGAAAGAAAAAATTAATAAGAATCAGACTAGAACTTTTAAAACACTTCTCTTCTAACAGCTTTTTTTCTTTCTTATGGACAATGTATAAAGACAAAACTCGGAACTCTAGGTTAGTTTACTACTTATAAAATAGTCTTTTATTAGTTTATTTAGATAGAGAAGTCTCTTTTAGTCTCTTATGGAACTTTTTATAAGAAAGAACAGTCTGCTTGAGGCTTTTAACTTTCACAAAAGTAGCTGCTTGGGAAATCTGCAGTTATGAACTCTTTCCTATATTACACAGCCTGCTACGACTGCAATATGGGTTATGCATACTTATGGGGTATCATTTTAAAGATGAATGGTTTTAAAAGCAAAGGTTTTTCTTCCTCTCTAGGAACAGAGATCTTTCCTCTTTCTAGGGGCAGATCATTTTCATCTCATCTCTCTCTCTGTTCAAGCTTCTCATAAGATCACAGCTACTTCAATATTTACTTAGTCCATCACAAATGCCTTTGCTTATATCTACAAATTGAATACTCTCTTCATCTCCCCAATGCATATTTTTTCATGATTTAAAGGGATATTCTAGCCTATTACAGTTTATTACTATAGTTCACAAAAGACTTTCAGTCTAAAACTAAGGCATCTTCTCATTGCTTCCATCTAAGATGTAACTCTTCCTTCGCTGACTTTGATATTTTCATTTTTTTTTTTTACATGTCTCCAGTCTGGCTTTTCTCTTACTTAGAGAAAGGTTAGTGCTTTGTAAGTTTTATTTGTGCAAGAAAAGAGTTAATAGTCTGTAGAAGGCATGATGATTCTTCCGGGCGGTGGCTGAAGATGGTAAAATCAGGCCGTGCTGCGGGGCCACTCTACACAGCTGCAGAGCCACTCCTGGTCATCAGCTGCATGATCTTTTGCACTGGTGGGGGAAGGGTCTTGCCCAGGGTCTTGGTAGCGGTGGGGGGAGGGCAGCTAGGATCTCATGGCAGCTGGGGGAAGGGCCTGGCCCTGCTGGTTTCCTGGGTCATGGCTTTAGCAGCAGATGTTAGCAGCCGCTCAGGCCCGATCCAGCCAGGAGAGGGAATACTCTCGTCCCATCCTCCTGCCCAGGAGCTATAAGGCCCGATCTGGCCAGGACTGCTGCAGCGGCAGGACCTGGCCGGCCACTCCAGGCCCGGGGGCCATGCAGTGGAGCTGGGCCAGCTCTGCCAGCCCTGCCAGCCCCTGTTACCTGTTCTGAGGCCAGAAAAAAAAGGGGCTTTTACCGAGATTTCTCTGATTTTAACCCTGTGTGTTCACAGAAGTGTGTCACCTTTCTAATGGCTACACCAGATGTCAATATTCAAACCTAGTCCCTGATTGGTTTGTTATAACTTTCTTGGAAAAAACACTTCTGTGCAAAACCATCACAGAGGGGTACTGTAGAGCATGAATTGAAGATTTTTCTGTTTTAGCCAGATCTTTATATGACTTCTTAACCCAAAACAGTCCTAATGTTGTGGCATAGACACCAGAAGGAGAGCAAAGCTTTAGAAAATTAAAAGACAACTTGGTTAACTCCCCAGTCTTAGCTCTTCCAGACTCAGAAAAAGAATTTGAATTATATGTGTATGTTAAACCAGGCCACGCTAAAGGAATTTTGGTACAAGAGCACAGGGGAACACAGCAGCTTGTTGCTTATTTTTCTAAGCTGTTAGACCCAGTGTCCAGAAGCTGGCCTCATTGTCTGCAGAATTGTGCATCCAGCCACAACTTCAATCACAGAATCACAGAATTACTAGGTTGGAAGAGACCTTTAGGATCAAGTCTAACCCATGGCCTAACATCTCAACTAGACCATGGTACCCAGTGCCACATCCAGTTTTATTAAACACATCCAGGGATGGTCACTCCACCACCTCCCCAGGTAGACCATTCCAGTACTTTATCACTCTTTCCATAAAAAACATTTTCCTAATATTCAACCTATATTTCCCTTGGCGCAGCTTAAGACTGTGTCCTCTCATTCTGTCAGTTGCTGCCTGGAGAAAGAGACAAACCCCCACCTGACTACAAGCACCTTCCAGGAAGTTGTAGAAAGTGATAAGGTCACCTCTGAGTCTCCTTTTCTCCAGGCTAAACAACCCCAGCTCCCTCAGTCATTCCTTGTAGGGCTTCTGTTCCAAGCCCCTTACCAGCCTTGTTTCCCTCCTCTGGACGTGCTCAAGCATCTCGACGTCCTTCCTAAACTGAGGGGCCCAGAACTGGACACAGTACTCAAGGTGAGGCCTCACCAGTGCCAAGTACAGGGGAAGAATTACCTCCCTGGTCTTGTTGGCCACACTATTCCTGATACAGGCCAGGATGCCATTGGCCTTCTTGGCCACCAGGGCACACTGCTAGTTCATGTTCAGCCAACTGTTGACCAGTACCCCCAGGTCCCTTTCCGCATGGGCACTGTCCAGCCACATGGTCTTGATGCCTTAAGTTTTAGCTTTCATGTTTTTCAGATTCTGTGCTGCCTAGTGATGTAGTTCTGAGCCTCATATTAAGTGTTAGTAAGCTCTCTTCACAGAGTAGGTAGACAAAAAAATCCTTTTCCTGCTAGAGACCAAGGACAACAGTTAGAAGTTTTCAGGCCCAAGAGCATAAACAACAGTGGACTGAAGAGAGAAAAAGAGAAGGATAAGACTTCATATTCTGAAGCTGTAATTAGACAATAAAACCCCAATATGCAAATGGACCAAAACTTATAAAAGTGCAAGACCTCGTGACCGGTCGTCCATTTTGTAACCATTTTGGGTCCACCTTGAGCCTAGCCCTAGTTAGGCTCTTGTACTGCCCAAGGTGTACCCTTATAGGCCTTTTAATAAATACCTACTTTATTCTCTTAGCTCTGTCTAGTCTCTGTTCCAGGTCAGGCTTCCCAAGGCATCAGTTTCTGGCACCCCAGATGAGACAGTGAAGCATCTGGAAAAACCTCTTGGACCAGAGGAACACCTAACTCCTGCCCTCCCACTCCTGCCAGCACTCTGAGGGGGAGGCTCCAGCTGTGGCCCAGAAGGTATCAGAGCCCAAGAATCCAAGAATCCTTGGACCTGACTGTCGCCCTGGTTTTCAAAGCCTTCTGATGTTTACATTCTTGGAGTCAAGAGTTCCCACACATTTTACCAGAACACTATGTGTTTTGCACATTCCTTCTTGGAGGAGGAGAAAATTGACAGACTGTTCACCTGGCCAGTGTGGTTTAAAGGAGGGATGTCATCCTCCAGTCCACTCTCACTTTGGAGAATCTATAAATTCTGAAAAACTGTAAATAAAGCTCTCCTTTTTGCCTTGGGCGACTGAGCATGTGGTGCGTGTTCATTTCATGTCTCAGTGTGACACCTGACAGAGATGCGTGAGTAACTGAATAAAGGGAGTATTCTGTTTAGCACCTGAGTTAGGTGTTAGGATATCTCTTGTAATTTTGTTTAGTGTGAAAGGGCCCTAGGTTCAGGAGAAGTGCTCTCTGTCTCCCCCACTGATAGTAAGGGAGAACGCTCTCTGAAAAGCAGGGTTAGATTGCAGTGCATAGGGAGTTAGTTACCGCTCTGCGGCTCTGAAGGGCGGGGGATCGAATCCCGTCTCTTGCTTGCTCTCTCTCTCTGTCTCCCTGGTTCCTATAATTTCTATGGGTTCTCTTACTTCTGAGTATTAAAATGGGGTGTATATTTTCTTGTGAATATTGTAATAATAATATCCCAAGAGATAGTCCCCTGGGATTAGTACTGAAAAACTGGGCTGACTTAACTGGTGGGTGATGGTGATTGACAAAGAGATGTGAACTCCATTGATTGCTCATATGAAGTTGTTTTATTGATCTGCCTAGCCGGTTTATATACTCTTTCATTATATAACAAGTAATATTGCCAAGTAACATTGCTTAATTCATGCCTTGTACTCCATAAAAAGGCTCCATCTCTTCCTTCAGTGTCACCTCGAACTGATTTTACTGAAGAGCTCAAAATCACTCAGCAGCAGTGAACATGCCTGTGCCTCCTGGACGTCCGTCTAAGGATGCTTCTCCAGGAAGGTCACGGCACTCTGACCACCACTGCTTGCCTTGACAACCCTGCTGCTTGCTGGAGGAAAGCCCCATCCTGCGCCTGCGTAGCTAACGAGAACTGTTAATGGCAACTGAGGCCCAAAAACTGGCAATAGGAGGATATCTGATTGCTAAAGTTTTGCATCAAATTAAAGCTTTGTTAACTGAAAGAACCTCTAAGTGAATAACCAGCACTCAGTTATTACAGTGTGAATCTTGTCTAATGGAACAAGAGAACTCAGAATTGAGGAACGGGGAAGGGTTTAACCCAATCTCCTCACTGAACAGTCCTGAAGAGGGGGGGGGCAGGAAAAAAGACATGACTGCATTCAAGTGATAGATCTTCAGACTCAGGCTAGGGAAGATTGACAAAACACTCCCTGGCCTGAGGGAGAAAATGTGTCTATTGATGGGTCTTCAAGGGTGATAGAAAAGAAGTGAGTTACAGGATACACTATTGTTGGAGTCCTAGAAACTTAGGATTTTGGGTTTTAGTGTATAGTAATGCATATGAGTTAAGATGGAGGATTTTGGGTGTTGCTTTTGTCCTTTTTCACCTTCTTCTTCCTTCTTCTTCATGGGTTTAGGTGGTTCTCTGCAATTGGGTAAAAAAGGTCCAAATTGCAGGCCTTGGATGGTCATTATTGGGTCAAAAACATAAATAATATAGGTGTCACCTTGTAATTGGGTAAAAATCCCTTAAAAGACCTTGGAAAAGAGTTAGAAGCACCTAATTTTACCTTCATTTTTCTAAGAGCTCATGGTGTAGTGAGTCTGTAAATACTGTAAATAGATAAGAATTAATAAACATTCCAAGTCCGAACTCGACTCTACGTTTCCCATGTCTTATATCCTGACCTCAGCAGAGATAAAGAAACCAGAACTGTAACACACTATCATTAAGGGAAGGGAATTAAAGGAAGGGGGGAGGTTGCTGCCCACATGGTCAGCTGAGACAGCAGAGCTGTATGTGCCTCTAAGAGTCTGTGAATTATATCAGGACAAGATAGTGAATATTTTTACTGATTCTAAATATGAATATGGGATGATACATGCATTTAGGAAATTATAAGAAGAAAAAGATTTATTAACCTTCAGGGGAAAAATGTTAGCTCATGAGAGCTTAGTTCTCACCTATTGGAGGTGGTGAATTTACCAAAAGGGGTGGCAATAATGCACATTAGGGGACACGAGGCAGGATGCTCAGAGGAGGCAATAAGTATCTGACTGGCTGATGAAGAAGCTCAGAAAGCTGCATTGTGGCCAGAAATCTCTAAGATCCTCCCTTTGCTCCCAGTAACCCCATTGCTGCCAGAGAAACTGTCTTTTCCACCAGAGGAACTTGAGATAACTACAAAGAGTGGGGCAGAAGAAAGAGGGGATAATTGGTTTACAAGGGATGATAAATAGTGGATACCAAAAGCTCTGGTTTTACAAATATTAAAACAACTCCATGAAGAAAGTCATTTGGGCTCTTGAGGACTGGCAGAAGCCTTCCTCAAGATGTATGCTACTGTGGGTCTTTTTACTCTAGGAAAGTGAGCTATTGAAGGTTACTTGATTTGTGCTAAAGCAAATAACAGGGTTCCAAGGAAAATTGTCAGGGGAGAGAGGCCTTGGGCCGTACATCCCTTCCAAAGATGCCAGGTGAATTTTACTGAAATGCCCCTGATGCCTTAAGATTTTAGCTTTTATATTTTTATATATTTGTAATCCTGTAATTCTTTAGTGTATAGCTCTAAACTCCATAATACAGTGCTAGCTACTGTCTTCACATTTGGTCAGACAAAACAATTCCTCTCTAGGCCTGGGAATCAAGGACACCTTACTGTCTCAGGCCTTGAGAGTGTAAACAAAAGTGAGTTGGGGGGAGCAAACCTGGGGTAAAATGACTTCATTACCTGAAACTGTAACTGGAAGATTAACCCCCTATATGCAAATGGACCAAACTTATAAAAGTGTGAAAACTTGTGACTGGTTGTACATTTTTAGGTGTAGTCCCTGGGGGGGCTCCATCTTCCCTGAATGTACCTGAAGGCCCTTGAATACATTTAACTGCTTTTTATTCCCTTAATTTTGTTTGGCCTCTGTTTTTAGGTAGCCCCAAAAAAGGCATCACCCTGAGTGGCAAGGTTTAAATACCTTCTGGTAATAGTATGTCAGTTAACAGGGTGACCAAAAGCATTTCCAACTGTATCAGCAACTACAGGATTGATTATTAAAATATTTTTGGAACAAATAGTTCTAAGATATGGGATTGTGGAAGCAATAGACTCAGATAGGGAAAGTCATTTTACAGGAAAAATTCTTCAAGGAGTTATGACTGCTTTAGGAATACAATGGAACCTCCAAACCCCCTGGCATCCCCAGAGCTTGGGCCGGGTTGAAAGAATGAATGGAGAAATAAAGAAATATCTTTTGAAGCTGGTGATAGAAATGAAAATGCCATGAGTACAGCTTTTGCCACTGGCTTTTGCAAGAATAAGGGCCAGATTCAGAGGAGATATTCAATTATCTCCCTATGAATTGATGTTTGAATTCCTTACCCTTGTAATTCTAAACCTAGTGGGGAGGGGGGTGGAAATAAGTGATGAATATTTAAAACAGTATGAGGCCAGGATGCTATCTCTTGTGAAATCTCGGACAGGAAGCTCAGCTGGTACAGACCCTGCCTTTGGACTTTGCTGTTCATAACATCCAACCAGGAGATTGGGTCCTACTTAAGGAGTGGAAAGAAGCACCACTGGTGGCAAAGTGGCATGGACCTTTCCAAGTGTTACTGACAATGGAACCAGCCATCAAGACAGATGAACACAGATGGACCCATCACGCTTGGGTCAAGGTCTCTAAGGTCCCAGAGATTTGGACATCTCAGCTGGAGGAGAAGGATGGGAGGCCGCGACTGACACTCCACAGGAGTGGACCAGAGCAGTAGCCAGTGCGGTGACATCGAGGGAAGCCCCATATGCCTACCCACAGACTGTCTACTGAAATAGCCTGTATCTCCTTTCGGATCTCCAGTCACTGGGGCGCTAATCCTTGCTTTCACTGTTTTCTTTATGTTGAGTTACTTCTGTGCCTTTACTCGCCACAGGTGGTGTGGAAGACAGCAAGAAAATTAGATTAGGTGACTAGATTACACCATTAGAATGTTTTTCTTAAAAATCTTACTTTTATATTGTCAGTTAGGTTTGGGTCAGAGGTGAGAAAATCAGTTTTTTAGTCCTAGGAGAAGAAGAAGCAAAAAACCTTTAACCTTAGCAATTGTTGGGTCTGCAGAAGGCCAAGAGGATCTGAAGACTGGCTGTGGGTGGCCAGTCCAGTCAAAACTAAATGGTGGGTCAGCACCCTGAGTGAAGTCCATAATAGAACAGGATTTTGGGATGAGGAAGGAAGTCCATGGCAACTTCATTCTTCCGAAAGAGATTTATTGTCTAAACAGAACAGGAGGCGTATACATGGGGAAAAGTGTTTGTAACTGCACTTTGTCTTTGGATTTAGATTGTTGGACCCCCAACTTACGATTGTTCCAAATATCGAGGCAGATAGAATCAAACGCATGTTAAGCTCACTAATGGTAACTGAATAAAGTTTTCCTACCATAATTACCAAAGGGATTTTGAAGGCTGTAAAGCAGTGGAAAAGGGCAGGTTTTTTGACCACTTATTTTTAAGCTGCCCCTGGGATAATTCCACAAGTAGGACACATGTTGTCCATGACTATCAGCAGAAGTGGCAACATCGGAACAGAACTCAAACCCTTTTTAATATGTTCTGGTCCAGATCTAACAAAACAGATCTGTGATGTAACTATAGGTGAAAACCTCATGTGGAAGCTTGGAAATATTTGTATTGTGATTCTTATGATGGGGCAACTATTGTTGGAGACCATTAGGCCCAGGAAGCAAGCTGCATTTTGACCTACCAATTGATGAAAATTCGGAAGGCCCCTTTGCTAATGGAACATCAGCTTTGAAACGACATTATTGGATTTGTGGCCAACATGCTTATTGCAGGTTACCACCAAAGTGGTCAGGGATACATTACGTAGGATATATGATCTTTTTGCTACAAGTTCAGGGAAATCAGTTAGGAATCAAGATATATGATGATCTAATTAGAGAAAAGTGGTCAATTGATACATCCCTGGCTGGACAGAACATCCAAAATTGGGGAAAGATGAATGGCCACCTGAGTGAATCATACAACACTATGGACCAGCCTTTGGAAATCCAAATGAATTAATATCAGGTCCCAGAGAACCCATTTATAATTTGAATGGAATAATTAGGTTACAAGTGGTCTTTGAAATAATAACCAACTAGACAGATACAGCTCTTAACCTTCTTGCTGAACAATCCACTCAAATGAGGAACATGATGTTTCAACATTGGATGGTGTCCTGGGGTGACTTTATGATGCTTTGTCCTAGGTTACAATGTAAGATGTGCATCACCATCTTCATGAGCTGTTGAAACCACGTGGGGCAGTGTTTCCCTTATTTTCTGTTAATGGGCCCATCAATGCCTTGCTGCATGACTCATAGGTAACTCACTCCAGGAGCTATCTCTGTTTAATGGGCTATCAAGAACCCACTGCATGACTCATAGAATGATATCATCCCATTGTGAGATGCTCTGCCCAGGGAGAGGAGCCAAGCATTCCCACCTGGATATAATCCAAGGTTTGGGACAGCACAGTAGCCTTTACCCACTGGACTCCCAAAGGACATGAGCTACTAGAGGTTTCTACAGGAATCACTGCTTAGACAAGACCATTTCATCTGGACTGCTACTACCACTCTAACTAACAGGGTGTCAGGTTGTGTTCTGACTCTGTCAGTGGTTTTTTTGTACTATTGCATTTATTTTATTTTACTTTATTTTACTTCTTTTCTTTTCCTCTTATTAAACTGTATTTCTGACTTGGAGTCTCTCACTGGTTTTGCTTTCAAACCAGCACATGCTTGTATCCCCAATTGTCTGTTTTGTTTATGCTGGATATTAATTTCTACACCTTTAAGACCAGTTTTGAGAGTGAAGGGGGGAAAGAAGAAGCTTGCAGTTTGTTTTCAGAAACTGCACTCACACCTCCACATTCTACTCCTGGAATGTGTTGTCTATGGATAGACAGTGAGAGAGAGCTCTCCTTTGCTTTTTAGTTAGTTTTTGCTAGCTGAGGCAGAGAAGTTCTCTGGACTGTTTTTTTTTTTCTTTTTCTTGGAACTGTTTAAATCTGTTCTGGACTGAAAAACCCATAAAACACCTGGAGCTCATGCCTGTGGTCCACTAGGGCCCAGGACGGCATTTTCCAGCACCAGAGGGACTGATAAGAGACTGGGCGAGCTGAGCTACAATGCACGGCAAGGACTTTCTCAGTTTTGCCATCTCTCCTCAGAGTGACAAGAGGTTTTATTGTTTAATATTATTCTTTATTTATGCTTGTAAACACTTTGCTTGTTAAATAAATAGCTTTTTCCACTTTTCTCTAAGGAATTTTTTCCCGGATAAGTTGGGGGAGGGGCCACTTGAATTTGCTTTCTAGAGGGACTCCATTTGGAGGTTTCCTCCCAAAATTTGCCCTAAACCAGGACATATACATTTACTGGTGCTCAACACGTGGCTTGAGAAAGTGGAAAAAACTTGTATTGGTTGCACTTTGGTTGTCCTTACTCTGTGTTGGGATAAAGCAGTCAGTAGCCATTTGCTTGAATTCATAATGTCTCTCAGGGTGAAGGCCTTCATGTCTTTCTGGTACCTAGGCTTTTTTTAGGTTTTAATAACTTTCTGGTCCCTAGATTTATTTTCTTATCTGGAAATAGCTCTAGTATTGTCCCTAACATGTAGTTTTTATAGTAGAGGGGCACAGATTAGAATAGCTATTGTGCTGGGCTCAGTGATAATGATTTATAGGAAGTTTACAAAGGCACTGGAATCTGTTCAAGATACGTATGGTTTATGGTTTCTTTGTCCTACCCTGCATCCTAATTCCAGTAGCATGTTTTGGGGATTTATTAGTAATAGCACCCAGTTTGTTAGAGGGGGAGTAGGGGATGAGGCTTTTCAGCCTTTCCTTTCCATCTTTTTTGAATCCGTTACGCCAATTTTGGAGAATGTTCAGGTTCCCCTGAGTGTTGAAGATACCATATTCTTGGTTTTTCATCTAGTAGGCTTCCTTCTATAGGGTCTGCAGCATCTCTAGAAGGAGGTCTGAGATGTCCAGAGGAGCTGATGAGACCCCTGACCCAGAAGTAGACCCAGGCATAGAAAATCCTGAGTGGTGTGGAGAATGGAAGAGAATGGGCCAAACCTTGAAAGAATTATCTGATCCCTCAGCTTAGGAATTTTCATGCGAACAAATTCAGAACCCAGATGAAGTGGGGAAATATCTGGAAGAGAACTGCCATGATGACTCTAAGGAGAAAAAGCTGATTGCAATAATCTGGGCCCTGGCATATGCTTATCGCATGCTGCTTGATTCTGTAGGGCAGCAGATAGAGGCAGGGGGGCAGGGAGATAAATCAGCAGCTATCCCAGTCACTCAGGCTGCAGCCAACACCCCAGTTACTCAGGCTGTAGCTAAACCAGAAAGTGAGCCTAAGCCAATGGCAGTTGCTGCAGGAAAGAAGCACACAAACAAAACCGATCAACACGTGGACAATGATCCGGGGGAAGGACCCTCACAGCCAGCTCGTGACACAAAATCAGAAGTCAAAGCAATTGACACAAAATCAGGCGTCACTATTGAGTCCTTTTCCCTGAAGGACCTTCATGGCCTAAGAAAGGATTACACTCGACAATTTGATGAATCTATATTTAGTTGGTTAGTCCATCTCTGGGATGCTGCAGGTGAGGCTACAATTCTGGATGGTACTGGAGCAAGGCAATTGGGATCCCTGTCACATGATCCGGTTATCGACCAAGGAATGATGAGGGGAGCTAACCCTCACAGTCTCTGGGAATAGGTCCTGGGAAGTGTGGCACAAAGATATCTGTGTGCAGACGATCTCTATATGCGACAAACCCAGTGGAAGACCATAGAAAAAGGGATTCAATGCTTGAGAGAAATGGAAGTGGCAGAGATTGTCTTCTCAGATGACCTAAAGACTAGGAATCCAGACTTGGTACCATGTACATCTGTGATGTGGCAAAAACTTGTACGACTTGGGCCACAAGAATACTCTTCTGCTTTAGCAATAATGAAGTGGGATGACACGGAGGAGACCGTGCTTGATATGGCAAGGAAGCTTCGAGCATATGCAGATGCCTTGGGTGGCCCAACACATGCAGGAATCGCAGCTTTGGAAACACGGCTGCAGAAATTAGAAGATAACATAGAGGAGAATCACCAGAAACTCAGGGAGGAGATTAAAGAAGATATTCTCCAAATGTCTGCAGTACAGATCAGAGGTTCTGGCACCAAACGCAGACGTCCTCCAGATAGGGAGAGAAGAAGCACCTCATGAGCTGAGACGGGATGGAAAATCTACTGCTGCTCTGGCACAGCGGGATGCTTGAACTGATGGACAGCAAGACTCAGAGAGGAAGTTCCACCAAAAAGGAAGCAGCTCCAGTAGCCCGTAGCCAATCTGCCAGGTATGATGATGATGACGTCTGATCCCCTTGAGGGAACTTCCAAGATATATTCCAGGGAAAGAAGGATAACCAGGCTTAGAGGGGCCCTGACACTAGCCAGGTAAAGGCTAGGGAAAACCATGGTATTTGGACTGTGTAGATTCATTGGCCTGGCTCAGCAGAGCCACAAAAATATGAGGCTTTGGTTGACACTAATGCACAGCGCATATTATTGCCATCAAGACATGTAGGGGCAGAATCTGTTTCTATTTTTGGCATGACGGGGATCACAGGATTTTACTTTGGTGGAAGCTGAAGTGCACCTGACTGGAAATGAGTGGAAGAAACACCCTTTTATGACTAGCCCAGAGGCCCCATGCATTTTGGGCATAGACTTCATCCAAAATGGGTATTTCAAAGACCCAAAGGGATTCAGGTGGGCATTCATCATAGCGGCTGTAGAAACAGAGGGTATTAAGCAATTGAACATCTTGCCTGGACTATCAGAAAACCCATATGTGGAAGGAGCTTCCAGCAGGCCTGGCTAGCTAAAGAAGCTGAGAAACAAGAAGAAGCTGAGAAACAAGAAGATAAGGAGCCTTTTTCAAGGCTGTTACTAGGGAGACCAAGAGAAGAAGAGAACAGAAGAAAGATAAGAAGTTTGCAGCTGGATGAAGTATTTTTAGAAGTTACTGTCATGTTTCACCAATAGTGATTGATTTATTGTGGCCAATGGTTGGGGTAGAAGAAGTATAAACAATTGGAAAGTGTATAAAAGATCAGCCATGTTTGATAATAAACAGTTGCCGCTTGAGACTGCTTGTGGTCTCTGCTTTGCGTCGTGACTGCCTCGACAGCGACACCTGGTGACCACCGAGTGCTATAACAGCCTGAGTAATATACTCGGGACCCGTACAAGGTCCTAGGGACTGGCAACATTGACCCACTGGGAAGAGAGTGGGGGAGGCGGCGTTGGTGAACCTGAGAGTGGCATATGGAAGCCATAGGGAGGTCCAGACCTGATTTTTTCCTATCAAGATCCCTGGAAGGTGAGCCACCAACTAGAAAAAAAAAAAAGAAAAAAATAGAAAAAAATGGGAAATAATTTATCTAAGGAGGAAGAGACTGTTTTAGCTACATTGAAAGCTTTGTTGAGAAATAAGGGGATTAATACTTCAGATTATGCCCTTCGTAGTATATTGTTGTGGGCTAAATCACAGGACTTTGGCACTGATCCTAATACAGCATTCAGTGTTAAAGCGTGGAAAAAAGTTGGGGACAGACTTTGGGAAGTCATCCGAGCGAGACATAAAACGGTTGTTGATCTAGCGGTTTCCTGGGTATCGCTTTTTGAGGCATTGAAGGAGTGGAAAGCACAGCGTGAGAAAACAGAGTGGGAACAAAGGCGGCAAGATACGGACAAAGGGTTGGGCTCGGTAACGGACTTGGAGTCGATAACAGAGATGGATGGGTGTAGCGGCGCGTTTTCTGGTTTTTACTTATTGTTAATAATCATTTGTTCTGTAATGGTTTTTCCCAAGTTCCCCCTGTACTTCTCCCCATTTGGTACAATCTCCTGCCTGGGAAATTCCCTTTGTTCCCCTCTGTTGCAATATGTTGTCAATCATCTGTTGGTCTCCTCCCAGTGCCTGCCCCTCCTCCGGGAAGCCTCTCCCCCTCATTCCAGAGACTTCGGAGGGACTCAGTCCTGGATTGGAGCAGGCTGGGAGTCCCCCACCCCTCGTTTCCTATTTGCTGGCTATGTGCCCTCCCCATTCCCCTGATTGGTTTTCCCTCTTGTATCCACCCCCTTCCCCTAGTCCCTGATAAGCAAGGAGCCCGCCTCCCTCGCTCTCTCTCCTGGGACACGTGAGTGCCTGCACCATGGGGTGCATGTGACAATAAACTCTATCTTGCCACGAGGCCTCCTTCTTCTTACCTTCATCGAGCCTCTCTAACAGCTCTCGTGTAGCTTCTGAACTACCAAGGAAGTAGTGGCCGGTCTGCTAGCCACTGCCCAACCAGACCTAAAACAATTCCCAGCCAGGGCAGCCGGGATCAGCTGGAAAACCATCTCCAGTGGGCACAGGGAATTATTTCAGATGGGGGGTTGAGACAGAGACAGAATCCGAGGGGGAAACTGCTTCAGGAGCGGTTGCTATGGAATTTTCTGGGAAAGCTGCCAAAGCTTCTGGGAAAGATGCCAGAGTTTCTGGGCTGGGTGCCAAAGCTTCTGGGACAGCCACCAAAGATTCTGGGAAAACTGCCAAGGCTTCTGGGAAAGCTGCCAAGGCTTCCGGGCTGATTGCCAAAGCGCTCTCTTATCAATTTCCCAAACCTCTTTATCTAACACCTGCACAGCAGCTCGCAATGGCACCTATGTATACTACCCCCCAACGTCAGCTGGCTGAAATGACTCTAGCAGAGAGAGAGACCCAGCCGTCTGCCCCCCCGCTTCCCTCTGAGCTGCATGAGCAATTTACAAGGTCATATCCTCCATTGCCTGACAGTGACAGCGAAACAGGTGAAGAGTCACCCACAGTAATGCCTGAGTTGGGGCAGGGAGTTGTTGATAGTCCATCTTCTAACAGATCCAGCCCTACTGCCCCATGGACTTTACCACCATGCCAAGTAACCGTGCTTCCTCAACAGCCTCAGAAGTTTTGGGAATTCGTTAGGAAGAAAGCAGCTGAAGAAAAGAATTGGGACATAATAGAAAGATTAGGTGCTCCAAAGGTACCTCAGGAGCAGAGTGCTGATGTAAATGTTGCCTGTGATAACCCTATGGCTTTTCCAGTTTTTAAAGCAGTTCCTGGAGCAAGGCAGAATGAGTCATCACGTCTTTGCCTGGAAGGTTGTGCAAGATCTTCAATTGAAAGTGGCTCAATTTGGTATTAATTCCCCAGAGGTAATGCAATTGATATGTGCAATTAATACTGATTTACTTGCACCTTATGACATTATGCGCCTTGCTACAATTTTATTCCAACCCATACAATATGGTGTATTTCAAGAAACTTGGAGGCGAGAGGCTGAACGCACAGCTTTAACAAATATGCAGTTGCTTCAGCATGACCCTCGTCATGCTGTGGGTGTGAATGCTGTATTGGGCACTGGACCTTTTGCTAATCCAGATTTACAGGCAACGTGGGATCCTTTAATTTTGACACAAGCTCAACAAATAGGCATGGGCGCCTTACTTAAGACAATGGAAATGGTAGCCCCAAAACAGAGATATGTCACTATACAGCAAAGAATGAGAGAACCATTTTTGCAATTTGTAGAAAAGCTTGCTGTAGCTATTGAAAAACAGGTAGAAGATGTATCTTTGCAGGATAGATTGTGTATACAATTGGCTAAAGAAAATGCAAAGGGCATGTGAAGGCACGATGTAATAAGCGGAAAACACCTCAGTCAAATGCAAGCAGTAATGTCATGTGTAATCATTGTGCTAAGTTTGGGCATTACGCTAAACAATGCAGGTCTAAATATCATGCCAATGGTCAGTTGTTACAGGGAAAAGGGAAGAAGAGCGTGAGGGGGCGCGTGGGGACACAAATACCCCAGCAACCACAGCAGCAAGTACGGGCCTTCCCAGCACTGCAAAACTACCCATTTGTGAACAATACTCAGGGGCAACAAGTGGTTCCACAGGGATTGATATACCCACCGCCAACACAGTAACTATCTTTACAAAAGAAATATGCAAAGTACTCCTCGATGCGTATGGTCCAATAGGATGGGGGTTGAGTGCCTTTTTGATGGGGAGATCAAGTAGCACACTTAAAGGTATTTGTGTACATTTAGGTCTTATTGATTCTGACTATCTAGGACAAATTCATGCTATGGTGTCAATTGAAAACCCTCCTGTAACTATTCGGAAAGGAACTTGCATTGTTCAACTTGTACCTTTTGTGAGTTCTGTTCCAAATACAGTGCACTGAAGTCGCGGCACAGGAAGTTTTGGATCAACGGGAGTGCCTCAAGTGTTCTGGACTGAAAAGGTGACAGAGAAACCTCTGAAAAAGACATGCATCCTCACCGCCAGCGGATGTCAACCAGAAACCATATCTGTAGAAGGTTTGATCGACACCGGAGCAGATGTCATGATACTCTCGCGACACTGTTGGCCTCAGTCATGGCCTCTCACTCATGCAAGTTTTGGACTTTTGGGGTTGGGTGGTGCTACAACAGGTGGCCTGTCAGTCATGGTAATTAATGTGAAACACCCTGATGGCCAACAAGCTTACATCAAACCCTATGTTGCCGATACTCCTCAGAGTTTGTGGGGACTAGATTGTCTATCTCAATGGGGTGTCAGAATTACCACGGATTTTTAATAGGGGCCACTGTGATGCAGGGCAATGAACGTCCAGTCGTGGCCTTGACATGGCTGACAGACAAACCTGTCTGGGTTGACCAGTGGCCCCTTACTACTGAAAAACTTATTGCCCCGCAAGAATTGGTCACACAACAATTGCAAGCCGAACATATTGAGGAATCATTGAGCCCCTGGAATACCCCTGTTTTTGTAATAAGAAAAAAATCAGGAAAATGGAGACTCTTACATGATTTGCTGCACATAAATGCTGTAATGGCAACCATAGGAGCCTTGCAACCAGGCCTTCCTACGCCTACAATGATTCCACAGGGATGGCAAATAGTTGTCATTGATCTGAAAGATTGTTGTTTTACTATTCCATTGGCTGAGCAGGACAGAGAAAAATTCGCTTTTACTGTGCCTTCCACAAATCATGTTGAACCCAATAAAAGATATCAATGGAAAGTACTTCCCCAAGGGATGAAAAATTTGCCAACTATCTGTCAATGGTTTGTGGCACAGGCCTTGTCAAAAGTGCAGGAGCAATTTAATAACTGCTATTGCTACCATTACATGGATGATATCTTGTTGGCATCTGACAACAAACAACAGTAGTCAGCTCTTAAACAATGTACTGTGACAAGTCTGAAAGCTTTTGGTTTAATCATTGCTCCAGAGAAAGTGCAGGAACACATGCCTTGGAAATATCTGGGTATGCTGGTGACTAACACTCGAGTTATGCCTCAACCTGTGAAATCAGGCATTGATGTCAAAAATGTTACTGATGTACAGAAATTGGCTGGTTCAATAGGCTGGATTCGGCCATATTTGGGCATAACTAATCAGCAGATGCAACCATTGTATGATTTACTGTCAGGGACCACTTCCTCTACTGACGAGAGGCAATTGACCCCGGCAGCAAAAAAGACCTTGGAAGAAATCAAAGTGGCCTTGGCACACAAATTTGTTAACAGAATAGATACCTCTGTTACTGTTCAATTGTTCATTTTGAAAGATCATAAAATACCATGTGGAATATTGTGTCAATGGAGCGATAAATGGGAAGACCACCTGCATATTTTAGAATGGATCTTTTTGTCTTTCAGATCCCAGAAAACAGCACCAGGACTTTATGAGCTCTTTGCAGATATTATCATCAAAGGCCGCAGGCGTTGTCACAAAATTTTGGGATGTGACCCTGTGACCATTGTCATACCTGTACAACAGTGGTATTTTGAATGGTGCTTTCAAAATAATCACGAATTACAATCTGCCTTATCTTGTTTCACAGGCCAAATAAAATACCATCTGCCTTCTCATCCTGTTTTAAAATTGGCCAAAGAGATTCCTTTTGAAGGGAAGCAAATTTGTTTTCCTGTTCCAGTGGAAGGTATAAGTCTTTACAGATGGATCAGGGAAAACCGGAAAAGCAGCTGTAGCTTGGAAAAAGGATGATCACTGGGAGTATAAGACGATGATTCAGCAAGGGTCTCCTCAACTGGTTGAACTTTGTGCAGTTCTTTTGGCTTTCACTTTATTTCCTGCTTCTCTAAATATAGTCACTGATTCCATTTATGTGGCTAATTTGGTTAAGCATTTAGATCAAGCAGTGTTGTATAATATTCAAGAGAAACCACTATTTACTATGTTAGTGAAATTATGGACTGTTATTTGTGCTCGAAAACATCCTTATTTCATCATGCACATTCGTAGCCACACATCATTACCTGGGTTTTTTGTTGAGGGTAATGCCTATGTGGATTCTTTGGTAGCGGCTGCTGCAGTCAAAACTGTACCTAATGTGTTGCAGCAGGCAGTTCTGTCTCATCAGTTTTTTCATCAGAGTGCCCAAGCTTTACAGCAGCAATTAACACTGTCTTCTAGTGAAGCAAAATCTATCCTTTCTTCTTGTCCTGACTGTCACATGACTCATGTTTCTCCTTATTATGGTACCAACCCTAGGGGTTTATCCCCCTTAGTAGAGGAATGGCAAAATGATATCACCAAAATGCCAGAATTTGGTCGTTTCAAATATGTCCATGTTACAGTTGATACCTTTTCTCATGCGATCGTTGCTTCAGCATTTACAGGAGAAAAAGTTTGTGATGTCATTCGTCATTTTTGTCATGCCTTTTCCATCCTAGGTGTTTCGTGTCACATAAAAACGGATAACGGCCCAGCATATGCTTCGCAGAAAGTGCGAGCATTTTTTCGTGCCTGGGGTATTGAACATTCCACAGGTATTCCACATGTTCCTACAGGCCAAGCAATCATCGAAAGGGCTCATGGTCTTCTTAAACGTCAGGTTCAAAAACAAAAAGGGGGAATGCAACAGGAGTCACCTCAAGTGAGATTAGATAAAGCTGTTTATGTGTTAAACTTTTTGCGTCCCCTACCTGAATCACAGCTATCTCCAATTTTTTACCATTTTTCTTCTTTGAATTCTAAACAACCGGATTTTCATAGAAATGTTAAGGTATGGGTCAAGGATTTAATTACTGGTATGTGGTCTGGTCCAGTGGAGCTAGTCACCTGGGGGAGGGGCTATGCTTGTGTTTTGACAGATAATGGTCTTCGATGGGTCCCTGCTCACTGTGTTAAGCAATATCTGGAGCGCGCAAGAAGAGACACGACGGATGGTTCCACAGCTGAAGCAGAATGTGCGGATGACACTGGCTAGTGCCATATATCAGGACATGTATTTCATCAGTTTTAATGTGTTTTCATAGTTATGAAAGGGGTGTGTTTTGGGTTTGTAAGTGATTAGGACAATGCAGATTATTGCTGTATCTTCTTTGAGCACTTGGGTGGTTATTAGATCACTTATGTATGATGAAAGCTGAGAATGACTGTATCGTTAGGTGGTTTAAGAATGGGATTGTTAATTCTGTTGATGGTTGTGATTGTTGTTTTGTGTTTCCCCTGTCTGCTAGGATTTTTGCAAACGGCCCTGCAAAAGTCCATAGCATCTGTGTTTGCAGTTCTAAAACAAAAAGGGGGAATTGTGGAAGGAGCTTCCAGCGGGCCTGGCTAGCTAAAGAAGCTGAGAAACAAGAAGAAGCTGAGAAACAAGAAGATAAGGAGCCTTTTTCAAGGCTGTTACTAAGGAGACCAAGAGAAGAAGAGAACAGAAGAAAGATAAGAAGTTTGCAGCTGGATGAAGTATTTTTAGAAGTTACTGTCATGTTTCACCAATAGTGTTATGTTGATTTATTGTGGCCAATAGTTGGGGTAGAAGAAGTATAAACAATTGGAAAGTGTATAAAAGATCAGCCATGTTTGATAATAAACAGTTGCCGCTTGAGACTGCTTGTGGTCTCTGCTTTGTGTCATGACCGCCTCGACAGCGACACCCATCTACAGTAGGACTTCTGAATGGAGAAGAGCAATGAGTGCCATTTGCCAGTTCGACCGTGCATTGCCAACAGTACAGAACAACTCAAGATGCTGTGATTCCCATCCATAAGATGATCCATGAGCTGGAGAGCCAAGGGGTGGTCAGTAAAACACACTCACCCTTCAACAATCCCATCTGTCCTGTGCACAAATCTGATAAAGAATGGAGATTGACTGTGGACTATCATGCCTTAAATGAAGTGGCTCCACCATCGAGTGCTGCTGTGCCAGACATGTTGGAGCTCCAGTACGAGCTGGAGTCCAAGGCAGCGAAGTGATATGCCACTATTTTGACATTGCCAATGCATTTTTCTCCATTCCTTTGGCAGCTGAATGTAGGCGTGCAGTTCGTGGTGATTGGGAATTGGGTTTCGGCTGAGCCTCATCCCTAATGGGCTACAACTGTGTGGGACAGGTGAACAGTATTGAAGGTAAAGAAACATGGAATGTTGAGGTATACCTGACCAATTACAGAAGGGTAGAGAGGGCACACAGGTGTAATGCATGTAAGATGGAGAGTATAAAAAGTTGTACTGGAGAACAATAAAATGCTGATGCTTGAAGCCTTCTTCGGTGTCATTCATGCCTCCTCTGTCATCTGGTGACCCCGAAGTGATTTGAGGTAATTTGGGGAGACAACTGTGGCCTTAAGAGCATCAAGACAGTGTAGCCCAGGCAAACTGAGCCAGGTGGATTGAGAGCCTGTAGAACTGAGCCAGGCAGGAGCTGAAAGAATTGAGCAGGTGGGACTGAAAGCCTGAAAGTCCAGATGACTTTAAAACAAACGCACTACCCCCAGGTGAGCGGCTGGGAACTTAGGAATGGGGGCTTAGATATCGGCAGAAGAAGAGTACATAAGATCACTTACCACATGGCACCTGGTTCGGGACATGTTGTTGCAAGTGCATGCTGACAGAGAAGCGGCAACCACTGCTGCCGCTCCCTCAGTCCTGGTCTCAGCTGCTGTTCCAGCAGCCAACTACCCTGCTGCAGCCGTGTCCCCTTTGTCTCCTTGTTACGACCCGCTCAAATTTAGCTGAGTTCGTATTAGTTCCAGAGTACAAAGGAGACAAAAAGTGCTGCTTAACCAAGAAATCAATATACTTTATTCAATATACCCACCAAAAAAACCAGTATATTTTATTCAATGTACCCACCAAAACTGATATGCAATAACAAGAGAAAGAGACGGAGGAAAGAAAGCAATATAGATGAAAGGAAGAGAAAAGGAGAGATAGGAAAGATAGGATAATTACCACAGTGAGAGAGACGGAATCCTCGCAGCTGTCCAATAGGTTCGCCTTCGCAATCCTCATGGCGCATGGCCAATAGATTGACGCCGCCAACCCTCGTGGAGCTGATAGATTTCGTCTTCTGTGGGGAGGTCCTCAAAAGGGTCTCCTTTGAGGCCGAATATATAGTTCTTTCTGAAGCGAGAGGCAATCAGCCAGAGTGGGGGAGAAATCTCGTGAGTCTAGGCCCAATGCAGTGGGGGGGGGGAGAACAGAACAAGCTGATCCTGCTACAGCTCAGGCACAGGTGGTCCAGGGGCAGTGTAGCGTACTGTGGCTACCATTGTTTCACCCGGACGTATGTCCAGGAACTCTGTTCCCAAGCAAACACACCTGGTCAAATGGCAATTTTGGTAGCAGTTACATCAGCTCTTGAGGTCTCCCCCTCGTTGCCCCCCAAAGTTTCCACGATGAAACGTGAGACAAAACTGAAGATCCTAGGGCCGACTCTTACACTCCTCCTCCCTCTGCGACTGGTCCTTCTGAGAAAGATCTTGTTCTACTGATAGCACCCATGAATTACACCCTTCCCCCAGACGATGATGGTGACATTGCAATGTCTTGGGGGGAAGCGCTGGCCTGGTCCGGCCATGGCCGCTACGGCTCTTTCTTCTGCGTGGGTTGCTGAGAAAAGGCTACCGGCTGTTGTGATTTCCCTTGGCAGACAGTCTCCTCCACCGCTCCACGGGCAGTGCGGAGCAAACCAGGAGCCACTTCCATGCACTACCGCCTCAGATGGAGTGGGGATTGCCGAGCCCTGAGGAGAGTTGGTGGGGCTGTACCAGCAACATCGAATGGCTCCTGTCTGTGCTCCACAGCCCATGAACTGCTGTGGCTCACTCCCTGCAGACAAAAGCTGTCGAGCTAATCATGGGTTTAAGATCTTAAAGGGTCTAGAGTATATTCTGATTATTGCAAAGGTGTTTATTATATAAATGCATCAGTCTCAAGGGCTAAAGTTTTAATACGTGGTCTTACTAAAAGTTACAATATTTAAAGTCCCAGTAAGGCAAAGAGCAACTTGACAGAGAATCCCAACCACGGGGAGAAATGGAGTGACAGGGAACCCATCCCAGGGGAGAAGGCAGATCAACAAGGGGTTCCGATCACAGGGAAAGCAGGCTAGGAAGGGGTCCCAGACTCAGGGAAAGGCGGGTTGGCAAAAGCCCCAGCCGCACGGAGAGACGGAGTGGCAAAAGCCCCTGCCATAGGGAGAGACAGAATCCTGGTCCTGAGCAGCGTCCCCCGAAGCAGCGGTTAAAGCAGCAAAGCTACTGCCTAGCAGCAGCAGCACCCACGCAGCAATATTAGCAGAAACAGCAAAGCATCCCCAAGTGGTATAATACCTGACAAAGTTCTGGCAACAGCCCCCTGGCAGCTGGTTCCCTGGCAGAGCCCTATGCTTTCTTGTTGTGGGTTGCAGGAGCCGGACCGATCAGTTGGGAATTGAACTGATCGATGCTTTTGCCTCGGAAACTGGGGATTTTTATCCATAAACTATAAATGCATATTAATTTTCTTATTTTTGTGTTCTCCAGTTAGCTGAGAACACATTTCTAAAACAATTTTTCTACACCAATCTAAACCTAACTTTGAAATTGCGTAAAACTATGGAAAAATACGAAAATTGGTATCAGTTCTTGCACAAGAACCTATGCATATAACATATCTATTAACGTAAAAGATTCTATATCTATTAACGTAAAAGCTTCTATCTTATTCACATAAAAGTTGTACCTACTCTATCTAGTACTGTAAGTGATGTTTTTTGTTATGTCTAAAGCTGAGCTATCAGGCCTCAGACCTCTGGGCCCTGTGCTGGCTAACTATTTTCTAAGGCACTTAAAGTCTACTTACTTAAAACTAAGGCCTAAGCTTCTATTTCATAGCTACGTGGCTAAATATATTTCAATTTCTCTAAAGGCTTCAATTCAACCCCTGTATCTTTCTCTCCCCCTGGGGAACCCAGGGGGCTTGTACTCCAACAAAAAGCCGATGGGGCATTCTGTTTACAACCAGAGCATGTTTTGATTGATTTAGCTGGGCAGGCAGAGTTGCAGGAGGTGCCTTCCAACTGCCCCCCCACAGCAGGATATATTCACAGTAGAACCTGTCACCTTTACAGTAAGAGGGTCAGACCCAAAAAGATTCTGGGTGAAATTGTATGAGCAAGCTCGGGAGGCGGGAGAGTTAGACTTGGAGAATCAGATTCTAATATGTCCCATGATATGAAATAATAGCAATACCCCAGATGAATGGGACCCCTTCCATTGTGTCGGAACCCAGGACATCCCTCTGGGTGCTCTGGGTGATCTGAGACCCTGGCAAAGGGTCCAGAGACAAGCCACGAGAGTTTGATTAATATAATATTAATTTATCACTGGGTGTAGATGTAGAATTTTGGGGTTTAATGGGGGTTCAAGAAGGCAAGATGGAGGAATCTGGGCGTGTCCCTGTCCTTCTGCTTCTTCTTCTTGCCCTCCATCTTATGCTGTGGTGGTGGTGGCACTTTTGGATTGGACTAGAGTAGAAATACACTGTCTAACAGAGGTGATAGGTATTGGTATTTATCTGTAAACATAGGACACATAGTACATAGTATAAAAGATTACGACTGCCCTCTGGGTGGTCAGTTGACGACGATCCAGTGTTGTAGCTAGCACCCTAGCTGGGGAGAACAGAATGTACCTAGATAAGAAATAATAAACATCCTTGAAGACCGAGACAGACACATCCTGACTCTCTCTTCTGGCACCGGGGCTTGGGAGAAGGACTTTTAGACAACATTCTCGGGAGCCCATCAGCCCAAAGAAACAAGAACCGAGATATTGGAGCATGATTAAGGACTTGAGAAACATGGTGATGCAGCATGGACTTGCTTCTCATTTTGCTCAGTCTATGCTGCGAGGTATCTTTATTTATTGGGATGATGCAAAAGACAAGACCACTAAGAGACATTTATTGCTCTTCATCAGTCTCAGAGAGAGGTTAGGATGCTTTCACATCATTCATCAGAGGTCGGTAGTCAGTAGTCACAAGATCTCCAGTTATAAAGCCTTATAAAGATTTTTTTGCCAATAAACTACTGCCACAAAGTTTGTTAGGGTCTTTAAACCAATCATTAATTATTTTGTTTTACACGTTTTTCCGCAGTGTGGATTTTCTTAACCAATCATATAACGACAATCAAACCTACAGTACTGCACCTTAAAACTTCTTACTACCTTTGTAAAAAATTCTCTAGTCAAACTTTTCTACTGTAAAACTTTCCACTACCTAGCTTGACAGGTTTCTGCTTAAACTACAAATCCACATTCTTGCTTCTGGTCTCTGAATCTGCAAGCCTCTTCTAAGGTCTTAGATCAAACCCTGTATTCATTTCTATGTCTGGGCCTGTGTCTTGGGTTAGGTAACCAAAAAATGTGTATTCTATTTCATCTGTTGAAAGCAGTTTTTTTTCTTTATCTTTGTAACTCCAGGGGGGAGGGGGATGGATGCCTTCTGATAATGGGCCAGCCATTAAAACCAGGTGTAGCAGTGTTTCTTATCTCTTTCACCAGCCGTCCATCCTCCAGGGAGATATCTTCTGATAATGGGCCATTAAGGCTCACCAATGACATGACACATTACATCATGCCATTGTGAGTTGCTCCACCCAGTATGGGGGGAGCCAACCGTTCCCACCTGGATAAAAACTGAGACTCAGGAACAGCTGGCATTCTGGGAATCCAGCCTTTCCACTGGTCTCCAGGACGAAGACCGGACCCATCTCACCACCACTGGTCTTTCTCTAGTCCATCATCTCTGCTCCACAGAACCATATCTGTTACTCCAGGAGGATTTATTTGGACTGCTTCCAACACCCTGACCAACAGGGTGTCATGTCATATCCCTGACCCTGTCAGGGTTTACCAGGACTTTTGTTTGCTTGCTTGCTTGCTTGTTTTTTTTGTACTACCACATTTGTATTCCTTTGTCTTTATATTCCTAGTAAAGAACTGTTACTCCTCTTCCCATATCTTTGCCTGAAAGCCCCTAATTGCAAAATTATAATAATTTGGAGGGCAGGGGGTTTACATTCTCCATTCCAAGGGAAGCTCTAGCTTTTCCCTGGCAGAAAACTGTCTTTCAAAACCAAGACAGCCTGTATGCACAAGGTTTTGAGAATTTTCTGTGCCTTGATTTTCCATATCTCCTCCTTCTTTTTGAACCATAAATATTCCCTTGATAGCTTTATCAATCATCTGTCGTATACATTGGAGCAGGCAAGGCACCATTATTAGTACAAATATGATGACAATCAATATATACATGCCTATCTTTAGAAGTTCTTTCCATCATGGTGCAAAGCTCCATTTATCAAATAGATCATCTCTCCATGTTCCATCGTCAATTTTGCCTATGTGCTATTGGAAAAAATGCCTAGTATTTGGTGGATTTGGTTCTGCAGAGGAGATATTTAAAAAATTTAAAACATATAAGGCTTTATTTAATCACATCTGAGGTGTTGCCTCTGCCTCCCCCCTTCTCTGTTTATCAAGGAGAGATTGCAAAGTGTGATGTGTTCTTTCAATAATTGCTTGACTTGTGGGAGAGTAAGGAATGCCAAAGGTATAACAAACACCCCAATCCATTAAAAATGTGGCTAATTATTGTGCTATGTAAGCATGACCATTGTCTGTTTTTTATTTCTTGAGGCACACCTAGTGAAGCAAATGCTTGTAAAAAATGTTGACAAGCATGCTTTGCTGTTTCTCCTGTGTGTAAGGAGGCAAAAGCTGCAGGTGAGGTGTCTACTGATACATGGATATTTTTTTATTTCCCAAAAGATGGATACTTGGTGATATCTGTTTGCCGTAATTGCAGACTCTGCAATCCTCATGGATTGACAGCTCCTGTGGACACAGGAGGTTGCACAAGCTGACAATCAGAGCAAGTATTTATAATTGCTTTTCCTTGATCTTTGGAAATACAAAACATTCGCACAAGTGCCTGTGCATTCTGATGAAAAAATGCATAACTTGCTAAGAACATGAAGGGAATAACAAAACAAAACAATATATGTAGTGAAATGTTGTGTTCCTCTGGGGAATGTTTTTTTCCCTCAGAGACCCTCTAAAGCCTGTACCGTGTAGTTTAACCCTTCTTCCTATCTTTCCTGCTTCTGTCCCCTATTGGCTCATGGTCAATATCTTTCCTCGGCCCTAAACTAGATAAACCCCTGTCTCTTCTGTGTTCTCTCTCTCTCCTGGAACACCATCAAGAATAAAGCCTTGGACTGAAGCTGGGGGTGAGAGCCACTCTTTTGAAATCTTTTATTCTGTCCCCTGAAATATATTTCCCTAAAGCCCCTAAGGAACTGAGCTAGCAGAGCCCAGGGGACGGGCACAGGGAGAATCTTTCAGTTGGCCCCCAACGTAGTTTTTTTATAAAATATTAAAAAGCCCACGCATGAAGCATGAGTCCCTATACAGGGGTCTAAAAAGCTTTTTGGTGGTATAACTACCTTGCCCCCACCAGCTATTTTGGGAAGGTCGGGAGCTTACTTTTATGCCAAAAGCAAGTCGACCTTGGGACAGAGACTTCTGACGCTCCTGCACAGCACCCCACGGTCCACGGAAGACAGTAAGACCCCCTTTTCGTTTGGCTGTTAAGGCGGGAACAGCACCTAGCTGGAGAGGGGGGTGGACTGTAGGAAACAGGCGGCTGCGGACACTAGGACCCAGCCGCAGTGAGTCTGGTAAAATGCAGTTCGAGGGTTGTTTTTTTTTTTTTCCCGGTGGAAAAGCGGCGGGACTGCCCCGACTGGGTGAATCTGCGTTTTGGGGGGATACTCGGCACGGGGAGGTCCCAGAATTCAGGCTACGGAGGTGGGACCCCCCCCCCCGAAGCCGGGGAAAACGGCAGAGTAAGCCTCCCGCGGTCCCCCCCGCCCTTCCCCGCTCTCACCTTTCAGGGCGGAACGGGAGAAGCTCTGTGTGTGTGTTTGGTTTTCCTTGTGTTAGAAGGTAGATATTGAACAGATTGCTTTTTAAAACATCAGAAACATGGGCGTGAGACTTTCTGTTCATCAAAAGAGTGTTTTAGACCAGCTTAGAAGCATATTAACTGATGTAAGAATCCCTAATAATCTGTTGACAATTCGCCTGCTGGCTGTCAGCTGAGGTCCCAGATTCTGCTTTGCAAGATATAAATTCTGTTTCATTTTGGGATAAGGTTGGAAAATTAATAACTTTAAAGGTTGAAAATGGCGAGAACAAAGTTTCTTTATTTATTCCAATATTTTTACAAGCTCTCAAGCAGCTGTTAGAAGCAGAAAACAGCAGACAGCCACACAAAAACTCTCAGCAGATCCCTGAATCCTCTGTTCCCGAGAAGCAGGGATCCCCCGGTCCCCTACTATATTCTGCTCCTCAAATCCAGCCATCCTCCCTGTACCCTTCTCTCCCACCTGTTTTCTCTCAAGAATACCATTCTAACAGCTTTGACAGTGCAGTCCTTTCCTCTCAGGGCTCTGGTCGCGTGGATAGGCCTCTGGGAAACACAGACCACGTGGTGGACGCTGATAGCAGCCGCCATGTGCTTGCTCCTTCTTCCCACAATCCCTTCTTCCCCTCCATATTTTACCCAATCCCCCACCCCACCCTTCCTCCCAGTGCCTCCCCCTCCTCGACCGGCCGCGCGAAGGGGGAGAGTCCATGGCAATCACTAGTCCCAGCGTGGATGGGGGGAAAGATAGTGAAGGGCAGCTGCCAGCCCGCAGCCGCGGAGGGCGGAGTGGTTCCCCCGCAGCAAGGGCTCAGGAACAGCTTAACCTGGGACCCCAGGAGAGGAGGGAGGAGCTGCCTGTTGCCGGACCCCAGGGGGTGGGGGGGGGAAATAGGGCAGCAGCAGGATTTTTAGCAACGCAGAATAATGATCATGAAGGCATACCATCTGTAGCACCTGTAGTATATGTAGGAAAGCAGCATGTTAGGAGGGAATATCAGCCTTTTTCCTATCAAGATAAAAAAGAGCTTTGTAAAATGCAGAGACAATTTGGAAGATCCAGTGAAATTTTTAAGGTATGATTAAAGCAACTTTTAATTCAAATGAGATAGTACCCAGTGACATCAAAGATTTATTCAGATTCCTGTTAACTCCCTCAGAGTATGATTTATGGGAAAGCCTGTGAAAACAGGCTTAAGAACAGTATTACAGGAGATTCAACAAGCTCCTGAAAACGCACAGGATAGTGATGACAATGATATTACATATGACCATCTGTGTGGTGAAGGTGAATATAATTGTCCTGAAGAACAAACTCGACTGTTATCCAAGTCGGTTTTAGATAAGATCTGTAATGCTGCAAAAAAAACCGTTTTATCAAATTCCAACAACTGAGGTTAAGGACAGTTATCTTAACATTGAACAGTTTCCTTCAGAGAATTTCTTGCAGTTTGTGGATCGTCTGAGAACTCAAGTGGAAGGACAAGTGCAAGACCCAGTGGTGCAGGCAGAATTGATTAAGGAGATGGCTCAGAGGAATGCTAATGAGACCTGTCGTAGAATCATCCTTAGCCTTCCCCTCGACCCATCGCCTAGTCTCGCACAGATGATAGAAGCCTGTACCAAGAAAGCAGAACTGTTCAGTGCACCTGAAAGGACTCCAGGACTGACACACCCAAAGCCTGTGGCAGCTGCGGTACCAGGACCAAGAAGGCAACCAATGTCATCAGACCAGCTGCAGCACATCATCTGCCACAGCTGCAAAAGACCAGGACACTTCACCAAAGCCTGCCCACAAAACCAGAAACACAAGTCCAAAAAACAAAAAAACTGATTTCACAGCGCGGCCCAGAAATACTAACTCCTGACGCAGAATATAAATTCACAAGAAAAAACACTGGCAAATGTCTCTCTCTTAGCAAAAAAGGGGGAGGGCAGGTCACAGGGTGTGGGGGTGCAGAAAAAAAAAAGTCAAATGTTCAACTAACAAGGTATGGCAGCTGCAAGGCCGATATAGGCTTGTGACTACCAAAGGTTTTCCTTTCAGATCTACTGATTGGACAGTAATTACAGTGGACCTGCAAAAAACTTCACAGGATCTGAAGGTTAACCACATGGAACAGAACAGAGAGTATTTTGTTACTGGGGACACAGCACACACACCCTTGGAGATTGAGGTAGCTCCCATGACCATTAAGGGAAAGATAACAGGCTTCATGCTGTTGGCACGCTGCATGCACCCACCATTCTACCTGGTAGAGGGGAGAGTTCTTGCCCAGGCCATTCCTCTTCTGGCAGAGATCCTAGCGGATGGAAAATCACCGGAAGTCTACTGGGCAGAGGTGGTGGGAGAGAACAAACCTTCTCTGGCATGCAACTTAGCCCGTGGGTCAGACCGCCTCCATGTGGAGGGGGTGCTTGACTCGGGGGCAGATGTTACCGTTATACCTGAGAGCATGTGACCATCACATTGGGAGTTGCAACCTGTGGTGGGCAAACTTCAGGGCATAGGGGGAATCACAATGGCAAAAATCTCAAAAAACATAGTGCAAATTGAGGGACCTGACCAAAAATTGACAAATGTCCGTCCATTCGTTGCAGAATACGAGGCCCCCCTGTGGGGGAGAGACACCATGTCACAGTGGGGAGTCCAATTGGTCATTTCTAAGACATCCCAGGATTTTTGAAAATAGCCACTGTGGAGCGCCCTACCCACTGACTAAAGTGGTTGGACAATGCCCCAAGATGGGTAGCACAGTGGCCATTGAGTAAAGACAAGCTCAAGGTGCTTGAGGAGCTCATGGAGGAGCAGGTGGCTCAAGGTCACCTAGAAGAGACAACAAGCTATTGGAATTTCCCAGTCTTTGTAATAAAGAAACCAGGGAAGGACAAGTGGAGGTTGCTCCATGACCCCCAAGAAATAAACAAAATGATAGAGGACATGGGACCACTCCAACCAGGGATTCCTTCTTCAACAATGCTCCCTTGAGATTGGCAATTGGCTGTTCTAGATATCAAAGATTGTTTCTTCCAAATTCTGCTACACCCAGAAGATGCCCCACGGTTTACATTCTCGGTTCCTACCCTTAATCGAGAAGCCCCAATGAAGAGATATCACTGGCGAGTACTGCCGCAAGGCCTTAAATTCTGTCCTTTCATATGCCAACAGTACGTAGCCTCATTACTGTCATTGGTACGTGCTGAGAGAAAGGACGCCATCATCCTTCACTACATGGATGATTTGCTTGTGTGTGCCCCCAATGACTCTATACTCCAACACATGCTTGACCTAGTGGTTAAGGTTTTAACCTCTGCTGGATTTCAATTGCAGGAAGACAAAGTTCAAAGGATGCCACCTTGGAAGTACCTGGGTCTACCAATAACTGCAAGGACTATTGATCCACAGAAATTGGAAACTGAGTGTAATCCCAAAACCCTAGCAGATCTCCACTCCTTGTGTGGGTCTTTGAATTGGGTAAGACCTCTGATAGGCCTTACAAATGAAGATCTAGACCCTCTTTTTAATTTATTGAAGGGGGAGAGGGAGCTAGTTTCTCCCAGGGAAGTGACCCCAGAGGCAAAGACAGCAATTGAAAAGGTACAGAAGGCCTTATCAGAGAGGCAGGCTCATCGGTGTGAGCCAAACGTACCTTTCCAATTCATTGTTCTAGGAAAGCTGCCACATCTGCATGGTTTGATTTTTCAATGGATCGAGGGGCAGAGAGATTCACTCTTGATCATAGAGTGGGTCTTCCTCTCTCACCAAAGATCCAAGACCATCACTGAGCCACAAGAGTTGATAGCTCAAGTGATTCGGAAGGCAAGGGTGAGATTGTGTGAACTGGCTGGTTGTGACTTTACATGTATTCACCTTCCAGTCAAACTTTCTGAGGAGGGAAGGAACTCTCCCAAGAGATTGACCAAAGAGATGTTTGAGCATTTGCTCCAGAGCAATGCCAGTCTTCAATTATCTCTGGACAGCTACAGGGGACAAATATCAGTCCATGCCCTGTCTCACAAGTTGCTCAATGAGGAATTCCACCTCATTCCTCATGAGGAGTCGGAGATCACTCAAGGCTCTCACAGTGTTCACAGACGCATCCGGGGCTTCCCACAAGTCGGTGATGACTTGGAGAAATCCTCAGACTCAGCATTGGGAAGCTGATGTTGAGTTTGTGGAGGGATCCCCCCAAGTGGCTGAACTGGCCACAGTGGTAAGAGCCTTTGAGAAGTTCTCGGAACCAATTAATTTGGTAACAGACTCTGCTTATGTGGCGGGGGTAGTGTCCAGAGCGGAGCAGGCTGTGCTCAAAGAAATTTAGGATGAACATCTCTTCAGACTGCTTTCAAAGCTAATTTATTTAATTTCTCATCGAGAACATCTGTTCTATGTGATGCATGTAAGATCACACACTGATTTGCCAGGTGAAATTGCACAGGGGAATCGTCAGGCAGATTCCCTTGCTGCACCAGTTGAAAAAGCACATCTCCCTGATGTCTTCCAATAGGCAAAGCTGAGTCACCAACAATACCATCAGAATGTGCCAGGCCTGATCCATCAGTTCCAGCTAACACAGAGTCAGGCTCGAGCCATTGTGGCCACCTGTCCCAACTGCCAGCTCCAAGCCATGCCATCGATGAGTATGGGAGTTAACCCCCGGGGCCTTGGCAGTTGTGAGGTGTGGCAGACAGACATCACACACATTCCTAGTTTTGGACGCCTCAAATATGTTCATGTAAGCATTGACACACATTCAGGGGCAGTGTATGCCTCTGCCCATGCAGGAGAAAAGACTGATCATGCTAAGAAACACCTAGTGCAAGCTTTTTCAGTGTTGGGGATTCCAAAAGAAATCAAAACTGATAACGGCCCAGTGTACGCATCCAAGAAGTTCCTGGAATTTGTCCAGCAGTGGGGAGTGGAACATAAAACTGGCATCCCTCACTCCCCCACAGGTCAAGCTGTGGTTGAGCGAGCACATCAGACACTCAAACAGGTCCTGGCTAGACAGAGCAGTACAACTGTGTGGATGTCTCCACATGAGAAACTCTGCAAAGCCATGTTTACCATCAATTTTCTCAACTGTTCATTTGAAAACATGAGTCCACCAGTGGTACATCATTTTAACAGTGGCAATCAGTTCAAATTGTCTCAGCGTCCACTGGTCATGATTAGGGATCCAGAAACTTGGGAAACCAAAGGTCCCTATGAGCTCGTGACCTGGGGTTGTGGTTATGCGTGTGTGGCCACTCCCTCAGGCCCTCGGTGGATTCCCCAGAAGTGGGTGAAACCTTTTGTCCCTAAAAATCCAGCTCCAGCAGAAGGGGATAGGAGGCAAGTAGCCGTTGCCTCCAAAAGAAGACGCCGTCAGATGGAAGAAAAAGAATCTTCCTAGATGTGGACTCCTCCTGACAGAAACAGAAACTTTTAACATGTTTTAAAAATGTTTGTTTTTCTTTTTAGAGAAGACCTACCTCACACTCAACCCTGTGATGAACCCCATACAAGTTGTCTTGTTAATGCTGAACAGTCTGGCAGCTGCATGGATCGTCCCTCAGCCGCGTTAAAACATCTGGGTGACCCTGGCACAGACACTTCAGCAGGAAAACATATGTTTGTCCACTGCAGCAACAGAGAATCCTATGTCCACCTGTCTGGTAGGAATTCCATTACAGGCTGGAGAATTTCCAGCAGGTTTAGACACACATAGGTCCAACAAAATTCCAGAGCCAAAAACCTCCCGACCATACAAGTGTCATCAGCAGAAAGCTGTGATGATCGTGAACCCCTTAGAGGAGTGGTTGCCAAGTTTGCCCAAGGTATCTCAGGAACCCCAAGAGTTAGAGTTATTGGGTTCCTCCCCTGCATCATACTGCATACATTTTTCTGTCTTCCCAAAACCTCCTATCATTAACGAGTAACACAATATAAAACAATATCATAGGGAGTTTTCTGCAACAAGATGGTGTCATCATATAAGCCATATTGAGGCAGAAAACCCATCTCACTCAAGACCCAGAAGCCTCCCTAAGGGATTGTTCTTGATTTGTGGGGATCGGGCATGGGCAGGAATTCCGTCTCGGCTTTTAGGAAGGCCATGTACCATAGGGCGGGTGTCCATTTTGAAACCCAACGAAACTTTATTGGTGAATGGACTCACAAAAATAAATCAGCAGGCAAAATTCAAAAGAGGAGTTCTGACCAATTAGACCCAAATTGTAATTCAGAAATTTTTCATTGGGCCAAGTTAAAAAGAATTGCTGTGTCCCTGTTCCTTCTGTGGGTCGCAGTAGCCAAAGCTCTAGGTAAATTGGGCCATCTAGAGTGCTGGGTAGTCAAACAGGCAAATTTAATGTCCACCGCCATCAGCTCTCTCCTAGAAGACAAGGAAATTACCAGACAGGCCACTCTCCAGAACCGTGCTGCTATAGATTATCTCTTGTTACTTCATGGACATGAATGCCAGGAATTTGAAGGATTATGTTGCCTAAACTTGACCTCGAAAGCTCCAAACATCCATGCTGCCCTTCGAAGCATGAACAGCTTGATCGGACAAGTGAAGCAAGAATCTGAGGATTGGATCAAAGAACTGTTCAAAGGCTGGGGACTTACAGGGTGGTGGACTTCTATAGTTAAAACAATTTCATTTTTTCTTGTTATTCTTTTCCTTGTAACAATAGCCTTCCGGATCCTATGCTGTTTGATTTTCAAAGCTATCAATAGTCTCACACCTTCTATCTCAGAAGTCAACCACATAGAGTTGGCAAACCTAAAGCAGGCTGACTCCTCCACCAATTGTAAGTGGTGGGAAAACCCACATTCCGTGTAATCTAATGTTCTTCTTCTAACTTTCTTAAACAAAAAAGGGGGAGATGTGTTCCTCTGGGGAATGGTTTTTCCCCTCAGAGACCCTCTGAAGCCTGTACCGTGTAGTTTAACCCTTCCTTCCTATCTTTCCTGCTTCTGTCCCCTATTGGCTCACAGCCAATATCTTTCCTCGGCCTTAAACTAGATAAACCCCCGTCTCATCTGCGTTCTCTCTCTCTCCTGGAACACCATCGAGAATAAAGCCTTGGACTGAAGCTGGGGGTGAGAGCCACTCTTTTGAAATCTTTTATTCTGTCCCCTGAAATATATTTCCCTAAAGCCCCTAAGGAACTGAGCTAGCAGAGCCCGGGGGGCAGGCAGAGGGAGAATATTTCAGTGAAACAAGAAGCTGACAGCAATCAGGAATAAGTCAGGTACAACAATTAGGAATATTTCAGATAACAGACATAATTAATAACACATGTGAATTTGGATGATTATTAATCACTAAATTACTGTACCATCACCCTGGAGTCTGCAAACAGCTAACAAACCTCAATTCAGTGAGGACTTGGATAATTATTTCAGGATAATAATTCCCAAGCTCACTCTAAAAATAGGTTCTGCTGTCATATATAAAAGGTCAAATCGCCAAGTCAAAGTGACTTAAATCTAGTTTTGATGTAGAAAACATCTGGGTTTACTGGCAAATTCTCCATCCAGGTAGAGCCAAGGCCTGGCCCACAGCCCAAGCTCTAACTGGGAGGGAAATTCCTAAACACATTTTAAAACAAGGTTCTTAAAAATAGCAGTTATGAGTAAAGGCCTTGGGGTTAAAGACTAATCAAACCATCTAGTAGTTGGGTCCCTCTGAAGTTTCATTCAGGATAGAGATGCTTCAAACACAGTAAACTGTAGGAATGCTTCTGTAATAATAACTGGGGAAAACCACAAGACTAGCAGTTTGGAGGAAGCTTTCAATGAAGCTCAGATATCTTTTCTTGGAAGTCTGAAAAATACTTAAAAATCATGAGACAGCACTGGGTCAAACTACCAAGCTAGTGCAGAGACTAGCTAGAGAGATAGCCTGGTCTAAGAGATGCCTAAGCAGCTAGAGAACAAAAAAGAAAGATCCTGAAATGACATATGTGTTTTAGATAATTACACAAAGAGATGTTAAAGCATATAAGAAACTGGCTATAAATACAGTAATAACATCTTATGAATAATGCCTATTATAAAATCAGTAAATTCACATCATGTAATCAATATACCAGTGGTAAGTGTCTTAGGAAGTTGAGATAACACCTTTATAAACAGTCATGTACCTATGACAGTAAAATGAAACAAAGGAAAACACTAAAACAGCTTATAATCAATAACAGCTATAAGGTAGAATCATCACTGACTCTTCTGTGTTATCTATGGAAGATAAAACAGCAGAGATTGTAACGAGAAATAGAATCTTCAACAAAATCAAGAGTGAACACACTGCATCTTCTTCCATTTTCTTTCATGACTCGGAAAGTTTCTGAGTTGTTGGATAGCTGTTATTTGTGTCATCACATGGTGGCACTGTGTGCTCTGGAGAAACACGATGATGCAGCAAGGACTTGCTTCTCGTTTCGTTCAGTCTATGCTGCGAGGTATCTTTACTAACGAGTTAACCCCGTTTGATTGTCAGCAGTGTCCTAGGGTGACTTTATGATGCTTGTATCCCAATCGTCTGTTATGTATATTGTGTTCTGTACCTTTAAGACTGATTCTGAGAGTGAAACAGGAAAAGAAGCCCATAGTTTGTTTTGAGAAACTACCTGACTCCTACACATTCTTGTCTCCTGACTGCGGTCATTCATCTGAGGCATAGACAGACTGCCGACAGAGATCTTCTGTGCTTTTAGTTAGTTTTAGCTAGCTAGGGCAGAGGAGTTCCCTAGACTGTTTTTTTTTTCTTTTTCTTGGGACTCTTAAAACCTGCTCCAGACTGAAAAACCCAGAGGAGAACCGACAGCTCTTGCACCCACAGCCCACTGGGGCCTGGACCTCCGGAGGGCCTGATAAGAGACTGAGAGAGAGCTGAGCTGCCCACGGCAGAGACTTTCTGAGTTTACCATCTCACTTCAGAGCAAAGAAAGGTTTTATTGTTTCATATTATTCATTCTTTGTGCTTGTGGACACTTTGTTTGTTAAATAAATAGTTTTTTCCACTTTTCTCTGAGGAAGTTCTTTTTCTCGGACTGGTTGTGGGGGAGGGGCCGTTTAAGTTTACTTTCCAGAGGAAACCCATTCGGAGGTTTCCTCCCAAATTTGCCCTAAACCAGGACAGATACATTTTTATTGGCACCCAACTGCGTGTCTCGAAAGAGTGGACAAAACTTGTATTGATTATTGATTGCATTTTGGTTGTACTTTGTGTGGGGATAAAACAGTCAATAGCCATGTTGCTTCTTGAATTCATAATGTCTCTTGGAATGGAGTCCTTCTTGTGTTTCTGTTCCCTAGGCTTTTTTGAGGTTTTGATACCTTTCTGGTCCCTGGGTTTGTTTTCTTATCTGGAAATAGCTCCAATGTTGTCCTTAACACATAGCTTTTACACTAGAGGTGCACAAATTAGGATTGCTATTTTGTTTGGCTCAGCGATCATGATTTATAGAAAGTTTATACAGGTTCTGGAGTTTGTGCCAGGTATGTCTGGTTTATGGTTTCTTCGTCCTGCCCTGTTTCCTAGTTCCAGCAGCATGGTTTGGGGATTTATTAGTAATTGTACCCAGTTTGTCAGAGGACAAGTAGGGGATGAAGCTTTCCAGTCCTTCCTTTCCTTCTTCTCTTTTGAATCAGTTACATCACTCTTGGAGAATGTTCAGTTTCCCCTGAATGTTAAAGATACCACCTTCCTGGTATTTCATCTGGTAAGCTTCCTCTATATGGTTTGTAGCTTGTCTAGAATGAGGTCTGAGATTTCCAGAGGGGCTGATGACATCCCTGACCCAGAAGTAGACCCAGGTGTGAGAAATCCTGAGTGGTGTGGAGAATGGGAGAGAATGGGCCGACAGGGAGCTTAAATCAGCAGCTACACCAGACAATGAACCTGAGCCAGAAGCTGAACCAGGCAGTGAGCCTAGGACACTGGCAGTCGCTGCGGGGAAGAAGCACACAAGCAAAACCAACTGACCAGCGGATGATGATCCAGATGAGGGACCCTCAAAACAAGCTCCTGAGACAAAATCAGAAGCCGAACCAACTGACACAAAATCAGAAGCTGAACCAACTGACACAAAATCAGGAGCCCAACCAAGTAGCACAAGATCAGAAGCCCAACGAACTGGCACAAGATCAGAAGCCACTACTGAGTCCTTGTCCCTGAAAGACCTTCATGGCCTAAGAAAGGATTACACTCGACGATCTGATGAATCTATAATTAGTTAGTTAGTCTGTCTTTGGGATGCTGCAGGTGAGGCTACAATTCTGGACGGCACTGAAATGAGTCATTTAGGATCCCTGTCGCAAGATCCGGTTATCAACCAAGGAATGATGAGGGGAGCTAACCCCTGCAGTCTCTGGGTACGGGTCCTGGGAAGTGTGGCACAAAGATATCTGTGTGCAGACAATCTCTATATGCAGCAAACCCAGTGGAAGACCATAGAACAAGGGATTCAATGCTTGAAAGAAATGGAAGTGGCAGAGATTGTCTTCTCAGATGACCTAAACACTAGGAACCCAGACTTGGTACCATGTACACCAGTGATGTGGCAAAAACTTATATAACTTAAGCCACAAGAATACGCTGCTTCTTTAGCAGTAATGAAGCAGGATGGTACGGAGGACACCATGCTGGATATGGTGAGGAAGTTTCGAGCATATGCAGATGCCTTGGGTGGCCCAACACATGCAAGAATCGCAACTTTGGAAACACATCTGCAGAAATTAGAAGACAAGATAGGGGAGAACCACAGGAAACTCAGGGAGGAGAGATTAAAGAGGACATTCTCCAAATACAGATCAGAGGTTCTGGCACCAAACACAGACATCCCCCAGACAGAGAGAGAAGAAGCATCCCACGGGCTAAGCTGTGATCCTATCTGGGTGATTCTGGGGAAGACATGAGGAAATGGGATGGAAAATCTACTGATGATCTGGCACAACGGCTGCGTGAATTGTTGAAAGGCAAGACTCAGAGAGGAAGTTCCACCAAGAAGCAAGCAGCTCCAGTTACCCAGGGAAAGACAGATAACCAGGCTTAGAGGGGCCCTGCCTCTAGCCAGGAAGACACTAGAGAAAACCGTGGTATTTAGACTGTGTGGATATGTTGGCCTGGCACATCAGAACCACAAAAATATGAGGCTTTGGTAGACACTGGTACGCAGTGCACATTAATCCCTTCAAGATTTGTGGGGGAAGAATCTGGTTCTATTGCTGGCGAGACAGGGGGATCACAAGATTTTACTTTGGTGGAAGCTGAAGTGCACCTGACTAGAAATGAATGGAAGAAACACCCTATTGCGGCTAGCCCAGAGGCCCCATGCATTTTGGGCATAGACTTCCTCCGAAATGGATATTTCAAAGACCCAAAGGGATTCAGGTGGGCATTTGGGATAGCAACTGTAGAGACAGAGGGTGTTAAGCACTTGAACACCTTGCCTGGACTATCAGAAAACCCATCTACCGTAGGATTTCTGATGGGGGAAGAGCAACGAGTACCATTTGCCAGTTCGACAGTGCATCGCCAGCAGTACAAAACAACTCAAGATGCCGTGATTCTAACCCACAATATGATCCGTGAGTTGGAGAGATAAGGGGTGGTCAGTAAACACACTCACCCTTCAACACCCCCATCTGGCCTCTGTGCAAATCTGAAGGAGAATGGAAATTGACTATAGACTATCGTGCCTTGAATGAGGTGACTCCACTGCTGAGCGCTGCTGTGCCAGACATGTTAGAGCTCCAGTACGAGCTGCAGTCCAAGGCAGCAAAGTGGTATGCCACTATTGACATTGCCAACGCATTTTTCTCCATTCATCTGGCAGCAGAATGCAGGCCTCAGTTTGCCTTCACTTGGAGGGGAGTGCAGTACACCTGGAACCAATTGACCCAGGGGTGGAAGCACAGTCCTACTATCTGCCATGGACTGATTCAGACTGCACTAGAAAAGGGTGAAGCTCCAGAACATCTGCAGTACATCGATGACATCATTGTGTGGGGGAACACTGCAGCAGAAGTGTTTGAGAAGGGAGAGGAAATCATCCAGATTCTCCTGAAAGCTGGTTTCGCTATCAAGAAGAGCAAAGTTAAGGGACCTGCTCGAGAGATTCAGTTCCTGGGAATAAAGTGGGAAGATGGACAGTGTCAGATTCTCACTGAGGTCATCAACAAGATCACAGCGATGTCTCCACCAACCAACAAGAAGGAAACACAAGCTTTCTTACGTGCCATAGGCTTTTGGAGAATGCACATTCCTGAGTACAGCCAGATTGTGAGCCCTCTCTACTTGCTCTCCCGCAAGAAGAACGATTTCCACTGGGACCCTGAACAGCAACAAGCCTTTGCCCAGATCAAGCAGGAGATTGCTCATGCAGTAGCCCTTAGCCCAGTCAGGACAGAGCCAGATGTGAAGAACATGCTCTGCTCTGCAGCTGGGAGCCATAGTCTCTCCTGGAGCCTTTGGCAGAAAGTGCCTAGTGAGACTCAAGGCCAACCATTGGGATTCTGGAGTCAAAGCTACTGAGGGTCTGAAGCCAACTACGCTCCAACAGAGAAAAATATTTTAGCAGCCTATGAATGAGTCCAAGCCACCTCAGAGGTAATAGGCACTGAAACACAACTTCTCTTGGCACCCTGACTACCGGTGCTGGGGTGGATGTTCAAAGCAGCGGTTCCCTCTACCCACCATGCCACCGATGCCTGGTGGAGTAAGTAGATTGCTCTCATCACACAATGCTCCTATATTAGAAAACTGAATCACCCTGGGATTTTGGAGATAATTACAAATTGGCCTGAAGGTGAAAACTTAAGTCTCACTGATGAAGAGGAACAAGAGCAAGTGACACGTGCTGAAGAAGCTCTACCGTACAACCAACTGCCAGCAGAAGAAACACGATACACTCTTTTCACTAATGGTTCCTGTCACATCATAAGGATGAACCAGAAGTAGAAAGCAGCCGTATGGAGCCCCACATGACAGGTCGCACAAGCTGCTGAAGGAGAAGGTGGATCGAGTCAACTTGCTGAACTCGAAGCCCTTCAGCTGGTCTTAGACATTGCTGAAAGAAAGAAGTGGCCAAAGCTCTACTTTTTTACTGATTCATGGATGGTAGCCAATGCTCTTTGGGGATGGCTAGAGAAGTGAAAAAAGGCTAGTTGGCAATGTAGAGTGTGCTGGTTTCAAACAGATTTGGGAGAAACCCTCCCACGGGGTCCCCCTCCCCTCCCCCAACTGGTTGGGGAAAAAAAGACTTCCTGAGAAAGAAGTGGAAAAAACCTGTTTATTACACAGGCAAAGCACTCTCCAGCACAATACTCGATGACAAGAGCTTCGTGCCGCTTATGGAGGGATAACAAACTTGGAAAAGAGCAGGTCTCATCTTGAAGATGGTCACTGTGTTCCGTTGCTCAGTTCCTCTGGCACTGGGAGAAAAGGAGTTGTTGTGCAGGGCTGGTCTTGGTGGGGTGGGTCCCCTGTGGAGGCCCCCGGCGCTTTCCCCAGGTCCCCAGTCCGGAGAGATTGGAACAGTTCCGAGGAGAGGGAGAAAAAAGGAAAAAAAAAGAGAAAAAAAAAACCAAACCAGCTATTCTACAGGTCTAACTATGCTAGCTCTAAACCATTAACTACTAACTCTCACGGAGAAACAACAGCTTCTTTTGTCTTGTGGTATTCCGCGTCCCCCGCTTCAGTCTCAAGGTCCGTCTGAGGAGCAGAGTTTTCCTGGGGAAAAACAAACCACGCTTCCCCTCCCCCCCCCCCCCTTTACACCCAACAGACAATTGAGGGATAAACACATCACCCTAGGACATAGAAGAATAGCAATTTGGGCTACTGAAGAGTGGAAAGACATTGCCACCACCGTGGAGAAACTACCTGTGAAAGTTCACCATGTAGATGCCCATGTCAGGGTAAGGAGGAGCACCGAAACAACAAACGGGTAGAACAGGCTGCAAAAATAGAGGTGTCAAAGATAGACTTAGATTGGCAACACAAGGGAGAGTTGTTCCTAGCTCAATGGTCTCATGATGCCTCAGGTCATCAGGGTAGAGATGCCACCTATAGGTGGGCACGAGAATGTTGAGTGGATCTAACCATGGAAAGTATTTCTCAGGTTATCTATGACTGTGAGAGGTGTGCTGCAATCAAGCAGGCCAAGCGGGTGAAGCCCCGATGGTATGGTGGGCGGTGGTCTAAATATAAGTATAGAGAGGCCTGGCAGATTGATTATATTACACTGGCCCAAACATGCCAAGGTAAGCGCTACGTGCTCACAATGGTAGAAGCCACCACGGGATGGCTGGAAACCAACCCTGTGCCTCATGTTATGGCCCGTAACACCATTCTAGGCCTTGAAAAGCAAGTCCTTTGGAGGCATGGTACCCCTGAGGAGATTGAGTCAGACAATGGGACTCTTTTCAAGAACAGCCTTATCAACACCTGGGCTAGAGAAGATGACATTGAGTGGGTGTACCATATCCCCCAACATGCACCAGCTGCTGGGAGTGGAGAGATACAGTGGGCTGTTAAAAACCACCTTGAAAGCACTGGGTGAGGGATCTTTCAAGAAGTGGGAGCAGCATTTAGCAAAGGCCACCTGATTAGTTAACACCTAAGGCTCCACCAACAGAGCAGGCCCTGCCCAATCTGAGCGCCTGCATACAGTAGACGGAGATAAAGTCCCAGTGCTGCATGTCAGAGGTTTGTTAAGGAAGACAGTTCGGATCAATTCTTCCTCGAGTACAGACAAACCCATCCGTGGGATTGTCTTTGCTCAGGGACCAGGTTGCACATGGTGGATAATGCAGAAAGATGGAACAACATGATGTGTGCCTCAGGGAGAGCTGATTGCTGGGTGTGAACTGTATGTAAATATCACTGTTTGCTGAATATCACTGCCATTGTCTGTATATAGCTGTATACTCTATATATATGTTTGTATGTATAATGTATGTATGTGAAGAGTTAGAATATATATTAGTTTTGGTAGTAAGCTGACGATATGAGGATAAGGGGTGGAATGTCCTGGGGTGACTTTTGATTCTTGTATCCCCAATCGTCTGTTCTTTTTATGCTGGATAATAAGTCCTGCACCTTTAAGACTGGTTCCTAGAGTGAAGGGGGAGAGAAGAAGCAAGGAGTTTTTTATCAGAAGCTGCACTTGCTCCCCTGCATTTCTCTCTTCTCACAGATTGTGTTGTCTGCAGCACAGATCTCGGATCCCGGGCTGGTAGCCATCCGAGAATTGCGGGTAAAGTCCTTTTCTCCAAGCCCCGTGCCAGAAGAAAGAATCAGGACGCGTCGATTCTTTTATCAGAGTTGTTTATTCCATCGTGTTCTTAAATATTTTTCCTTCAGCCGGCGTAGGTGTCACCTACACCACAGCCGAAGGCTATCTGCCTCGCTCATGGGCGGTCATAATCTTTTATACTAATTATTACGTCCCCATTGTTTTCACTACTATACCAATATCTACTGCTTTTATTAAACTGTGCACTTTTACAATAAACCAATAAGAAAATGCCACCACCTCACCCAAAGATGGAGGACAAGAAGAAGAAGGAGAAAGACAAGGGACACACCCAAATCCCTCCATCTTGCCTCCTTGAGTCCCCTTTGTGAACCCCCAAAATCCATATTAATACACAAAAATAAGTTATTTAATATCCTAACTACACACCTGTGACTTGTAATTCTTCATATAGTGTTGGCAATCGCTCCCAGGGGCTAGAATCAAAGGCACTGGTGTTTTTATCGCTGTTCCAGGGTCTCTGGACCCCCTCCTGGGGTCTCGGACCGCCCGGGACATCCAAAGGGATGTCTTGGGTTCCGACACACAGACATGCGGGAGAAAGCTCTCCTTTGCTTTTAGTCAGTTTTTTTAGCTAGCTGGGGCAGACAAGTTCCCCGGACTGTGGCTTTTCTTTTTCTTGGAACTGATCAGCCTGCTCTGGACTGAAAACCCAGAAAAAACACCTGGAGCTCATAGCTGTGGCCCACCAGGGACCGGGATGCAGCATTTTTCCAGCACAGGAGGGACTGGTAAGAGACTGAGTGAGCCGAGCTACAACCCATGACAAGGACTTTCTGAATTTGCCGTCTCTTCAGAACAGTGAGAGGTTTTACTGTTTAATATTATTCATTTTTTATGCTTGTGAATACTTTGCTTGTTAAATAAACATTTTTTTCCACTTTTCTCAAAGGAAATCTTTTCTCAAACCAGTAGTGTAGTGGCGTGTTTTCTATTTTTTATTTATTGTTAATATTAATTTGTTCTGTAATGGTTTAGTCCATGTTCCCCCTATTCCCTCTCCCAGATGGTTTCACCCTGCACTTGTCTTTGCAGCAGCTGTGCCTGTCCATCTCCAGGAAGGACTCTCCCTTCTTTCTAGAAAGATCGGGAGAAGTCAGTCTGGGAAATCCCCCACCCCTCGTTTCCTATTTGTTGTCTGTGTGTCATCCCCTTTCTCCCGACTGGTTTTCCCTCTTGTGTCTGCCCCTTTCCCTGGTCCCTTATAATCAATTATAATCAATTACCTGGTCCCCATTAGCCACTTCGTCGGCTGTCAGCACTTCGTGGCTTGTCAGCATGCTGAGCAGGAGCAGAGGAACAATAAAAGCCAACCTGTAGCACAGCCACAAAGTCTCCTTTTCCTACCTTTGTCGAAGCCTCAGCAACAGCTCTCGTGTAGCTCCTGACCCACTGGGGGGTGGTTGCCGGTCAGCCTGCGACTGCCTAACCAGAGCTGAAACGATTCCCAACCAGGGCAGCCGGGACTAGAGCAAGATGCCACTTGAACCTGCATTCTAGAGGGACCCCTTTTGGAGGTTTCCTCCCAAAATTTTCCCTAAACCAGGACAGTAGCTAAGGTTTATAAAGACAGTTATTGAGAAAATAAAAGGGGAGGGATTGAAAGGAATGAGGAGGTGTCTACAAACAAACTGTGGGCCTGATGGTATATAAGGCCAGATACTGAGAGGTGAAAGAAGCAATGAGGGGGACCATAAATTCCATAGCAATTCCACTAATTAACACAGACTGTTACTCACTCAAGACCATGTTAAATCCCTGGACTTAGAGAAAAAGAACAGAGACACAAAGAAAAAGAAAAGGGGGAGGGGGTGTACACATTAGAAGGGGGTCTGTATTAAGTGATTTGGGAAGTCTGTACCTCTCAGGTACCTCAGCCAATGGGGAAAGAGAGAGGGAAATGCGGCTGGGAAATTAGCATAAAAAGGAGGCTGCATCCTCTAAAAATTTGAGAGACCCCATGGGAAATGCCTCATGGCATCTCCCTTTATTTGAATAAAGTTACAGGACTCCTCCGTCTCCTTTTTGGACATAAACCTCTTCTGTTTCTGGAATAATTTTCCTGACAAATAGAACCCATAGTCATGGACTAAATGAACTCAACAGACATGTTGGAGGGGTGGCCATTGACTATGGAAATGATACTTGTGCTTTTGTATAGTTATATGTATATGTATAGTTATATGTATATGTATATAGTTGGAAGGTGTAGGATCTGGGCATGAGTAGATGGTATAGAATAAAGGGTAGATAATGTCCTGGTTATAGCGAGGGGGGCTGAGTTTACAGCAATGTGGGTGTGGATAGGTTGCTTTTCTATGCCACCCACTCATTGCTGGGGGGCATGGCTTCAGGGGGAAGAAAAGATGTGAGCACCCCTGGAGGTAGCACCTTCTTTTCTCTCTGTGGCTGGGGGAAAGTGCTAGTTGTGTTAGCACTGCAAACCCTGTCCCTCCACTGCCGCTTTTTATTCTTTCCCCTTCCTCTGTGGCACAGCTCTGAAACATGGTAAACACAGCCAGGATGTGACTGAGAAAAAAAAGAAGTGACTCCAAGGAAAAGTGGCAAACTGAAAGACACTGGGGAACAAAAGTGGCACAAATGAGGTGAGTGGAACCAAGTCCCCCCAGAGCGGCAGTGGTGCCAGAAGCAGCTGCTGGCTCAGGGAGGGCGAGACCTGCTGCAGGGAGTGCCCGCCATCTTTTCTTTGTCCCGGTGGTCTCTCAAAATTAAGTCAAGGTGGTGAACACCTTTTTGTGTGTAAAGCACCTTCTCTTTTTCTATATTTTTGTTATTCATACTGCTGCTGTTACTGTGCTTTTCTCATTCCACTGCTGTTTGTTTCAGTAAATTGTTATCTCAACCAATAGTATCTGCCTTGCCGATGGGGAGGGGGGCGAGGGAGTGGCTTGTTCGGAGTTTAATTTCTGTCTGATATTAAACCACCACATGCATCCAGCTTTGGGGCCTCAGCACAGGAAAGGCATCATCCTGTTGGAGTGAGTCCAGAGGAGGGCCACAAAGGTCATGAGAGGGATGGAGCACCTTTCATATGAGGAAAGGCTAAAATGATAGAAAAAAGAGAAAAAAGAGGGAAAAAAAAGAATGAAAAAGAGGAAAAAAATGAGAAAAAAGAGAAGGCTTTGGAGTGACCTAACTGCAGCCTTCCAGTACCTGAAGGGAGCCTACAAGAAAGAGGAAGAGAGACAATTTACGAACATGTAGTGATGGGACATGAGGGGATGGCATCAAAGTGAAAGAGGGCAGGGTTACATTAGTTATTAGGAAGAAATTCTTTACTGTGAGGGTGGTGAGACACTGGAACAGGTTTCCCAGATAAGTTGTGGATGCCCCATCCCTGGAAATGTTCAAGGCTGGGTTGGATGGAGCTCTGAGCAACCCGGTGCAGTGGAAGGTGTCCCTGCCCATGGCAGGGGGGGTTGGAACTAGATGATCTTTAAGGTCCCTTCCAACCCAAGCCATTCTATGATTCTAAGATCCAAGTCATTTATGAAGATGTTGAAGAGAACTGGGCCTAAAATAGAGCCCTGTGGAACCCCACTAATGACCTGTTGCCAGCATGATGTAACCCCATTCAGTAATATCTTAGTATTACTACTACTTTGCACCTGACCCATAAGCCAGTTGCTCACCCATGGCATGATGTGTTTATCCAGCTGTATGCTGGACACTTTGTCCAGAAGGATGCTATAAGAATACCAAAGCTTTACTGAAATCCAAAAAGATTACATCAGTTGGCTTTCCTTGATCAACTATGTGGGTTACCTTGTCATAAAAAGAAATTAGGTTAAACAAGCAGGATTTTCCCCTCATGAACCCTTGCTGGCTGTGATCAATGACTGTGTTGTCCTTCAAGTGTTTTTCAGTAACTCCTAGAACAACCTTCTCCATAATTTTACCAGGCACTGAAGTGAGACTGTGTTACGACCCGTTCAAAGTGAACTAAGTTCGTATTTAGTTCTTAGAGTACAAAGGAGGCCAAAAATGCTGTTTAACCAAAATCAGTATACTTTATTCAATATCAATGTACCCACCAAAGCTGATATACTTTATTCAATGTATCCACCAAAAATGATATGCAATAACAAGAGAAAGAAATGAGAGAGAGAACTATGTAGATAAAAGCAAGAGAGAAGAGAGATAGGACAGATAGGATATAATTACCACAGAGAGAGACGAAGTCCTCGCAGCAATCCAATAGGTCCGCCTTTGCAAATCCTCGTAGCGCTCCGCTAATAGATTTGTCTTCGCAGAACCCTCGTGGAGCTGATAGATCTTCGTTTTCCGTGGGGAGGTCCTCGAAAGGGGTCTCTTTTGAGGCAGAATATATAGTTCTCCAGAGTGGGGGAGAAATCTCGTGAGTCTAGGCCCAATGCACAAGGAGAGGGGGGAGAAGTCCCGTGATGGAGTCCAGGCCCAATACACAATGCGAGGGAGGGGGAGAACAGGGCAAGCTGTGCTGCTACACCTCAGGCACAGGTGGTCCAGAATCCAGGGGCAGTGTAGCGTGCTGCGACTACCATTGTTTCAGCAGGATGTATGTCCGGGAACTCTGTTCCCAAGCAAACACACCTGGGCAGAATGGCAATTCTCGTAGCAGTTACATCAGCTCTTGGTTTCCCTCTCGTCCCCCCCCAAAGTCTCCATGACGAAAAGCGTGAGACAAAATTGAGGGTCTTCGGGCCGACTCTCACACCACCCCGTGGCTCACGATTGACGTCTGGCAGCAGGATTCATAGTGTTGATATGATGTCTTCAGGACTCTATCATCTCTCATTGGTAATATATCCCAGGAAAAGTAGAAGACAGGACAGTAGGGAAAAAAGAAGTAGCAAGAAAAAGAAACAAAAAGGTGGGCATTAATCATTCAATATCGATTAATCTCATAATTATAACAATTATATTAATTCAAAATTTTCACAATTTAAAACAAAATTTTAAACTCTATTGATTAAAACAAATATCATTACCATTATAACAACCATATTAAATTTAAAATTCTCACAATTTAAACTCAGTTAATAAAACAACATATTAATTAAATTGATTAAAATCAACACTATAATAATTATATTAATTCATTAAAATTGAATCAAATACTAAATTAAAACAAATAAAACAAATAACATCAAAATTAAATCAAAAAAAATTCAATTTAAACTAAATTAAAACAAATAATTAAAACAAATAATATCAAATAAAATTCTAACAATTAAAAACAAAATTTTAACAAGTTAAAACAAAATCAGAATACTAATCAAAATCAAAATCTCTTATTTTAACTAAGATTTACTTTATAATTGTGGTTATGGCTTACATACGGGTATGTCTTGTGTCAGCTTCTCTCAGTACATCTATAGGAGGGGGTACATAAACTAAATTGTGTGCATTCATGACTGAGGTCAATCGTCTTATTTGTTTCATCATTTTCCAATTCATGAAAAATAAAACTGCCGATAAAACAAAGCCAATCAAAACTAAAATCAAAAGAACGATAATAGGGTGACACAATTTATTCAAAACACTGGTGGCAGTAGGGGACCATCCAAAAAGTGTGTCCCACCACCTGTGTTCAGTGTCTGTCTTTACCCTCTCCAAAACACGATGAATTTGTTTTACATTGTGATGGACAGTTACTAAAGTTTTCTGTCCGCTCTTTTTGATCTTTTCTAAAATTTTCATCAAATCTTGGTGAAGCAACAATTGCTTTACCAGAGTAAGGTTCATACCTATTGTTGTAGGCCATAACCTATGGATCAGTGTATAATTGGATTGCAAAAGTTGATACGAAGTAACTGGAGCTGAGTAAGAAAAATCACAACCAATAATTTTGGTAAAGTTACAAACACAAAAATTTGAATGATTTTTGGTATGTAATGTTACATTTTCTATAACTATTTCTTCACAAATAGTCCTAAAACATGCACATCCATTTCCTACATATATTAGCACTGTCTTAAAAGCTTCATTCGGGCGTATTTCAAAATGACAAATGTTCTGTTCAGTGTCTAAACAAATATCTTGAGCTACAACTGCGTTACTTTCACAGATAAACCCTTGTTGTTCCCGAACTACGCAAGATTCTAAATCAACAGTTTGCCATTTATCACCAGCTTGACGGGCCCATTCTCGGTGCTCGGAGGGATAGAACATTGCTCCGTTGTGGTTCAGTCCTAATGCAATGATAGGAAAGATTGAATATACTGAAGCATTGCTAATGGTTAACACAAAGACCGTGGCTGTGTTTGTAACAGAGTTGTAAGTGAAATTTACTAACTTCCACCATGCCTGAAGTTCCTTTTCAAAATCATTTGCATTGTCCCAAATTATTTTCCGAATCTCAGTAGGGAAGGTTCCTTCTTCGCCTTCTCTTATGATCGCGGCAGCAATGGACTGTATCCACAACTGAGCCTGAATGCAACTGAGAGCCAAAGAGACATTGCTTTGTGTAGTATTAAGTGCATCAATTATTAATCTGTGATCATTCACATGTATCTTTTCCCAATCTGGTACTATGTTTGATAATAGCCACTGAGTCGTTCCCAAGGCCGATAAGGACGACTGTAAAGGATACTGTAATTTGGTCAAATCTCTAGCTGAAGCAGCTAGTTTGTTCATCAATACCTCTGAATCGATACTGTTTAGGATACCTAATCCAGTACCAATGGCACCTGCAATGTCTCTCGGCACGCGTCTCTTAGGAGGACTACGTTTTCGCAGCCATGTAGTCCAACCTTCAAAAGAAGTTTGCAGAAAAGGTGAGCAAGCAGGTTGAATTTCTGAAACATCAGTTTGCATCAACAATTTAACCTTTTTCAAAGACCATGTAGGGTTAAATATTATTTGTTGTTGACCAGTTTTCCTAATTATATATGGTCCAATTTCAAAGATTCTCGGGCTTAGTACTGTTGGTGGTTGAGTTGGAATGCTGGTAACAGGTAAAACTAGGGCATTTACTTTGAATTTAAATGTGAGTCCTTCATTGCCTTTGGCCCAAAGACAAGTTATTTCTGTAGTTCGTAATAATGTAAAATTGTGCCAGCAATCTTGCACGCTAGGGGGTGTACAAACTTTTTTATATTCATTTGCTCTGATTGATACTACCTTTTCATAGGTAGTTCCATTAACCATTCGACATCCTATATCAATTTTCTCTCCTACTATTCCTTGCAATTGCCAAATTTCATCTCTGTACACCCATTCTCGCTTTGAGTATAACTGATTATCATGCATCACTACAGTTAACAAATTCAAACCATACACATTTCCCATAGATCCAGTAAAGTGAATAAAAGCTCGGGACCAAGGCCATTCAATTTTGTATAAACTAGGGGTAATATCAATCTTCCGAGAAGTGATAGAAAGGTTAGAGACACTCTTAGTCTCTTCAAGTTGAGGTGTGGTAAAATGACTAGAGGTATTTCCAATCTCTTCTACCTTTTGGTGTGTGGTTAGGTAATGAGATGTGATCAGATAAATGGGAGTGTTCTTTGCCTCTTTTAACATTTGTGGGGTGACTGCTGTGCTTGTTATTGGTTTTCTTATAGTATTTATTTTGAATTTATAAGCTAAGCCTCTCAGACCTGACTGGTTTGCTGAGCTATTTTGCCAGTTGCAGGTCACTTCAGTGGGTCTGGTTAAAGTAAAATTATGCCAGCAGTCAAAGGGTTCATTTTTACATTCTTTAGAAACAACAGCATTGTGGGATTTGATATCCTGAGTGTGACGACAACATGATCTAAAAGAGGCATGTTTAATACAATTCCATTTCGTTGAAGAACAAAATTCTGCTGTAAACTTGGGATGTAAGGTATCTTCTCTATCTAGGTTTGGAAAATTCCCAGCAAGTATGATAGTAGAAACTTTAGTAAAAAGAGATCCTTCTACCTTTCTGCATGTCACCTGAATCACTTCACCTGCAATTCCACTCAAGGTGTACATACGAGCGTCGTTATCCCATTTCCATTCACTAGGGTGATATGGCTCAGAATTATGCAATACTACTGTCGCTAAGGTCGGGCGGCGTTCTCTGGTGTCGGGATAGGATCCCATAACAATAGTATGTCGGACGGTAGCTTCGGACCATGGCCAGTCAGCTGGCTTCTGGCCATGGAGTTGCAGTAGAGTACAGGAAAAGATTATAAGCCTTATCATGATCCAACGGAGGTCATCTGTGAAAAGAGCAAACACAACAAAGATCTGCCACGGAGGGGCAGAGAATTAAAATGAAGGAACTATCCAGCGTGTGCTGATTCGGTGTTCCTTTCCTAGAGCATCAGATGCTACCCATGAATATTTGTTCAGAGGGGTTTTCAGGACAAGTGGTACTTCTCCTACTAAAGGTAGGTCAACAAGAACAGGTTGTCCTGGATAGTGACTAGGATTCTTTGAATCATCAGGTCCCTGTAAGACAGGGATTATGCTTGGAGGTGTCGGGCAAAAGGCAGTGATTTTGGGACAGCCGTTCACTCCCCATCTGTCATTCACACTTTTCACAGCTTCCCATAATCGAAGATCCCAGTTCCCCTCATGCGGTTTAAGAAGTCTTTTCAAGAGACCATTTGTTCTCTCTACTATTCCATTAGCCTGAGGGTAATAAGGAGTGTGAAATGTCCATTTGATCCCTTCACTTTTTGCCCAATCTTGTACTATTTTAGCAGTAAAGTGAGACCCATTGTCTGACTGTATTTCTTGTGGTTTTGGAAAGATTCCAAACCATTCCTGGAGTCCTTTAACAGTATTTTCTCCTGTGGCTCTTTTAAAAGCAGAAGCTTGAACTAATCCAGAAATTATTTCTACCCCTACTAGCACATACTGTTTACCTGCTGATTTTCTGAAAGGTCCAATGTAATCTATTTGCCATGCATCCCATAGGCCTTTGCCCTTTCTCAAATGTAGGGGGTCATCTTCTAAGGGGTGTCTTTCTAATCGCTTGCGACACTGCTCGCAAGCTGATATGCATGTTCTACACTTTTCTCTGGTAACAGGCCAACCACGAGCAACAGCTTCTCTGTATAAATCTTTTGCACCTGTGTGATGTCTTTTTACATGTAGCCACTCTAACAGGCGTTCCCAATCTTCTGCAATTTCTTCCTTTTTCAGGGGACTCAGCCTGGCTAGTTCATCTACCTTGTTATTCCATTCTGCTGCTGGATTATTATCTGTTTGGTGGGAAGCAACCCAGCCTACTGAAAAATCTCCTTGACTAGCAATTTGTAAAATTTCTTGCCACTTTTCCTTTTGCCACACAGGGACTCTATTGACCTGCCAGTCATTCTGTTGCCAAAAGGGCAGCCATTCTGTACAACCTTTGAACACAGCATAGGAATCAGTATAAATACGGACAGGAGAAGAATTGCTTGCTTCCTTTTTAAAAACACTCCAAACAGCCGTCAGCTCGCCAACTTGTGCACTGCCTTCTCCTTCGCTAATAATTTTTTCACCTGAGGAAATCTGCAGCGCAACAGCTTTGAATTTCCATGTTTTTCCCTCTCTTTTAGCTGAAGAGTCTGTAAACCAAGAATTTACTGATTCTGGAGAAAAAGGAGGGGCAACTTTGATTACTGAAACTGGTTTTTCCTGGCTGTTGTTCAAATTTTCTGTCTCTTGTATTGCTAGGTGTTTTATAGTACCTTCACTGACAGAAAATGTGTTACAGTAATGTTCTATTTGGGCGTACCATTTCCTCACTGAGGCCCGCTGTGCCACCCCGTCAGGGGGGGGAGTTCCTGCAGTGACTGTTTTAATGACTTTAAAAGGGCCTCTAAGGACAATGGGTTGCTGTCGAGTGATTTTTTCTACTTCCACTAAGGCTAAGCAGACAACAAAAAGCCCTTTCTCCCAGATGGTATACCTTTTTTCAGCATCTTTGAAACCACGAGAATAGAAACCAACGGGTCTGGTAGGACCATCAGGGCCCCGTTGCCATATATGTACTGACAAACCTGAAATGGCAAAGCCCCATTCAACTTGGAAAGGATCTGTGGGGTGAATAGGGCCTAATGCCTGGTATGCTGTGGCTTCGAAAATCAATAATTTTAATGCTTCTTCTTGAGAATTCTCCCATTCCCATTTAACTCCCTTCCTCAGTAAATTGTAAAGGGGTCTGGCAATGATAGAGAAGTCTGGGATGTGTTTTCTCCAAAAGACTAGTAGTCCTAAAACATGCTGAAGCTCTTTCTTGGAATCAGGCATCTTAATTTGTTCTAAGGAAGTTATAGTGTCAGGAGGAATACATGTCATGCCTCCTTTCCACCAGATACCCAGAAATTTTACCTCATGAGAAGGTTTTTGAATTTTTTCAGGGGGGATTTTTAAATCAAGGCTTTCTAGGTGAGAGATTATTTTCTGCTGAGCATCTCCCACCTCCTCTATTTTTTCCCCTCCCACCAAAATGTCATCAATGTACTGATAAACAGTAACATTGTCAGCTAGAGGTATTCTTTCTAGTTCATGTGCTAAAGCATGGTGGGCTAGGGTGGGTGAATGTCTGTACCCTTGTGGCAATCTTGTGAAAGTGTACTGTTGCCCTTCCCATGTAAATGCAAAACGGTCTCTGTCTTCTGGTCTTAAAGGAATCATGAAAAACATATCTTTAACATCTATGGTTGCCATGATAGGATGAGCTTTTTCTTGAATCAGAGTAATTAATTCAGCTAAATTGGGAACAGCTGCAGTGAGGGGGTGTGTGTTAGCATTCAATCTCCGGAAATCTATGGTCAGTCTCCATTTACCATTAGGTTTGCGGACTGGCCATACAGGAGCATTGAAAGGTGAATGTGTGTTAATTATTACACCTTGTTCTCTCAATTCTTGTATTACTGGTTTGATGCCCTCTTTTGCTCCAAGAGGCAAGGGGTATTGTTTCACATTTGTGACATTGCTGTGTGGCAGTGGAGGTGCTATTTGAAGCAGTCTAATATCAAGACGTGGCGCACCAAAAGACCAAACAAACCCCTCAGAGTCTAAAAATTGTTTGCCAGCAAGAGCATCTAGGCCAAGCAAGCTACATGGAATGTTTCCAATAACCATGTTGATAGTTAGTTTGTTTTCTTCTCCGGGTAGAAGAATTTTTACTAGGGCTGTTTTCATTAGCTGTTTAATACCAAGTGCATTAATGACACATTGGTTTTTTGTTGTTGGAACAATTCCACACCTCTCTGCTTCTTTGTTAGTTAACGCAGAGGTTTGAGCACCTGTGTCTACAAGATAAGTTACAGGTGCTTTCTTGGGTCCTGTGATTGCTGTGATCAATACATCTCCTCTAGTATTTTTAGTGAGCATTTGTATATAGATACCGCCTTTCAGCTCACTTACGAGAGGCGGTTTAATTAGTTCTTTTGGTTCTGATGGACTTGTTCTGCTTCACTAGTAAGATCAATTAAGTCATGAGAGGAGGTACTTTTCATGGGCTTACTGCCCGAATGCTGAGAGGGGCGAGGTGCGCTGGGTTCAGTTGTTAAGTTATTTCTGGGCTTAATGCCAGGAGTTTGGGAGGGCGGGTGTGTGTCAGGTAGTGTTTTATTTGTGTGGGCTTGTGTTGGCGTATTTCTCTTACAATGCCAGTTAGAAATTATCATCTGAAGTTTATCAAGAGGTAACCCATCCATGATATCTTTTGGGATACCTTTTTTAATACCTAATAACCACCAGCGTTGGCGTTGGGTGATGTGTTTTACTTTTTCTGTCTTTTCACTGCTGGGGGTTTCAACATACCTGATACCTTTTGTTCTCTGTGATTTGTCATCTGTTGTGTTTATAGGACCATATTGCCTACAATAGGTAATTAATTCTACTGCAATGTCACCCCACACCCAGATCTTGTGGTCACTGTTAGATGTGTTAGCATGGATAGCTGGAGGCTGAGAGGGGCTGGAGTGAGGGGTGAAACTAGGGTCAGTAGAGACAGTTCGGTCTGTTGGATTCCGGAGGAATCTATCAAGCCTTTCTACAGGGCCTAAAGTAGCTATGGTTTTTTGCAAAGCAATTGCTGTTGGTTTAAGAAATTCTGGGAGCCCACGAATTAAAGGAGTCATAAGTTCAGCTTTCACAGGGAGTTGCATGGGAGATTCAAATCCAGGGATAAGTTTTCTTTCATGTATCATTTGCAAGCAGGCTGTCTTTTGGACACTTTCTAGTATTTGGTCAGGGGAGGTAGGTATGATTACAGGATCTCCCCTTTCTAATGGGTTAATCCCACCAGCCCAGAAGGCTGCTCGCTGGGTTATGGACCACGTATCACGTTTATCTCCAGTTGTCAAGAAGACTCCGTGCCCCCAATATCCCGAAGCTTCTGATTCTGTTAATTTAATTTGATCACCTCCTGTGAGAGATAAGCGAAATACATATTCAGTTTCAGTTTCTTGTGGAAGCCTGCTGTATTCTTTCTTTAGTTTAACTAACTCTGTTGCAGAGTAAGGGATTTCTCTGGTTGTAATTTGTGGTTCTAAGTCCTCATTGTTGATGTAATTGTATTCTGTTTTAATTAAAGGTCTTAAATGAGGACAACAGAATTCTCCACAATTTTTAGCAGATTCTAACTCTTTATGTGGATAAATTTTGGTGTGGAGAATTTCTTTTTCTTCTGTCTCCTTAGGGGAGTCAGAATTTATTGAATTGAGATACTCAGTTCTTAAAGCATCTCTCAATAACTGATTTTCTTTCCTTTCTTCTTCAAGTTGTTTTTGTAAAATCTTTACGAGATCTTGGAGAGAATCAGTAATAACTTTTTCATCTCCGTACCACTTAAGGCGGCTCTCGATCGCGGCATTTAGACAAGCTCCAAGAACAGAACAAATTATAGCTTTGTCTTTGCCAAGTCTAAATTTAGATTCTCGTTGTAATGAGCAAATTCTATCAATAACATTTTCTGGATTAAACCAATTGTTTTGAGCCCAAACATCTCCTACAGGTGAGGGTTTGGCATTGAATTTTGCTAACAAGCTATATAGTGCATTTTTTTTACTTTTATCCATTTTACTTTTCTTGTTGTTGGGGGGGGGGGCTAAAGGGAAGTCAAACTACTACTAGGGAAGGTAATACCTAACTAAACAGGGATATTACAAAACAGTTTACACACATACAAAACAACAACAACAACAGTAACAACAACAACAACAGTAACAACAGAACAAACTCTTTTGCACTCAGAGAACCTTTTAGTGAATCTCTGAAGACAGAACACTCAATAGAGCATGAGGTCACTTTCCTTCAGGGTTTGTGCAGTTTGCGGGAAATCTCAGCACCCCCCTTGCTTTCTAGCAACTACCTCAAGCGAGGCATGCTAGGTGCGGCTGGAGTGAAGATCCTTCCCCTGTTACAGACTACACAAAAGCCCTTGCAACCTCTCTGTCTAATCAGAGTCCGTGTCCGTGACGCCAATTAATGTTACGACCCGTTCAAAGTGAACTAAGTTCGTATTTAGTTCTTAGAGTACAAAGGAGGCCAAAAATGCTGTTTAACCAAAATCAGTATACTTTATTCAATATCAATGTACCCACCAAAGCTGATATACTTTATTCAATGTATCCACCAAAAATGATATGCAATAACAAGAGAAAGAAATGAGAGAGAGAACTATGTAGATAAAAGCAAGAGAGAAGAGAGATAGGACAGATAGGATATAATTACCACAGAGAGAGACGAAGTCCTCGCAGCAATCCAATAGGTCCGCCTTTGCAAATCCTCGTAGCGCTCCGCTAATAGATTTGTCTTCGCAGAACCCTCGTGGAGCTGATAGATCTTCGTTTTCCGTGGGGAGGTCCTCGAAAGGGGTCTCTTTTGAGGCAGAATATATAGTTCTCCAGAGTGGGGGAGAAATCTCGTGAGTCTAGGCCCAATGCACAAGGAGAGGGGGGAGAAGTCCCGTGATGGAGTCCAGGCCCAATACACAATGCGAGGGAGGGGGAGAACAGGGCAAGCTGTGCTGCTACACCTCAGGCACAGGTGGTCCAGAATCCGGGGACAGTGTAGCGTGCTGCGACTACCATTGTTTCAGCAGGATGTATGTCCGGGAACTCTGTTCCCAAGCAAACACACCTGGGCAGAATGGCAATTCTCGTAGCAGTTACATCAGCTCTTGGTTTCCCTCTCGTCCCCCCCCAAAGTCTCCATGACGAAAAGCGTGAGACAAAATTGAGGGTCTTCGGGCCGACTCTCACAGACTGACAAGCCTGTAGTTTCTAGTGCCATATTTCTTGCCTATACAGCTGGATAAAGACATCATGCCATGGGTGAGCAACTGGCTCACGTGTCATGTGCAAAGAGTTATAGTGAATGGGGTAATTTCAGACTGGCAACCTGTCGCTAGTGGGATTTGGCAGGGCTCCATCTTATTCCCAGTGCTCTTCAACATCTTCATAAATGACTTGGATGCAGGACTGGAAGGGACACTGTCCTGGGTTGACAGGCGACTTCTACTCTATATCCTATATCGTGGGGCTTTATTGTGATGTCTGGCAGTTGTTTTCTTCCCCTTCGGCAAGGACTGTGGCTGATGGGCGGGCCCTCACTGGGGTGGGGGGGAAGCGGCTGCGGGCTTTTTTGCTTTCACTTTTGGCTGCTGGCTGGCTTGGCTTGGCTTGCTTGCTTGTCTTGCCCTCTATTCTCGCTATTCTTTGCTTGTTTTTCCCTCTTCCTTTTTTCTTTCCCCTTCCTGAAGATTAGGACCGGCTCTGGACTGACCTGACCTGAGGAAGTTCAGGAATTTCTAGGGCCCGACACAGAAGCTCTGCACCTCTCTCCGCACAGTACCTGTTTTTTTTTTTTTTCCTTTTGTGTGGGGAGTGTTGTTAATAAATAAGTTTTTCCACTTTCCCTCCAAGGAGTTTTTCTTCTCTCCCGAACCCAGGGCTGAGGAGTGGGGGAGGGGTGGTGGAGGTTTGTTTTAGGGGTTCTCCCCCTAATCTGTTCCAAACCGGGACAGACACTAAGCCAGTTCCCAGACAACGCAAAACTGGTGGAAGCTGTTGACTCCCTTGAAGGCAAGGAGGCTCTGCAGAAAGACCTTGACAAATTAGAGGATTGGGAAATCATCAACTGTATGAAGTTTAACAAGGGCAAGTGCTAGATTGTGCTCCTGGGATGGGGCAACCCTGGATGTATAGACTGGAGAATGAGAGGCTGGAAAGCAGTGACACGGAAAGGGACCTAGGGGTCCTGGTTGATGGCAAGTTGAAAATGAGTCAGCAGTACCCTGGAAGTCAGGAGAGCCAACCATGTCCTGGGGTGCATCAGGCACAGCATCACCAGCTGATTGAGGGAGGTGACTGTCCCACTCTACTCTGCACTGATGTGGCCTCACCCTGAGTACTGTGTGCAGTTTTGGGTGCCATGATGTACTCGAGGCAGACGTGGTCCAAACTGTCTTTCCTAACAAGCCTCTGACATGCACCACTGGGACTTTGTCTACTGTATGAAGGAGTTCAGATTGGGCAGGGCCTGCTCTGTTGGTGGAGCCTCAGGTGTTAACTAACCAGGTGGCCTTAGATAGATGCTGCTCCCAATTTTTGAAAGATCCCTCACCCAGTGCTTTCAAGGTGGTTTTAACCAGTCCACTGTATCTCTCCACTTTCCTGGCAGCTGGTGCATGTTAGGGGATATGGTATTGAGTGGGTGAAAGTAGATATAGATTGGAGCAGCATCTTGACTGGGTTAAGGGCTACTGCATGAGCAATCTCCTGCTTGATCTGGGCAAAGGCTTGTTGCTGTTCAGGGTCCCAGTGGAAATCGTTCTTCTTGCGGGAGAGCAAGTAGAGAGGGCTCACAATCTGGCTGTACTCAGGAATGTGCATTCTCCAAAAGCCTATGGCACGTAAGAAAGCTTGTGTTTCCTTCTTGTTGGTTGGTGGAGACATCGCTGTGATCTTGTTGATGACCTCAGTGAGAATCTGACACTGTCCATCTTCCCACTTTATTCCCAGGAACTGAATCTCTCGAGCAGGTCCCTTAACTTTGCTCTTCTTGATAGCGAAACCAGCTTTCAGGAGAATCTGGATGATTTCCTCTCCCTTCTCAAACACTTCTGCTGCAGTGTTCCCTCACACAATGATGTCATCGATGTACTGCAGATGTTCTGGAGCTTCACCCTTTTCTAGTGCAGTCTGAATCAGTCCATGGCAGATAGTAGGACTGTGCTTCCACCCCTGGGTCAATTGGTTCCAGGTGTACTGCACTCCCCTCCACGTGAAGGTGTTATAAATATATGTTTAATTCGAGTTTGTTCCCTATTAAAATCATTACTTTGTGTAAGCTATTCAAGAGACAGAATTCCAAACTGAGCCAGTTAATGGTTGGCATACGACGCCTAAGGAACATTTTCACCTCAATGAAGGGCAAGGACACCAATAACAACAGGCCACCTAGACTATCAAGAAGACTAATCAGCACCCAGACAGACGAATCCACATCCATTCACTGGCACCCCGGGAACTGTAAACAAGACTAATTTATGGACAGAAAAATTAGTTTTACCAGAAAACTGCTTTACATATTATGGACTGTAAAAATCGGATTTATCAGAAAAGCTACTGTAGACTATAATCTCATCTGTACAATTCACAAACATAGCCGGAGGACATTTTTTCCCTATAAAATATCCGGAGAAATATAAGAGGGTGTGGGACCTGAGAAGGAGGCTGCAAGACAGAGAGCCTGTATTTCATCCTTGCAGGCTCACCCAGTACTTCCCGGGTAAGGACTGTATAGGGATTGTGGCTCTTTCTCGGTTTATCACTTTGTTGTTTTTTCCAATAAATTTTCTTAAAGGAAATTATTGGGGAAACTGTTGTTTATAACAGTTGGTGACCCCGACGTGATCCAAATTTGCTCTCCGGGGTCCCCTTTTTCTGCCCGGAAGGGCGCCCCTGCTGATTGAGCGGTCCGGCGGAGGGGGGCGATCCAGGAGAACGGATTGGAACACCGAACCAGACGAGATAAGAGCCACAATTGAAACTAATTTAGGAATAAAAGCTAGCAAAAAAAAAGAGCTCTCAGGGAACTCAGGGGAGACCTGGCAGAAAAGTCTCAGGAGCCGCGGCAGCAATTTCAGTTGTAAAATTCATCGTGCACTAAGAGTCCACGCGGGAAGAAGAACCGTAAGTACCGCTTGGTTGGGTGGGGTGACCAAAGGTGTGTGTATGTGCGTGAGTGAGACGTGAGAATTCACGGAGCGAGTTTGGACCCCGAAGTTGCATTTCCATCCTCCCGCGAGGGAATCGGTCAGCTGAGGGGGAAGCGAGTGAAAAGGGGACGCTCATTTCACTCAGGAAACTAAGATTGGTCACAGGGAGCTAAGGGGAAAGGTACATCCCTCGGAGTTCAGGGACTAGTAAGCCCCTTAAGCTTGGGCCAGAGGTCAGCCCAAGGAAACGGAATAAAAGAGAGCTCCTAACCAACCAAAAGTCCAGCAGAACGGTTCTCTGTGGGACAAGTAAGTTGGTACAGAAATAATAAAGAATTGACACAGTGTCGGTAATTGTTTGTACACAATAAAGGTTAACTGTTTAATATCCTTGCCATAAGATGGGACAGAGAAAAAGCAAACTGCAGAAGAAAAAGGGTGAGAAATCCACGAAAGAGACAGAGGTGCCAGAAATCCCATGGGAAAGCCCCCTGGGATGGATGTTAGAACACTGGGAAGAATGCCCGGCCAGGAGAGAATTATCAAAAGAAAAAATAGTTCACTTTTGCTTGGAAACTTGGGGGGGGAAGAAATTAAAGATCATGTGGTTTGGCCGGTGTTTGGCACTTTTGAGAGGTGGATCTGCAATGCATTGGTAAGTTATGTGGGTGATAAACGGCCTTGGGATGGGGAGGAATACGAATATGCGAGGGTTTGGGTAAAAGGAGGCACACAACTTTTTCCGATCCGGGCAAAAGGTAACACAGCCGCCGGTGACATGTGGGAACCCTTAGATCATCTTCCTCCCCCCTACTTAATGCCGGCACCCCAACCTGCCCAAGTTCCCACCCCGGGAGTCCCGGGGTATCCTCCACAACCTGCACCCTCCGCCCCCCCCTCGTGGCTTTGGCATCTTTGCTGGAGTCCACAGCCTCACGATCGAGACGCCACCCCCCCTCAAGTTCACAGCCCCGGGGAGTCCCAACACCGACTGAGCAGGCACATACATCTTATCCCACGCGGGCTCCCCTCCCCCCCGAACTGCCCTCAACTGACCTAGAGCCCGCATCCCTCCCTGACCCTAGTCCCCAGACTCCCAAGTTAAACCCTACCCCCAAGACTAGGAGGAAGAAGCGGCAAATCAGGAAAATAGTGGAAGAAGACAGCGAGGGCGAAGAGGAAAAGCGTAACCTTCTACCACTAAGAGAAGTACCCACAGCTCCAGGTATTATTGGATATGTTAACGTGCCGATTAATACAGGGGATGTAAGGGCATTTAAAAGGGAAATGGGGAGGTTAATGGATGACCCTATAGGGGTTGCAGAGAGATTAGATGAATTTTTGGGCACTAGCATATATTCCTATGATGATATAACAGCAATTTTAAGATCCTTGTTTAATGTGGAAGAAAGAGAAATGATTAGGCAGGCCAGCATTCGGGATTGGGAATGGAGAAACCCTCAGAGCACTCCCGGGGAGCAAAAGTGGCCCAGTCAGAGGCCAGCATGGGACGCTCAGACGGAGGAGGGTCGGCGAAACATGGTGGAACTGCGAAATTTGGTAATACAGGGAATAAGGGAGGCAGTGCCACGTGGCCAGAACATTAGTAAAGTGTTTTCACAAGTCCAAGGAAGAGATGAAACACCGTCTGAGTGGTTGGACAGACTGCAGAAAAGTCTACAGGTATATTCAGGTACGGACCCAAACTCCCCTATCAGGGAGGTTTTGTTGAAGACTCAGTTTGTTGCTAAGTCATGGGAGGACATTCGGAGAAAGCTGGAAAAGATAGAGAATTGGCAAGAGAAGGAGTTGCAAGAATTGCTTAGAGAGGCCCAAAGAGTGTATATGAGGCGGGATGAAAAAAAGCAGAAGGTTCAAGCTAAGGTGTTGGTTGCGGCGGTCAGGGAAGCCCAAAAGCAGGAAAGGATACAGGAGCAGGGAAAAAACGGGAGAAAGGGCATCCCAGCAAGGCAGGCAGCTCCCCCTAAGGGAAGGCCTGTCAATCAGGATAGAGTCCCTGAATGCTTTTACTGTAAAGGGAAGGGACATTTGAAACGTAACTGCAAAAAAAGGATGAATGATGAAAAAATGTTCCAAGAGGAATAGGGGTGTCTTGGGCTCTTTATTCTGGGGTCCAGAACATCTTCAGAGCCCTTGATAAAGTTACGAGTGGGCCCCAAAAAGGAAGAAATGGATTTTTTGGTTGATACTGGTGCAGAAAGGAGTACGTTTAAACGGTTGCCTTCTGGTTGTAGTAAAAGTAGAGATAATATGTTGGTAGTGGGGGCGAAGGGGGAACCCTTCAAGGTCCCTGTTGTTAAGAATGTAGAAGTGGAGTCAGATAACCGAATTTGTTTAGGTAATATGTTATTGGTGGAGGAAGCTGATTATAATCTCTTGGGAAGAGATTTGATCGTGGCTTTAGGCATAAACTTAATCGTAAGGGATTCCCAGATTGTGGTTAGCTTGTATAAACTGACTGCTGAGGATGAAAGCAAAATAGACCCAAAGGTATGGCATGTACCGGGGGAGGCGGGAAGGTTGGATATAGAACCCATAAGGATAGAAATTGAGAGGCCGGATGAACCTATTCGGATAAAACAATATCCCATTTCCATGGAGGGGAGGAGGGGCTTGAAACCCATGATTGATGATTTAATAAAGAAGGCAACTCTAGAGCCTTGCATGTCCAGACATAACACCCCCATTCTGGCCATCAGGAAAACAGACGGGAGTTACAGGTTGGTCCAAGATTTACAGGCAGTCAATGAGCGAACCAGGACCCGCTTTCCCGTAGTCGCCAACCCCTACACCCTCCTAAATCAGGTAACCCCGATGATATTTATTACAGTGTTGTAGATCTGAAAGACGCATTTTATTTATGCCCTCTCGAAATGGGGAGCAGAGATTATTTTGCTTTCCAATGGGAAGACCCTGAAACAAACCGTAAACAACAGTTAAGGTGGACTGCACTTCCCCAAGGTTTCGTAGATTCCCCGAACTTGTTCGGTCAAGCTTTAGAGCAATTACTGGGACAATTCACCCCCTTAGAGGGAACAAAGATCCTACAGTCAGTGGATGATTTACTAGTGGCAGGGAAAAAGGAGGAAGATGTGAGAACGTGCACGATTGCTCTACTGAATTTTCGGGGGGGGGAGGGGGCTCAAAGTCTCCAAATCCAAACTGCAGTTTACTGAACCTGAGGTAAAGTATTTGGGACACTGGATCACGAAATGGTAAAAAGAAATTGGATCCAGACAGGGTGGCAGGCATCACTGAATTACCTCCCCCACAGACAAAAAGAGAGGTGCGGCAGATCTTGGGACTACTAGGATACTGCAGACAATGGATTGATGGGTATAGTGAAAAGGTAGAGTTCTTATATGAGAAACTGACCACGAATAGAGTAAAATGGACTGATTTACATGAAAACAAGTTTAAAGAGGTAAAGGAGGCGTTAATAGCAGCTCCAGTACTGAGTCTTCCTGATGTAAGGAGGCAATTTCAGTTGTTTGTGGATGTCAATAATCACACAGCTCATGGGGCTTTGACACAAGACTGGGCGGGGGACAAGAAACCGGTGGGTTTTGTTTCTAAGCTTTTAGACCCAGTAAGCCGAGGATGGCCCACTTGCCTACAGGCAATAGTAGCTGTGGCTCTATTAGTAGATGAATCAAAAAAGGTAACCTTTGGAGCACCGCTTATAGTGTTTACCCCTCATGATGTTAGGAGCATACTTCAACAAAAAGCAGAAAAGTGGCTCACTGATGCAAGACTCCTTAAGTATGAGGCTATTTTAATTCAGTCCCCTGAGTTGGAACTCAGGACCACCTCAGCAAAAAATCCAGCACAGTTTTTGTTTGGTGAAGCCTCAGGAGAGCTTATCCACAGCTGCGCAGAGGTTATAGAAATGCAGACCAAGATAAGATCAGACCTGGAGGAAGAAGGATCAGATGAAGGAGAAAAATGGTTTGTGGATGGTTCGGCAAGGGTGGTAGAAGGTAAAAGAAAGTCTGGCTATGCAATCGTGGATGGTAAATCGGGGAAGGGGTCGAGTCTGGACCTTTGAGTGCTAACTGGTCAGCACAGGCTTGTGAACTATATGCAGTACTGCAGGGACAAAGAAGACTAAAAGGTAAGAAAGGTACAATTTTTACTGATTCAAAATATGCTTTTGGGGTTGTGCACACATTTGGAAAGATTTGGGAAGAGAGAGGGCTGATCAGCACTCGAGGAAAGGGATTAGTTCACGAGGAGCTAATCCTGTAGGAGTCCAGGGTGTTTCCCCTGGACATCCTGACCCTGAGAAACCCGAACAAGAACCTGTACAGGGGGGTTTGAGAAATGTACAGGGGGGTTGGAGACCTTGGCATGGGCCCCAGACGGACAAGGGATTCGATTATAGTCCCTGGGAGAAATTGCCAACATTGTGGAAAGAATTGCAAACTCTAAAAGGTGGTGGGAGGTGATGTTGTAGATGCACTTGGGGTTTTGGGATGTAGGTGACCGGAGACAAGATGGAGGATTTTGGGCGTTGTCCTGAATTCTTCTCCTTCTTCTTCGTCTCCATCTTGTGCAGGGGTGATGACATCAAGTAGATTTAGAGGGATTGGGTCAGGTTAGTAGACACCTGTTTAGTGTTCTCTGTGTGTGTTGGGTCACAACTGTAAATAATGTTCACGTAGTGTACAGTATAAGAACGAAGAGCCGGAGGCAGGCGGGAGAGAAGCTGCCTGTCGCTCATGCTGAGCAGACCTTGGCCAGGCTCAGAGAAAAGTAGAGAGATAAGATAAAATAAACAAGGCAGAAGACCTTGAAAAAGAATTCCTAAGACTCCTCGTCTTTCTTTCGCGTGGCTTGGGGCTTTCTGGAGAGCGCATCTCAGCAACCACCCTCTCGTCGGGCAAGCAGTAGCCCCGAGATCGTCGGGGAGCAGCAGAGACACCGACAAATCCGACAAATCTTAGAGGCTGTCAGAGAACCCAAAGCGGTGGCTATTGCGCATGTCAAGGGACATCAAGCAGGGATGCAATTTTGGATCCGGGGAAATAACCTAGCCGATCAAGAAGCAAGGTGGGCAGCTTTACTAACTATCAGTGTACCTGAAGTTGAACGGAAAGAAGTGCAGGAATACCCTCCTCACCCTTCCTCACCAGAAATAGAATGGTACAAGAAAATAGGGGGTACCCTGGAAGGGGGAAAGTGGAAGCTACCGGACGGGAGGGAGCTGCTTTTTAAGGAATACAGCTGACAGATCTTAAAAAGGCTTCATCAACAAACACACTGGGGAGCTCGGGGTCTAGCAGACCAATTCCTAAAGTTCTTTGGGTGCAGAAGAATATATGAATTGGCAAAGCAGGAAGTCCTAGGGTGTATGGTATGTCAGAAAATAAACCGAAGTAATACTCGGCAAAGGTTTCAAGGGGGTCAGCCCCTAGCTTATCAGCCATTTGAAAGGGTACAAGTGGATTTTACTGAACTACCAAAAGTGGGGAGACACCGGTATCTACTAGTAATTGTTGACCAGCTGACTCACTAGGTAGAGGCCTTTCCCAGTGCCCGAGCCACAGCACGAGTTGTAACTAAGGTACTGATGGAAGAAATTATACCCCGATATGGAATCATAGATCACATTGATTCAGATCAAGGAACCCATTTCACGTCCAAAATAACTAAACAACTCTCTGAAGCCCTGGGAATCAGGTGGGAATATCATACCCCTTGGCATCCTCAGAGCTCAGGGAGAGTGGAAAGAATGAATCAAACCCTGAAAGCCCAATTAGCAAAATTGATAATTGAGACAAAAATGACTTGGATCAAATGTCTCCCCTTGGCCCTCTTAAACATAAGGACTAAACCTAACTCAGAAACTGGCCTATCACCTTTTGAAATGCTTTATGGAATGCCCTATAGACATGGGATGCCTATAGGACACCCCAGAGTAGTGGATGGGCAAATCCAGCCTTATCTGGTAGAAATTAATAAGAACTTACAGGAGCTGCGAAAACAAGGAATATTAACTCAAAATGCTCCGCTGGGATTTGCTATTCATAAAATCCTGCCAGGTGACAAGGTCCTGATCAAAGCCTGGAGGGAAACACCGCTCACTGCTCACTGGGAGGGTCCTTTTCTTGTCCTTCTAGTAACAGATACTGCGATCAGGACAGCTGAGAAGGGGTGGACGCACGCTTCCCGAGTCAAAAAGGTGGAACCCCACGAGGAAAAAGCAGAGTGGAAAGTCGCTTCCAGCCCAGGAGAACTGAAAATCAAGCTTCGCCGAGGCGATAAAAGAACCACATAATAAGTTGTACAAACCCTGAATGCCGGTGTTACCCATGCATTCACTTTGAATGCAGATATTGTCGGGAGATCTGGGTTGTGCACTGCAAAGGGGGGGGGGTGTTCTGCTTTTGAGATTGTGTGACGAGTGCTGGGAAACAGAGCAGAAACTGACAAGTATTATCTTAGCCCTCGCCACTAGGTTGGGTCTGTTCCAAATTGATTCTCCTGAATGATATAAAATTTTCATAAAAGGGATAAAGGGAAAATTGGATCTGCAAGCACAACCATTGGCTATTTAGTGCTGCAGAAAAAATAAAGTACCTTGCAGCGGCGGATACAGTAAAACTATCCAGGTGGGCTGCCTTTAAAAGAAAGTACGCTACGCGAGACCACTATGGGATCCCTAATGAATTCTTCTGCTGCCGCGAAGAAGGCTTACCCCGCCGTTGGTGGCAACCCAATGGGCGAAGGGAGAGGCAGAGGAGCGTTCCGATGGGAGAACCTGATGGTCCTGAGCCTAGCCGTGTTCCAACTGGCCGGGATATCTGCAGCGAGCAAGCTCCGCACTGAAGAGTGCGAACTATGCTTCAAGACAGTCCAGGGACAGTCGGTTCCAGAAGCCACGTACAGAGCCCAGTATAACTGTTCCAGCAGCAACAGGTACTGTGCCTATAATAATATTTCATTTAAGATGTGTCTAGAAACAGGAAACCTAATTTGTCACAGCCCGAAGGCGATGGGTAAGAAAATAAGGTCAGTAAAACATGCCCGACCCAGGCGAGAAATCAGAAATTTACAAACTATCCCAGTTTGTAAACAATGTAATCGCACCGTCTGGATTGGGGGCAGAAAAGAGTCTACTTTTGTCTCGTACTACCGGGTAAACAAGCTTTGTTATGACCCAAAACTAATAGGTATGTGTATATTAGACAGGAAAACCTATTGGGTGGGCCAGAACATGAAATATGATAAATTAACCCTGAACACTGAACCTATCGAGTTAGACTTACTAAGAGAAGATGATGAGAGGGTTTGCATGAAGTATGAAAAAACTTTTTGTTTTTCAAAGGATGAGGATGGTCTAAGTCCAGAAAATAAGTTAGAGCAGGTTGCCCAAGAATTAAAAAGACAGGAGCTAGAAGCTAGAAAGAAGAAATTAGAGCAAGAGAGACTAAGGACCCTGAGCGAGCATTATGATAGACTAGAAAGACAGAATGATGAATGGGGACTGCCAGCTCCTAGTAAAAATCTGTTTATTGACCTGATGCAAGAAATTGCTACCGAACTCAGGCTGACAAACTGCTGGATATGTAGAGGGTTAAAATCAGCTGAGAAATGGCCTTGGAAAGAGGAGGGGCTTGTACCAGAACAATTATTAAAATGGAATAGTTCACAACTAACAAAAACCATGTCTCGTCCTGAGGGATGGATCCTAGATAAAAGAGTAATAGGAACCTTCTGCATTAGCAGGGAGGGGAAAGAATATAGAGACATGGTCGGGTATACACTGTGCATTTCCACCTTAACTGTCAATTCGACCAGCAGGAGCACAATTTGGCAGCCCGAAGCTCCTGCTGGTTACTGGAGCCGAAGGAATGACTCAAATTGTGAGTGGATAACAACCATGGGATTATGCTGGCATAAGCAAGCCGGGGCAGACCCTTATCATTCACTAGAAGACCTAAAGGAATTCTGGAGAGACCCCGAGACACTGGTTTTAAGGTGGAAAGCTCGCAGTGGGATATACTGGATATGCAGTACAAAGGCATACAGTGAACTACCCAGGAGATGGAGAGGGTCTTGTACTCTGGGAATAATCTTGCCCTCTTTCTTTACTTTACCAAGGACTGAGACTAGCCTCCTGGGAGCCCCCCTCTATGAGACCCTGAACCGAGAAAAAAGGGAACTAAAACGGGAACTCCCTCAGGCAGGAGGGAACCATAAGTGGGGAAATGAGGAATGGCCCACAGAACGAATTATAGAATACTATGGTCCTGCTACCTGGGCGCAGGATGGTAGTTAGGATTACCGCACCCCAATTTACCTGCTGAACTGGCTCATCAGGTTGCAGGCAGTAGTAGAAATAGTGTAACCATACCTCTGATGCCCTGGAGTTGCTGGCAAAACAACACTCCCAGATGAGAGCTTTTGTTTACCAGAACAGAATAGCTCTAGACTATCTCCTAGCTGAGGAAGGAGGGGTCTGCGGGAGATTCAATGAATCTGAATGCTGCATTGACGTAAATGATTATGGTGAGACTATTAGGAGACTAGCCGCTGAAATAAAAAAGGTGACACATGTCCCAGTCCAAAAGTGGAATTCAATTCTGAAAGGCACATGGTGGAAAAAGGTGGGGTTTTTTATACTGTGTTCTATTACGGGAATCATATTTTTTCCATGTTTAATCTCCTGTCTAATTCATCTAATTCAAAATGTAGTTCAAGGTATGCAGATTGCTGCTATGCCCATGGATCCTGAATTAGGCACGGGAAAAAAACCACTTGTGCAAAAGATTTATAAGTTAACCAAGGAAGAAAGAAGAAGTAAAGCAGCAGAAGCTCTAGCGAAATTTGAAGCAAAAGAAAGAGAAAACTATAAACAATACAGCACTCAGGTCGTTGAATGCTGGGATGATTATAAAAACAGGTTTGAAATGGAATAGTCGATTTATTTAAAATGTTTATGTTTAAAATATTGAAGTTAAAATACTCACCTGGGTGATAAAGAGATAGTGTCAAAAGGGGGTATAAATTGAAAAACACGAATTAAATGGTGAAAATAGAAGAGGAGGGATTGTTATAAATATATGTTTAATTCGAGTTTGTTCCCTATTAAAATCATTACTTTGTGTAAGCTATTCAAGAGACAGAATTCCAAACTGAGCCAGTTAATGGTTGGCATACCACGCCTAAGGAACATTTTCACCTCAATGGAGGGCAAGGACACCGATAACAAAAGGCCACCTGGATAATCAAAGAAGACTAATCAGGACCCAGACAGACGAATCCACATCCATTCACTGGCGCCCCGGGAACTGTAAACAAGACTAATTTATGGACAGAAAAATCAGTTTTACCAGAAAACTGCTTTACATATTATGGACTGTAAAAATCGGATTTATCGGAAAAGCTACTATGGACTATAATCTCATCTGTACAATTCACAAACATAGCCGGAGGACATTTTTTCCCTATAAAATATCCAGAGAAATATAGGAGGGGGTGGGACCTGAGAAGGAGGCTGCAAGACAGAGAGCCTGTATTTCACTCTCCTTTTCAGCTCACCCAGTACTTCCCGGGTAAGGACTGTATAGGGATTGTGGCTTTTTCTCAGTTTATCACTTTGTTGTTTTTTCCAATAAATTTTCTTAAAGGAAATTATTGGGGAAACTCGTTTTTAACAAAGGCAAACTGAGACCTGCATTCTGCTGCCAGACGAATGGAGAAAAATGCGTTGGCAATGTCAATAGTGGCATACCACTTTGCTGCCTTGGACTCCAGCTCGTACTGGAGATCTAACATGTCTGGCACAGCAGCGCTCAGCAGTGGAGTCACCTCATTCAAGGCACGATAGTCTATAGTCAATTTCCATTCTCCTTCAGATTTGCACAGAGGCCAGATGGGGGTGTTGAAGGGTGAGTGTGTTTACTGACCACCTGTTGGGGGTTAGGTTTTGTTTCTTGTTTTGTTCTGTTTCTTTTTTTTTTTACTTATGGAATTTTTTCCCCAGGAGTTGCTGGGATACTAATTACTGGGTGCTCAGGTGGGACAAAAGGATGGAGCAGGACCTGGCTACACTTGTTTTTTTTCTTTTGTCTCCGGGAATTCCTCTCAGAGGGGGAGGATGACACGAGGTTTTGGGGGCAGGAAAAAAGATGGGGCTGGGGGGGCAGCGGGCTCTTGCGCTCGTCATTGGGGAGAGGACAGAGACTGCTGCTTGCTGCGGAGGAGTTTTCACTGGCACCACCGGGGTCTGATCCTGAGGAAAAGCTATCATCATCTGCTCGGCTGTGCCCAGGAATCCTGAACTCTCCTCCTGCTATCCTGTCCCCACTGTCACTGCTTTCTTTTCACTGCTTTGAAGGTTTCTTTTTTCTGCTATGCCACGGCCCTACTCTGCGTCTTCCTGCCAGGACATCCCTACCCTTCCAGTGACCACCAACGGAGCTCCGGATTTTATCCGATCCACCAGCCCGGGATCCCTCACCGTTCCAGCTTGGTGCTTTTCAGAGTCCCAAGAGATCAGACTGCCTCAGGTTTTGTGAAACCAAGCCCCGTCAAGGTCCCTGGTTCTGTTCACTATTAATGCTGTAGTTGTTGTTTTTTGTTTTGCCTTGTTATACGTATTAGTAAAGAACTGTTATTCCTATCCCTATATCTCTGCCTGAAAGCCATTTTAATTTTTCTAAATTATAATTTGAGGGGAGGGGATTTGAATTATCCATTCCAAAGAGAGGCCCTGCCCCTCTTTAGCAGATACCTGTCTTCTTTCAAAACCAAGACACCACCCCTTGGCTCTCTAGCTCACAAATCATCTTATGGATGGAAATCACAACATCTCGTGTTGTTCTGTACTGTTGCCTTGGGAAGGCTAACCTGAAACAGAGGCTAGGCAAAGCTAGAGAATAAAGTCGGTATTTATTAAGAAGTCTTCAGGACCCACTCTGGGCATTACAGAAGCCTAAGCAAGGCTGCACCCAGGGTGGTCTGAGAGTGGTAACAAAAAATGGCTGACTGGTCACAAGATTTTACCATTTTATAAGTTTAGGTCTATTTGCATATTGGGGTTCAATTGTCCAATTACAGTCCCAGGCTGTGAGGTCCTATTCTTCTTGTTCCACCCTTCAGTCCATCATTGTTTGTGTTCTTGGGCTGAAAGTTGTCCTTGGTCTTCCAGCAGAAATGGATTTGTTTTGTCTAACTGCTCCGTAGAGGGAGCTTAATATGGCTTTTAATATGAGGCTACATCCCTAGGTAGCACAGAATCTGAAAATATAAAAGCTAAGGCATCATTTCCCTCCTTTAGAGGCTTGACAAGGTCTTTCCTTTGTCGAGTCTCTATTCTAAATATCTACTAGTAACAGGTATTTAATAACAAATAAGTATTTAACAATAATCAACAGCTAATAATAATAAATTTCTAACCATGATAAAAGTCTAATAATCTACTAACAGTAAATATATAATAACAGATAAATATCTAACAACAATAATAAACACCAGTAATCGACTTTTAACAATAGTAATGTACAGTTAAGTATTATACTAAGGAGAATAATGATTATCATGCTCAGTTCTATAGACACAAAGGAGAAACCATTTATGGCATGGTTTTATCTGCATCAGTCTCTGTATTCACAGTTGTTTCAGGAGCAGAAGCTTTCTTAACTCTAGAATAGTGAATCTAGGGTCTTTTGCCAGCAAGTTTGACTGCAGTGAGAGTGGTCAGCAGGACTTGGAATGGTCCTCTCTATCTGGCTTGTAGAGGATCACAGTCTTACTATTTAACATAGACTCAGTCTCCAGGCTGAAAGGGATGTGCAGGCATGTCAAGCTCTATGGGTCTGGACAGCACGATGTAAGCCTGGAGCTTCTGCAAAGTAGAACTTAAAGCCATTAGATAGCTCTGTAAATCAAGTTTCTTTTTCATGTGAATTTCACCTGAAATATGTGGGATCTGATATGGTCTGCTATCTAGTATTTCATAGGGACTGATGTTATCTCTCTGCCTTGGTTGTATGCGAATTCTCAGTAAAGCTATGGGCAAAGCTTGAACTCCTGTCATAGAGGTTTCTTGACAAATCTTGCTAATTTGCGTTTTGAGTGTCTTATTTATAGGTTTGACTCTACCACTGGCTTGGGGTCTATAGGGTGTATGCAGATCGTAAGTAATTTCTAAAATCTGGCTAACTTTAACTACTGTTTCAACAAAGTGTGGTCTCTTATCTGATGATATTCCTAAGGGAACCCTGAACTTTGGAATTATATGGTTGAGCAAAACTTTCACTACTTCTTTGGCTGTGTGAGTGTGACAGGGGTAAGCTTCTGGCTATCTACTGAAGGTGTCAACTAACACCAGTATGTACTTGTATCTCTCCCTGCGTGGTAACTGCAAAATCTACTTGCCAGTAATCTCTAGGAAGATCGCCTGCCTTTGTTACTCTTAATACAACATTTTCTTTGTGTCTGGATTGTTTTTGCAGAAGATTTCGCACTTGCTCACTACTGACTGTATAATATCAGTCATTCTCTTTCTTATTACTGCCTTTTCCAGATGTTTCAGAAGGTTTTCGATCTTAAAATGTGTGTTTTCATGCTCTCTTTGAGCTAATTCTTGCAGGATCAGGGGTGGGACTACAACTTGATTTGCTGGTGTAACGGCCTACTCGCTCTCTGTGATTTCAGCTTTAAGTAACTTGACTAGCTTGTGGTCTGCTTGGTCATATTTTGGGGTGAACTTTGACAAATCAATCTTTTTGTGGGATTACAGCTAGAATGCCTTTTTCTGCAACCTTTCTTGCCGCTTTATCAGCAAGGCGGTTTCTCAATTCTGGAGTGGTTTTCCTTTTCTGGTGACCTCTACAATGCATGATAGCTATTTCTGCAGGTTTTTTAATGCTCTCTAAGAGGGCAAGTATTTGTTCAGCATGTTTGACCTGATTACTTTGAGCATTCAGAAGTCTTCTCTCTTTCTAGATGGCTCTATGGGCATGGACAACACTAAATGCATACTTAGAGTTGGTCTAGATATTTACTTTTTTCTCTTTGCTCAGGTCTAGGGCTCTCGTTAGCACTATCAGTTCGGCTTTCTGTGATGACACATCTGCCAGCAGGGCTTTTGCCTCGATCACTTTATCTTGCGTGGTTACTGCATATCTTGTCATCTTTTTCTCATTTTTCATAAAGCTGTTCTCATCTGTAAAAAGCTCTTAATCAGGGTTTTCTAGGGGCATGTCTTTCAGGTCAAGTCGACTTCTTCGATTGTCTGCAGTCATGTTCAGGCTCATTGCCAATCAAGGTGGAAGACAGAAACATGGCAGGGTTAGTAACAGAAGTTGTTTTCAGGGTAACATAATCTTGCTCTAATAGCAGTGCTTGATATTTAAGCATTAGGTTACCGGATAGATAATGTCTCTCCTTTTGTTCTAGTACAGTTGCTACAGCATGGGACATAATACTACTACGCGTTGCCTAGGGGTGAGCTTTCGAGCTTCCTGGATCAGAAGGACAGTAGCTGCCATGGCCTTCAAGCATCTTGGCTAGCCTTGGGCAACACTGTCAAGCTGTTTGGAAAAATAGGCCACAGCTTTCTGTTGATTCTTAAGGCATTGCACTAATACCCCCAACGCCATATTTTGTCTCTCATATGTAAAAAGTTCAAAAGGCTTAGTCAAGTCTGGCAGCCCCAGTGCTCGGGCTGACATTAGGGAGTGTTTCAGCTGTTTAAATGCTGCTCTAGTGTTTTCAGTCTAAATGATAATTCTTTTTTTGGCTATTTTTAATGCTCTATACAGGGGTTTTACTAGCAGTCTATAATTGTCTATCTACAAATGGCATCAACTTACTATTCTCAGGAAAGCTTGCGTCTCTCTCACAGTATGGGGCTCCGGGAGTCGGCAGATGGCTTCCTTCTGTTCTTTGCTGAGCTGTCGGTGTCTACGGAAGATTTTAAGCTTTAAGTAAACTACTGCTTCTTTAGCGATCTGTGCTTTGTTCTTAGAAACTTTGTACCCACTCAGTCTTAAGAAGTTTAATAAACTTACGGTAAGTTGTATGCAATCGTCTTTGTGTTTTGGTTGCAATCAGGATGTCATCTACATATTGAAGAATAACTCCTTCTGGCTCAGGCTCTCGTCTTCTCCAGTCTTCTAATTCTTTTGCCAGCTGGTTTCTAAATATTGTGGGACTGTTGTGGAACTCTTGGGGGAGAACTGCCTAAGTGAGCTGAGTTTTCTTGCTTGTCTCGGGATGTTGCTACTCAAAAGCAAAGAGCTCTTGGCTGCTTTTATGCACAGGAATGCAGAAGAAGGCATCTTTTAGATCTACAACTGAAAACTACTTTAATTCATCTGTCAGTGTAGTCAAAAGGGTGTAAGGATTGGCAACTACTGGGTGTATGTCTTCAGTAATTTTGTTAATTGCTCATAAATCTTGTACTAATCGATAACTCTTAACATCTGCTTTCTTAACAGCTAAAATTGGGGTGTTGAACTTGGACTCACATGGCACTAATAAACTATGTTGCAGGAATTTTTCAACTGCAGGTGCCAATCCCTTGCGGCTCTCTAGTTTCAAAGGGTATTGTTTCTGCCTTACTGGTGTGGCTCCTGGTTTAAGTGCAATACGCACTGGTTCTGCTCGTTTGGATCTTCCTGGGATATTACTGGCCTATACTATGGGATTTACTACATTTTCAACTTCAGCAGGGATTTCATCAAATTTTTCCTGTACAAAAAGTGCGGCAACTTGGACAAATTTAGATTCAGGAATTACAACTTGTACTCTTTTTCCTTTTTAAAATTTAATTTCTATTTCTAATTTCTCTAACAAATCTTTCCCCAGCAATGGTTTGGGGGAGTTAGGCATACAAAGAAATTGTTGGGTTACTTAGTGCTTCTTTAGCTTAAATTTTAAAGGTTGAAAGAAAGGCTGTGTTTTGGTTGCCTCAGTAGCCCCAACTACTTGTACAGCATCAGTTTTTCTTCTAAAGCATTCAACACAGAATAAGTAGCTCTAGTATCTATTAGAAATTCAATGTCTTTTTTCTCCAGCTTAGCTACAACTAAAGGTTCTGCTGGGGAAGAAGCTTTCGGTCCCTGTCACTCAGAACCTGAGTCACTTGAATCTTGTGCTGGGCAGTCTTTTTTCAAATGTCGCTACTTTTTGCAATAGGAACACTGATCTCTCTCTATAGGGGAGGTTTTCTTAGATGACTTTTCTTGAGTTGCTTTCTTACTAGGTTGAGATTTAACTTTTTCAGTTGAACTATCATCTCAAAACACTTTCTAGGCAACTTCTAGCAGCTTATCTGTCTCGAACACCTTCTATCTTTTGCAATTTTCTCTTTATATCATTCGAAGCTTGACTCATGAACAGAAGCACTAGATGGGCTTTTCTGTCTGTTGATTCTGGATCTAAATCTGTATATTTGATGGCAGTTTCTCTTAACTTGTTTAAAAAATCAGTGGGTGATTCATCATAATTTTGCTTTACTTCGTAAATCTTTGACTAATTTATAGCCTTAGGGACACCGCGTTTTAGTCTATAAACTACTAGGATTTGATATCGTTTTAACTTTGCTAATTGTTCTGGTGTATTTGGATCTCATCCTGGATCTTCAAGGGGATATATCTGTGGGACAGTGCTTTGGAGTAATCTATTTGCAATGCTTGCTTCGACTGAGGTAATGATGGCTTTGTTCACTATTCTTCTCTCTGTAGGGTCAAGTAACGTGTCTAACATAGAGTTCAAATCAGCCCCGTCAGTGTTTTATGAGTTAATTGCTCATTCTACTAACATTGCTACTTTATCTGGGTTCTCTTTGTATTTCCCTACCGTAGCTTTCCACTGCTCTAACTCAATAAGGGAGTATGGGACTTTCACGTACATTGGTCTTTGGTTGCTGACAGCTTGCTTCAATGGAGCTTGTAAAACTGGTCCTTGTCTCTTTGTCTTGGTCTGTTTAGCAATCGGGCTATGTTCTCTGATGGCTTGTCTAGCTATTTTCCTTCTTCTCTGCCTGGTCACGACCTGCCTGATCTCATCTTCTTCTTTTTCTGTATCTATCTCATCCTCTCTCCCGGTGCTGACTCGGTTGTTTCTGTAGTAGCACATAGTCTGTTGTGCCTGTTCCCGATCTTAGGAAGGGCTATGCAGGGTTTGTGTCACTGTCAAGGCGGTCATGACACAAAGCAGAGACCACAAGCAGTCTAAAGAGGCAACTGTTTATTATCAAACATGGCTGATCTTTTATACACTTTCCAATTGTTTATACTTCTTCTACCCCAACTATTGGCCACAAAAAATCAACATAACACTATTGGTGAAACGTGACAGTAACTTCTAAAAATACTTCATCCAGCTGCAAACTTCTTATCTTTCTTCTGTTCTCTTCTTCTCTTGGTCTCCCTAGTAACAGCCTTGAAAAAGGCTCCTTATCTTCTTGTTTCTCAGCTTCTTCTTGTTTCTCAGCTTCTTTAGCTAGCCAGGCCGGCTGGAAGCTCCTTCCACAGGTTTGCCGCGCCAGTCTCTGGGCTGTCTGCCTATGCTCCTCAATGACATCATCTGAGGCAGCTCCCTGGCGTTCAGGGTTGCTATGGAAACTTAGAGGCTTGGGAGCAGAGGAAGAATCACTCTTCTCATAGGAGGTTGTTTCTCTGCCTTTTTTACAGAAGGTTTTTTCTCTGGGCACCTCTTCTGGGGCGGCCCCATGGGCTGAAAATGCTGGCTGACCCCGCCCTCTTTCTTCTATTCTTTAACTGGCGGGGAGCCCGTCAGGGGCATGCCCTCCTCTGCCCCCCCTTTCTCAGATGGTGATGGGAGGGACCATGCTGGGGACAGGGGCGGCTCAACCGGGGGCAGCAGCAGCAGTGGCTTTGCCATTTTGACCAAGGGCTGTGATGGGGATGAGGGGCCTATCCCCATCAGGGGTTGTGGTGGTGTCTGCAAGAGCCTATCTCCCTGTGCTGGTTTGAAAGCAAAACCAGTGAAAGACTCCAAGTCAGAAACACAATTTAATAAGAGGAAAAGAAAAAAAATAAAAGAAAGTAAAATAACATAAAAGTAATAGTACAAAAAAAATACCACTGACAGAGTCAGAATACAACCTGACACCCTGTTAGGGTGGTAGTGGCAGTCCAGATGAGATGGTCTTGTCAAAGCAGTGATTCCTGTAGAAAGGTCTGGTAGCTCTTATCTCCTCTGGGAGTCCAGCGGATAAAAGCTGCCTGTGCTGTCCCAAACCCTGGATTATATCCAGGTGGGAATGCTTGGCTCCTCCTCCTGGGTGGAGCATCTCACAATGGGATGACATCATTCTATGAGTCATGCAGTGGGTCCTTGATGGCCCATCAAACAGAGATAACTCCCGGAGGAAGTTATCTATGAGTCATGTGGCAAGGCATTGTTAGGCTCATTAACAGAAGATAAGGAAAACACTGCCCCACCTAACTCCAACGGTTCATGGTGATAGAATACATATTTGGGCACAATTTACATTGTAACCTAGGACATAATCCACCCCTTATTCTATCACCATCTACATCATACACTTTCACAGACATATACATACATATATACATGGAATGAAATCTTACACACTAATTTTAGTTCTCACTTAAAATTAGGTCTCCTTGTGGTACACAACGGGTTTCTCCATCTTTTTGCATTACCCACCAAGTATAACCAGGTCCTTGAGCAAAAACAATCCCACGGATGGGTCTGCCTTTGCCTGAGGTGGGATTAATCCAAACAGTCTTTCCTGAAATCCCTTTCATGTGTACTACAGGGACTTTATCTCCATCCACTGTGTGCAAGGTTTCAGACTGGGCAAGACCAGCTCGATTGATGGAGCCTCGGGTGTTGACCATCCAGGTGGCTTTGGCTAAGTTTATGTCCCAATTCTTGAAGGTCCCTCCGCCAAGTGCCTTCAGGGTAGTCTGTAATAGTCCATTGCACCGTTCAACTTTCCCAGGGGCTGGTGCATGATAAGGGATGTGGTATATCCATTCAATACCATGTTCTTTGGCCCAGATGTTTATAAGGCCATTCTTAAAATGTGTCCCGTTGTCTGACTCGATTCTCTCCAGGGTGCCATGTCTCCACAGGACTTGCTTTTCAAGGCCCAGGATGGTATTCTGGGCAGTACCATGAGGCACAGGATAGGTCTCCAGCCATCCTGTGGTTGCTTCTACCATGGTCAGCACGTAGCGCTTGCCTTGGCGGGTCTGGGGAAGGGTGATGTAGTCAATTTGCCAGGCTTCCCCATACCTGTACTTCAACCATCGTCCACCGTACCACAGAGGCTTCACCCGCTTGGCCTGTTTGATTGCAGCGCAGGTCTTACAGTCATGGATGACCTGTGAGATGCTGTCCATGGTAAGGTCCACCCCTCGGTCACAGGCCCATCGGTATGTTGCATCTCTTCCCTGATGACCAGAGGCATCATGGGCCCAACGAGCTAGGAATAATTCTCCCTTGTGCTGCCAGTCTAGATCCACCTGTGATGCTTTCACCTTGGCAGCTTTGTCTACCTGCTCATTGTTGCGATGCTCCTCATTAGCCCGACTCTTGGGTACGTGAGCATCCATGTGTCAAACCTTCAAGGTTAGCTTCTCTACTCGGGTGGCAATGTCCTGCCAAATCTCAGCAGCCCAGATGGGTTTCCCTCGGCGCTGCCAGTTGGCCTTTTTCCAGCGATTCAGCCATCCCCACAGGGCATTAGCTACCATCCATGAGTCGGTGTAGAGATAGAGCCTCGGCCACTTCTCTCGTTCAGCAATATCCAAAGCTAGCTGGACAGCTTTAAGCTCTGCCATCTGACTCGATCCACCTTGTCCTTCGGTAGCTTGTGCAACTCGTCGTGTGGGGCTCCATACTGCAGCTTTCCATTTCCGGTCAGCGCCTATAATTCGGCAGGAACCATCAGTGAAGAGGGCATATCGTCTCTCAGTCTCCGGTAGCTCGTTATATGGTGGGGCCTCCTCGGCACGTGTCACTTGCTCCTCTTCTTCTTCAGAGGATAATCCAAAAGTCTCACCTTCAGGCCAGTTCGTTATAACTTCCAGAATCCCAGGGCGATTTGGGTTTCCAATACGGGCGCGCTGTGTAATGAGGGCAATCCATTTGCTCCAAGTAGTGTCGGTGGCATGATGGGTGGAAGGCACCTTTCCCTTGAACATCCACCCCAGCACTGGCAGTCGGGGTGCCAGAAGCAGCTGCATTTCAGTGCCAATTACTTCTGAGGCGACTTGAACTCCTTCAAAGGCAGCCAAGATTTCTTTCTCTGTGGGAGTGTAGTTGGCTTCGGACCCTCTGTAGCTTCGACTCCAGAATCCCAGTGGTCGACCCCGAGTCTCACCAGGCACCTTCTGCCAAAGGCTCCAAGACAGGCCATTGTTCCCGGCTGCTGAGTAAAGCACATTCTTCACATCTGGTCCCGTCCTCACTGGGCCAAGGGCTACCGCATGAGCGATCTCCTGTTTGATCTGGGCAAAGGCTTGCTGCTGTTCAGGGCCCCAGTGGAAATCATTCTTCTTGTGGGTAACCAGGTAGAGAGGACTCACAATCTGGCTATACTCAGGGATGTGCATTCTCCAAAAGCCTATGGCGCCTAGGAAAGCTTGTGTTTCCTTCTTGCTTCTTGGTGGAGACATCGCGGTGATCTTGTTGATTACTTCTGTGGGTATCTGGTGGCGACCATCTTGCCACTTGACTCCCAGGAACTGGATTTCTCGAGCCGGTCCCTTAACCTTACTTCGCTTAATGGCAAAACCAGCTTTCAGTAGAATCTGGATAATCTTCTCTCCTTTCTTGAAGACTTCCCCTTCTGTGTTCCCCAATACAATAATGTCATCAATATACTGGAGATGTTCAGAAGCCTAGCCTTTTTCCAATGCAGTCTGGATTAGTCCATGGCAGATTGTGGGACTGTGCTTCCACCCCTGGGGCAGTCGGTTCCAGGTATACTGCACACCCCTCCAGGTGAAAGCAAACTGGGGCCTGCACTCTGCTGCCAAAGGAATGGAGAAGAAGGCATTGGCAATGTCGATGGTTGCGTACCACTTTGCTGCTTTGGACTCTAGCTCGTACTGAAGCTCTAACATGTCTGGTACAGCAGCGCTCAGTGGTGGCGTGACCTCATTCAGACCACGGTAATCCAGTCAGTCTCCATTCTCCACTGGACTTACGCACTGGCCATATAGGGCTGTTGAAAGGTGAACGAGCCTTGCTGACCACCCCTTGGCTCTCCAGTTTACGAATCATCTCATGGATAGGAATCACAGAGTCTCTGTCGGTGCGGTATTGCCGACGGTGCACTGTTGCTGTGGCGATTGATAGCTGTTGCTCTTCAACTCTCAGCAGTCCCACAGCAGAGGGGTCATCTGAGAGACCAGGCAAGGTATTCAGTTGTCTGATGCCTTCTGTCTCTACAGCAGCTATCCCAAAAGCCCAACGATATCCTTTTGGGTCTTTGAAATATCCATTTCTGAGATAGTCTATGCCGAGGATGCATGGGGCCTCTGGGCCAGTCACAATGGGATGGTTTTGCAACCTGTTCCCAGTTAAACTCACTTTGGCCTCCACTACAGTCAGCTGCTGGGACCCTCCTGTCACTCCAGAAATACAGACGGATTCTGTTCCTACGTACCTTGATGGCATCAGGGTACATTGAGAGCCAGTGTCAACCAAAGCTGTATACTCTTATGGGTCAGATGTGCCAGGCCATCGGATCCACACAGTCCAATAGATCCGATTGTCCCTTTCTTCTACCTGGCTAGAGGCAGGGCCCTCCTATTCCTGGTCATGGTACACGCTACTCTCTTCCTGTAAATGTGTTCCTGAGGTCCCTTTGAGAGGATCAGTCATATCATCATTCCTATCCCATCTGGAGTTTTGTGCTCAAGAGACTGGAGCAGCATTGACTCTAGATGAACTTCTTGTGGTAGGGGTCTCTCTTTTCAGTTCACATACCCGGGCTGCTGAGGAGGAGGTGGGTTTTCCATCCCACTTCCTCATGTCTTTTCCATGCTCCCGAAGAAAAGACCAGAGGTTACCTCATGGAGTGTATGTTCTCTCCCTGGCTGGAGGACGCCTGCTCCTAATGGCAGAGACTCTTGTTGGTTCTGGCGAGACGTGGTAAATTTCTTCCTTAAGTTCTTTTTTCAGTTTATGATGTCCCTCTTCAATCAAGCTTTGGACTTGCTCAGCCAGCCTTGTTTCCACTGATGAGACATGGATATGAAATGGGGCAGTGACAGTGTCCTCATAAATTCTTAGTTTATTGACCAAAAAGCCCACCCTGTCCTCACCTGCCCTCTATTGCAGCATTGCCAGGTAACGGGAGTACATCTCTGGTCCAAGCCGTGCGAATCTCAACCACATCTGTGATGTGCACTGGACTTCATCTGGGCTTTTAGGAAATCTCTCGTCTTCTGAGAAAATGATCTCTAGCACAGCCAATTCCCTCAGGCATCGGATACCTTGTTCCATTGTGTTCCACTTTCCTTGGTGCACCTGGAGATCTTTACAAAGGTATCTGTCCTTCACACTTGTTAGCAGTCGTCGCCAGAGGCTGAGAGTTTCTTGGGTTCTCCCGATCCCCTGGTCAATGACCACATCCCGGGACAGCGATCCCAGTTGCCTGGCCTCACTTCCATCCAGAATGGTGTCATTGGCTGCAGCGTCCCAGATACGGAGCAGCCAGGTCAGGATGGATTCATTTGTCTGGCGGGTGAATTCCCTCCTCAGGTCACGTAGTTCACCCAGGGACAGAGAGCGAGTGATGGATGATCTCTGGCTCTGTCTCTTCTGCTGGGTGCGAAGGTCCTGCTGCATCCTCATCAGTCACTATGCGGACTGATTTGCTCTTTGCTTTTTTCTTCTGAACAGGAGCAACTGCTACCTGTTTGGGCTGTTCCAGTTCAGTGATGGTTTGTGTGGAGATGCTGGCATTTTTGGCTTCTTTCTCCTCTGTGACAACCTGCACAGACACAGACGTTGTGGCTTTGCTTGGTGCTTCTTTCTCTTCTGTGGCAGTCTGCATAGACTTGGACACTGTTGCCTGGTTTTTGGTTCCTTTCTCCTCTGTGACAATCTATGTAGACACGAAGGCTGTTGCTGTGTATTTGGTTCTTTTCTCCTCTGCCTCAAGAAGACGCTGTACTACATCATGTAGTGTTTTGTTTTCTAAGCATGGTGCAGGCCGTGCAGAACAGGAGGATGGTGCAGAGAAGACAAAGCAGCACTAACAGTTAACATCTGCCAAGTTCAAGTCCCCCATAAGGACAAGGGTGGTTGACTTGGAGGTGTCCCTTACTTTCTTAAAGAGTAATTAATTGGTGTCATCATCCTGGCAAGGACATCTATAATAGACTCCCTCAATGACATTTCCTTTGTTTGTCCCTTAATCCTTTACCCAGAGGCCCTCAACTGCAAGCTTCATACATTCCAGATCTTCCATTACATACAACTTCATCCTCCCTTCACCCTCCCCCCACCTCGCCTGTCCTGCCTATCTGTCTTGGGGTTATTTTATGGTAATGCTTTATTACCTGTCTGCTTTATGCCCAGAAAATGAGTGCTGTAGCTTTAAGATGGACCCGGGGGATGGGACTGGGAGCCTTGGGCTCTTTCCCAGGCTCTGTTGAAGCTCTCTCTCTCAGGTGTGGTTGGCAGCTACATGGATTGTTACTTCGTTGCCTTTTTGCTGGAGTAATTTTTGACAACATAGGCAAGAAGCTTCTGGGTTTGGTTTTTCTTGTTTTCTTTTTCCTTTCCCCTGGCCTGGAGGCTTTTCACTGGCACATATTTTTGACAATTTCTTTGGTTTTTTTTTTCTCTCCAGCCCGGGGAGCCTGTGGGGCAGCTCCAACCAGTCCGAACCTCGTGTGATAAATATATTACAGTGTTGGCTTTCACAATTGTTAGAATGAATACTATGTGTTTTATAATGTTGACTTTTGTAAGAAAAGTTTTGCTAAAGTTGAGAGTTCTTTTAATGCGAATGTTGTGTTGTGATACCAATGTTGGTGAAGAGTTGTTGTAATGTTAACATTAAACCAATGAAGGAATCAAAACCTGTTGAATGTATTGAAAAGTAACAAATGACCACAACATGCTCCAAAAAGGTGGGACAGAGGAGGAACTGTGTTAAAATGCTTGGCTATGTATGATCGTTTATGAATATGTATTAGGCTGATGTAATACCCAGGGTGTATAAGGGGTGTTGCTGTGTTGACTGGTGTGCCTCTGACTGCGGCTAAGCACCCAGTGCTGTTCCTTTTGCTTTATTGACTTTGTCCCCTATTGTCTCTTATTAAATTTTCTTTAAATTTTAACTGAGAAGTGGGCTTCACTTCTCACACTCAGAAAGACTGAGCCAGTGAAAGAAGGGACATTAAACTCCACCAGCTTCACTGGCTGTGAGGAGAAGACCCGTGCCAAAAATCCAACAGGTTCCCAGCTGCTTCATGAACTCTGTTCTCCTTCCCTCACAGAGACAAAGAAGGGCAGTCACCATCTTTGCCTCTTGGCCACATGGCGAGGTGGAGGCGGGGTGTGTGGTTCAATTTTCTTTTTTTCCCTGTGCTTTGTGGGTATCTTGCTTTGTTAATAAACAGTTTTACTTTTTTTCACTTTCATCCCCTGGTATCCATTTCTCTGATTGGCAGAAGAAAAGGGAGCTATTGAAGCCCTCTCTCTTTAGAGAAAAACACTCATTTTAGAGCGTTTTTCTCCTCAAATTTTTCTCCAAACCCAGACACTATCCCTCCTGAAAAGCCTGTAACCATCCATCAGGACACACCTGTCACAGGACTCATCCCACCAGGTTTTTCTTATGCCAACAATGTCCTATTTCTGGGATTGGGCCAAAGCTTCAAGCTCCTCTTGTATGTTCCTCATGCTGTGTGCCTTGGTATAGAAGCATTTCAAGTGCAGTTCATTGTAGCCAACATCTCATGGAACAGATTGAAGGATCTCACTAGAACTCAGTCTCTCAAATTTTGACATGCCATCCCATTGCTTATCACTGGCAAGCCTGGTTCTGTCCCTTTCCAGAAAGTTTTAGCTTCTGGGCACAGGAATTTAAAATCAATTGCATATTTTCTGGTAGCTTGAAGCCTAATTTTGTACTGTGATGGTTGATGTAGAGTGATGACTAAGCTCATTTAATAGCCTCCCCTCTACCTTTACTCCTTCCCCAGGGCTTTTCCAGGAAAAGAGCTACCTCAGCAATGGAGACATCCTAAAGGTAAACACATGGGGATTAAAAGGTGCTTCTGGACCTGCAGCAGATGAAGGACAGGGCTGATTACTGCTGGAAGAACAGCATGATCAGGAAACAGGTTTTTAGATAAGAGTGAGTGATGATGACAGAAAATATAAGAGCAGCACAAGAAACACTGATGTGGCCCCAGAATCTGAAAGATGTTAAGCTACATGTAGCTGGGCTTATGGGTGCCAGCAAAATTTCAGGTTCCATACAGTCCCAAGGACTGCAGGGTAAGACCAAGCATAGAAACACCTGCTTCTCCACAGGTGGCAGCAACACATGCCAGAGCCCAGCATGATAATGGCATTCTGCCCTCCCCAGTCGTGTCCAATTAGTCTGTGAGATGCAGGTGCAGTGGCTGCACCTCTGCCTGCATGGACACCATGATGGGATCTGTTACCCCTTGGGGTCTGCAGTCTGTACCATCAACTCCAGAATAACACTGAGTAATTTTGCATTTAAACCTAATGAAAAGAGATGTAGTGGCTGACTGCTGTTAGGAAAAAAATAATAGGCTTTTCTCCAGGCACTCTGCCTGGAAATCTCCCCCCACTTTACCTGTTTGCATCTAGGGCTTGTGTACAGGGAGGATGGCTTGAGGTGATATACAAAGACCATTGCTCTGAGGCTGTAACTGCAGCACAGGGTACTCCTGCAAGACACAGTGGAGGGTGAGTGGTGGCCCTGAGGATGAGTACAGGTCATGTCCATCCCAACCCATCCCAAGGCAAGACATCCCAACCTTACAGCCTTCTCTGTCAGTGTGTGGAGATGCCTTCTGATGGCAGGGGCCCCATCAATGTAGTAGTCCATCCCTCATAGACAAAACTGACACCCAGGGCAGGGGCTGTAGTAGCCCTTGGAAGGGCCCTCTCCATATCATGGTGTACACAGGCTACAGGGACAGTAGAGAAAGCAGCTTGTGCAACATGTCAGTGGCCATCTCCCTCTGCAAGCAGAGGGATGGCAAGTGTAAGGATGAGGAGAAGCAACCAGTCTGTCACCTGGACAGCTGCTGGCACAGCTACAGTAGAAGCACAAGGGCATGGTGAGGGTAGTTGCCAGATTCATTGAGGCAGGTGGGTTTTAGGTGACATGGCACAGGTATGCTGCACAGGAAGGCCTCCATCCTCATCTTCTGCAAGGAGCAATGGCAAACATATGCAGGATGGCCACCCTTTCACTGCAGAGCCTGAAGGGCTGATGGCTCTGGTTTGAGGGGGCAGAAGGGACCGGACCTGTCTCAGGCAGGAGGGAGAGATAGAGTGCTTTTTCCAGGCTGTGCTATTACAGGATCCCACTCTCCATGTGATGTGTTTGTCCTCATTGACAAAAACTGTGTTGTACTTCTCTGCAACACAAAATTGACAGGTGGGGGTGTCCTGTTGTCGTGGCCAAATACCAGGTACCCACAAAATGCTGCTCACTCACTCCCTCTTATGAATGGAGTGTGACACAGAGATGTGAGAATTTTAGATGATCCTTTGTAGTAGGCCTCTATGTCTTTCAAATAGTGCTTTGGAATATATATTAAATCCATTTTGGAAGGCATTTAGTGGATGCCGAACGCTGTGTCTGTTAACCTTTTGCATATTATAAGCATCTGGGACTCCTTGGTGATAGTAAAGAGAAAATTGCAAACATCCCGGAACAACAAGGCCGAGAAGGCAGATAAAGAGGGAGAACGCAGACCCTTAGACAGCATAAACTGAGTATTCCCTTGAAAGGACGCCAAGGAGAGCCAGAAGCTGCACAGGAGAGATAAAGGTGAAGGGTTCACTGAAGAAGACTCCGTTTCCTTCATCCCCCTGGACCCCCAGGAGACCACCGCAAAAAAATGAGCGTGCCCAGATGGGCGTGGAGTTAATTACCATACGAGGTGAGGATGGGCGGGGCCAGGGAATGAATATGTATGAGGCGGATTATGCATATGTAAGACCCCGGGGAATAATAAGGGGAAACACCGTCTGGTGGGTATGCACGTCTTTGGTGAAGTTATTCCTCACGCATCTTGGCCGATTAAATGCATACCGCTCTAACAACTATTATTAGTTGTGGAGTTTTATTTCTGCCATGCTTCAGTTTGGCGAGCCAGCCAGGAGATACTCCCTCTGTCCGGCCGCTGGAGGTGGGCGGGTGGGATTCCCCAGGCACCACTGGGAATCTTTCCTGGAGGGGGCTTCTGCTTGCACACTCACCTGTGGGGACAGAAGGACCTGCTGGACGGCAGACCAAGGTATGTATTAAACTTGAAGGGAAGCATATGCTCAGTTACAGGCTCCAGTAAGATGTGTGAGAGACGTCCATGCACACGGCATGTTATGCCCTGGGGATAGCTTGCAAGCGATAAGGGGTGCTGATGCCTCAGGGTTTGGGGTTTCAGTGTCTTGTTCTAGTGGGTAGGCTGCTTGATAGTCAGTGGTGCTGGGCCTTGAGCACAGGGTGATAGGGGCAGGGTAGTTTGGGTTTCTGCACAGGATTCACCTCTTCAAGGACACACTCTCCGAGCTCCGAGCCCCAAAGATAAACAACGTAGAAGGATGGAACACCGTCATTTGGAACTGTTGATTGGGCAACGAATGGGGCATATGCAAATGGACTGAAACCTAGAAAAAGGGGGGGGATTTTGTAACCCTCCCTCCTTTTGCCGGCATACAGGGAGCGACCCAGGCAGCCACTGCTGTGGCTGCCGGGGCTGGCCTTGAAGGCCTAAAATAAAGCTCACTTCAACCTTACCCCGACTGGCCTCTGCCTCTGCCTCAGTTTCAGGCATCAGTTTTGGCGAGCCAGCCAGGAGGGTTTGAGGCTGCTGGGGACCCTTGGGGACCAAAGCACTTTTCATCTTATCAGCGGAGGTCCTGAAGCGCCGGCACCAGAGCCCTTGAGACAGAGGCGTGAGTGATTGAGTAAAGGGGCGTCTTGTTTAGCATCCGAGTTTGTTGTTGAGATCTTCGTAAAGCATGATTTTGTTGCGATCCTAGGCAGGGCTTTTGGAGTCTCTAGCCTGACCCGGGAGAAGGGCTACCTCCCTATCAGGGTGCTGAGTGTCCTGAAGCCGAAGTGCGGCGCAGGTGATAGCTGTAGTTTTGAAAGTCCCGAGTTCTAATCCCAGGTCGGGTTTGAGTGCTTTTGTTTGTGGGATATCAGAATAGGCTGCATATATTCTAGCGAAAGCAGTAGCAAAGCAATCCCCAGGGACAGCCCTCTCGGGCTAGTACTGAGAAACTGGACAAGGTTGGTGGGGGAAGAGTCCCTGCTTGTAAGACCCAAACTGATCAGGCTTTCGGAGACATTGTAGCCAGCATATACATTAGACAATAGAGAGGTGTGGCCTCAACTCAGGAGTTTAGATAAAAGCCTGATATCTAGTTTAATGTCGTGTTTGCATAGGGATAAGTGCTTTGAGGAATTACAGTATGCCCGCTTGTTTCTAGACCTAGCTCGCGAACAAGCTCAGGATAGTAAAAAAGAAAATATTATAGTTGTACGAAAGAAAAGAGAAAAGCCGTTTCTCTGTAGCGTGTGTAATCAAGACCAGCCAGAGGACCTAGTGGCCCCTGTGCTGAGAGCTGGGTCCGGCTACAGTGCAGCCGCTCCCCTGCCCCCACCACCCCACTCGCAGCCACGGGGCCGGCCTGAGCCTCGGGCAGTGAAAAGAGAAGAAGAGGAGTTTCGGCAGCGCCAGACACCGTCTCTGTCCCCATCCACTTCACCCCCCCGAAGGGCGGGAAAAGGAGGGAGGGGAAGCCAGCAGCAGCAGCTTCTGGCCCCATCCCGAAAAAGGGGGGGTAAAGCCAGAGAATCTCACAGAGAAGGCTCAGACTGTACGAGCTGTAAGGGGAGGGATCCCTCCCCCGATCTCGGGCCCGTCCGTTGCCACAGCAACCCCGAAAGCCAAGAAGCTGTCTCGGGAGATGATATCATCAAAGGCAGACAGGCAGCAGGAACAGCCAGACGCAGGTCTTACAGTTTATCTAAGAGTAGAGCTAAGCTGCTAGTTACAACAGAATCTAAGAGCTCTCGCTCAGACAGCTCTGAGGACAAAGAAAGTGAAGAAATAGACGAAATTACAAATAGGCGCAAGAAGAGAAGAATTGCGAAGAGGGCTATCAGAGAACAGAGCCCAATTGCCCACCGTACTAAGAAAAAGAAAAAAGAAAGAGAGCCAGTTCTTCAAGCTCCATTAAGACAAGCAGTTAGTAATCAAGAGCCAGTGTATGTGAAAGTTCCGTACTCCCTCATAGAGTTAGAACAGTAGAAATCTACAGTAGAGAAGTACAAAGAGAACCCAGACAAGGTAGCCCAATTAGTGGAGAGAGCTATTAATTCCCAAAATCCTGATTAGGCTGACTTAAATTCCATGCTAGATACATTACTTGATCCCACAGAAAGACGAATGGTCAATAAAGCTATCACTACTTTTGTTGAGGGGGGCATAGCCAGTAGAATGCTTCAAGGCACTGTCACTCAGATCTTCCCCCAAGAAAACCCAGAGTAGAATCCGAATACTCCCGAGGAGTTAGCGAGATTAAAACGATATCAAAACCTCGTAGTGTATAGATTGAAGCATAGTGTCCCTAAAGCTATAAACTGGTCAAAACTTTACAAAGTTAAGCAAAATTATGATGAGTCGCCTACTGATTTTTTAAACCGATTAAGAGAAACTGCTATCAAATACACAGATCTAGATCCTGAGTCAAGTGATAGTAAAGCACATCTGGTTCTGCTGTTTATAGGCCAAGCTTCGAATGATATAAGAAAGAAACTGCAGAAGACAGAGACAGTCCGAGATATAGATAAATTGTTAGAAGTAGCTTAGAAAGTGTTTCGGGATAGAGGTCCGACAGAAAGAGGCAAGTCCCAACCTGTTAAGAAGGCAGCACAAGAAGAGTCATTTAAGAAGACTTCCCCTACAGAGAAAGACCAGTGTACCGTCTGTAAGAATTTAGGGCACTAGAGAAGAACGTGCCCACTGTTGAAAGAAAAATCCTCAGTTCCCCACCTCCCAGTAGTACAGACCTCAGGCGGTTCAAGGTCCGATTGATGCAGACCGAGGGCTACCCCCCCAGCAGAGCCCTCAGTTATAGCTAAGCTAGAGAAAGAAGATATAGAATTTTTAGTAGATACAAGAGCAGCTTACTCTGTGTTGAATACTTTAGAAGAGAAACTGAGTCACTATACCGTACATGTTGTTAGAGCAACCAGAGTAAGTGAAACTCGACCTTTCTTTCAGCCCTTAGACTTCAAATTAGAGAAGCATTAAGTGACTCATCAATTCCTTTACATGCCCAACTCCCCCAAACCATTGCTAGGCAAGGACTTATTAGAAAGATTAGACGCAGAGATTAAATTCAAGAAGGAGAAAGGTGTACAAATCATAATCCCCGAATCTAAATTTGTCCAAGTCGCTGCATTCTTTGTAGAAGAAAAACATGATGAAATCCCCGCTAAAGTCGAGAATGTAGTAAACCCAATAGTGTAGGCTAGTAATGTCCCGAGAAGATCTAAACGAGCAGAACCGGTGAGGGTTACACTCAAACCAGGAGCTACACCAGTAAGACAAAAACAATATCCCTTAAAATTGGAAAGCCATATAGGACTAGTGCCTATTATTGAAAATTTCCTACAACATGGTCTGTTGATGCCATGTGAATCCAAATTTAACACCCCTATTTTAGCTATTAAGAAAGCTGATAGTAAACGCTACCAGTTAGTGCAAGACCTAAGGGCCATTAATAGAATCACCGAAGACATACACTCCGTAGTAGCTAATCCTTACACCCTTTTGACCACACTAACAGATGAATTAAGGTAGTTTACTGTAGTAGATCTAAAAGATGCCTTTTTTTGCATTCCCGTACACAAAGATAGCCAAGAGCTTTTTGCTTTCGAGTAAGAAAACCCTACAACAGAGAAGAAGAGCCAACTCACTTAGACAGTTTTACCGCAAAAGTTCAAAAACAGCGCAACTCTCTTTAAGAATCAGCTAGCAAAAGAACTAAAAGACTAGAGAAGACTAGAGCCGGAAGCAGTTGTTCTTCAATATGTTGATGACATCCTGATTGCAGCTGGATCCAGGGAGGATTGTGTACGATTTACTGTGAGTTTGCTAAACTTTTTAAGATCTAGCAGATATAAAGTTTCGAAAGACAAAATGCAGATTGCTAAAGAAGAAGTAGTCTACTTGAGACTAGAGATCTTCCTCGCACACCGACGGCTTAGTAAAGAACAGAAGGAAGCCATCTGTCGGCTCCCTGAGCCCCACACTGTAAGAGAAATGCAAGCCTTCCTAAGAATAGTAAGCTAGTGTCGATTATAGATAGCTAATTATAGATTATTAGTAAAACCCCTGTATAGAGCCTTAAAAGCAGCTGAGAGAGAGATTATTGAGTAGACTGAAACGTCCAGAGCAGCTTTCAAACAGTTGAAGCGTTCTCTCATGTCAGCTCCTGCACTAAGATTGCCAAACTTAACTAAACCTTTTGAACTCTTTACACATGAAAAGCTGAATATAGCCCTAAGGGTACTAGCACAGCGCCTCAGAGATCAACAGAAAGCTGTAGCTTACTTTTCCAAACAGCTAGACAATGTAGCCCAAAGCTAGCCAAAGTGCCTGAAAGCTGTAGCAGCTACAGTTATTCTGATCCAAGAAGCCCGAAAGCTTACCCTTGAGCAACACATAGTAGTGTACGTACCCCATGCTGTAGCCGCTGTGCTTGAGCAGAAGGGGGAACATTGGTTATCGGGTAATCGGATGCTTAAGTATCAAGCGCTATTGCTAGAGCAGGATGACGTTACCTTGAAAACAACTTCTGTCGTTAACCCAGCCATGTTCTTGTCATCCACCTTAATTGATAGAGTGCCTGAACACGACTGCTTGCAAACAATTGAAGAAGTCCATTCTAGTCGACCAGATCTAAAAGACAAGCCTCTAGAAGATCCAGATTGAGAACTTTTCACAGATGGCAGCAGCTTTATGAAGAGTAGTAAAAAGATGACTGGCTATGCCGTGACCACGCTAGACAAAGTAGTTAAAGCCAGGGCCCTGCCAGCAGATGTGTCATCGCAGAAAGCTGAATTGATCGCCTTGACGAGGGCCTTAGACCTGAGTAAAAAGATGAAGGTAAATATATAGACCGATTCTAAGTATGCATTTAGTGTCGTCCATGCCCACGGAGCCATTTAGAAAGAGAGAAGGCTTCTGAACACTCAAAGCCACCAAATTAAACACGCTGAACAAATACTCGCTCTCTTAGAAAGCATCCAGAAACCCAAAGAAGTAGCTATTATGCACTGCAAAAGCCACCAAAAAAGAAAAACCGTTCCAGAATTAAGAAATCGTTTTGCTAATAAAGCAGCTAAGAGAATCGCAGAAAAGAGCATCCTAGCAGTAATTCCATCAAAAGAGATTGATTTGTCTGAGTTCACCCCAAAATATGATCAAGCAGATCATAAGTTAATTAAGATCCTTAAAGCTGAAATCACAGAGAGCAGATAGGCTGTTACGCCCGCAAATCAAGTTGTGGTACCACCCCTGATCTTGCGAGAGTTAGCCCAGAGAGAGCATGAGAACACGCATTTTGGGGCTGAAAATCTCTTGAAACATTTAAAAAAAGTAGTAGTAAGTAAAAGAATAGCTGACATCGCACAATCAGTAGTAAGTAAATGTGAAGTGTGCTGTAAGAATAATCCTGATACAAGAAAAAGAGTAGTGTTGAGAGTAACAAAGGCAAGAAATCTCCCAGGAGATTATTGGCAAATAGATTTTGCAGAGTTACCGCGTAAAGAAAGATACCAGTATCTCCTAGTATTAGTTGATACTTTCAGTAGATGGCCAGAAGCTTACCCCTGTCGTACCAATACAGCTAAAGAAGTGATAAAAGTCCTCCTTAACCATATAATTCCGAAGTTTAGAGTTCCCTTAAGAATGTCGTCAGATAAGAGGCCACACTTTGTCGCAATAGTAATTAAAGAAATCAGCCAAATTTTAAGAATCACTTAAGACTTGCACACATCATATAGGCCCCAAGCAAGTGGTAAGGTAGAACGCATGAATAAGACTCTTAAAATACAAATTAGTAAAATTTGTCAAGAGACATCTATGACATAAGTTCAAGCATTGCCTATAGCTCTGCTGAGAGTTCGTATTCAACCCAGGCGAAGAGATAACATTAGTCCCTATGAAATATTGTATGGGAGGCCCTATCAGATTCCACATATTCCTAGAGAAGTCCATATGAAGAGAAAACTTGATTTACAAAAGTATTTAATAGCTTTAAGTTCTACCCTGCAGAGGCTTCAAACCCACATCGTGTCATCGAGACCCATGGGATTGGATACGCCTGTACATCCGTTCCAACCTAGAGACTAGGTCTATGTTAAGTAGTAGGACAGTGATCCTTTGCGAGCCAGGTAGAATAGACCATTTCAAGTACTGTTGACGACTTTCACCACAGTCAAAGTTGCTAGTAAAAGACCATAGATTCACTACTCCAGAGTCAAGAAAGCTTCTGCCCCCAATGATAGTAAACCTTAAAAACAGCTCTCTTTTCGTATTTGTAAGCATTTGTCATTGTATCTAAATAGACACTCGACAAGGTAGAGGCCTTGTCAAGCCTCTAAAAGGGGGGAACTGATGCTTCAGGATTTGGGGTTTCAGTGTCTTGTTCTAGTGGGTAGGCTGCTTGATAGTCAGTGGTGCTAAGCCTTGAGCACAGGGTGATAAGAGCAGGGTAGTTTGGGTTTCTGCACAAGATTCACCTCTTCAAAGACACACTCTCCGAGCTCCGAGCCCCAAAGATAAACAACGTAGAAAGATAGAACACCGTCATTTAGAACTGTTGATTAGACAACGAATGAGGCATATGCAAATAGACTGAAACCTAGAAAAAGAGGGGAGATTTTGTAACCCTCTCTTCTTTTGCCAGCATACAAAGAGCGACCCAGGCAGCCACTGCTGTGGCTGCCGAGGCTGGCCTTGAAGGCCTAAAATAAAGTTCACTTCAACCTTACCCCGACTAGCCTCTGCCTCTGCCTCAGTTTCAGGCATCAGTGCCAGCAAGGGGCCAGTACAGGAGATCCCCGGGTTGTAGGGCAACCCTTGGTCTAGGGAGCCCTTGCATTGGTGAACCGTAACATCATGGCTGTGTGATCGTAAAGTCCAGACTTTTGTTGATAGTTGTATTTTTAAAACGTGGGAGAAGAGACTGTGAATGGTGTGAGCAAAGCACACTAGGAAGTGTAGTATGGAGAGGGGAGGAGGGGAACTGGGACCCTCCCTCCCAAACCGTCCTAAGAGAACTTTGGGGACGGGTGTCGTGTTCAAATGTATTTGATGTATTTGTTCTAGTTGTGTTTTTAGGTATTGTGTACTGTGTGTCAGAGACGGCTTTTGTTTGAGACTCGGAGCAGGTGTTGTGTGGTTTTCTATTTAGCAATGCGTATTCAAACTGTTTATTGTGGAGAAAGCTGTGTATTGTGTGATTTCTAGGATTCCTCCCAGCTTGTCCCAGTTTGGCTGGGAAGAAAAGGGCTGAAGGGAATTGAACGGAGCACTTTGCTTTCAGGGGGCAGAGTGTGAGTGGGGAGCTGCAGAAGCCTGGCTTTTCATACTAATGGGACTGAAGTGTTGTGCGAGACTGATGACACGGGAAAGCTGAGGGGCTTCTTCCGCACACCCCGCGCCCTCCGCTAGTGCTCACCGCTCACCCACCCCCTCTGCGGCGCGGCTGCTCCCGCGGGTGTAGCGCTTGCCACTGCCCGCCCGCTCCAGCGCTGCTGTCGGAGCTGCTGCTGCTCGCTGCTCGCCTGCCTGCCCCTCCACGGCGCTGCTGTTGGAGTCGCTCCTGCACACCGCTCTCACTGCTTGCTTCCCGCACGGCATTGCTGAACCCTCCCCCCAGCCATTCATGCTCCATCCCTGCTGGCGCTGCCATGAGCCGTGCAGTATTGCCCGCTGCGCCGCGCGCACTTCCCTTCCAACTCCAGCGCCATTGGCCGGGGGCACCTGGCACAGCAGGGGCTACCGGGACTGGGTACGCTGTATATGAAGTGTATAACAGTAACACTGCACTAACTACACAGGCATACCCTTTCCCCTTTTCTTTTACTGTCTCACAGTTGCCTCCCTTTCATAGGCTAACCACAGAGAGAGTTGAGTGATCTCCTGCCTACCCTGGGATTTAACAGTGGTGAAACAGGTAAAAGGAACTCCTCTCCCCCAGTGGTTTGGACTTGAGATAATGGAATCGAAACAGAGCAAGGAAATACCCAGGGCCAGTCCACTAGGATGTGTTTTAACACACTGGAAAGATATTGTGGGTACTGAGGGCACAGAGAACAAAAAAATCTTCTTAGTTATTGTTCACAATGGTGGCCCTTGTATCATTCAGAAGACGGGATAAAGTGGCCCCCCACTGGCACACTAGACTACAATAGCTTATTACAGCTAATGCTTTTCTTAAGACAGGAAAGGAAATGGGATGAGATTTCATATTGTGATATGTTCTTCACCCTCCAAAAGAATCCTGAATGGCAAAGAGATTGTGGTATTAGAGCCCCCTCTGATCCCTTGGTGTTGGCCCTTGAAAGAGACAATAAAGCTACCAGGGGAAATCTGGGACGATGCTGCTCATCCTGTAGCATCGGCCAAAGATGCATAAAAGCAAGTAAGGTCTATCAGGCAGAAATCCAAGAGCAGGATCAAACCGATATGTTCAGTCATTTCCCTAGAAAACAGGAAAGGGAAGACACAGACCAAGATCCCCTTCCTCCACCACCCCCTCCACCACCCCCTCCACCACCTGCTCCAAAAGGCTGGAAAGGAGCATCCTTTCCATCCAATCCCGAGTAGTCCTGTTGCGTCTTGAACCAGAGGGCAAGTGATACAGGCTCTCCTGCGAGAGGTAGCGGGACCAGATGGGCCAGTAGTAGTTAAAGTACCTTTTTCTACTATTGACTTAGAGGCGTGGGAAAAGGTTGCAAAGAATTATCGAACTGACCCAGTAAACACAGCCAGGTGCTTAGAACACGTAATGAAACAACATATACCTGACTGGAATGATATACAATTACTATTAGATGCATTCACTTAAACTGAGAAACAGTTGATTTTGAAAACAGCAGGAGACTTAGCAGAAGATTACTTAAAAGCACAACAGATACAATTAAATGTGAAAGCATCCTATTTTCTTCTTCAGGACCATGTTGGAATCCAAACAGGGCTGCAGGTAGGGAAAATTTGTTATCCTACCTGGAGTGGATAGTAAGGGGAGTGAAGAGGGCTATACCCAAGACAATAAACCCAAAACAATAAATTGCAATATATGCAATAAAACAAGGTCCCTCAGAAACACCATCTGAATTCCCAGACCGCCTGAGAGATGCCATGCGCCGCCACACCTCCCTGGATCCGGCATCCAAGATAGGGATACAACAACTAGTAAACTTATTCCTGGGGCAATCTACCGGAGATATTAGACACAAACTTCAAAAACTCAGGGAACCAGATGGGAGAAACTTAGAAGCCCTGCTGGGGGAAGCATGGAGGGGTTTTAGTAATCAAGAAGAGGGGTACCAACAAGGAATGAGAATGTTTGTGGCAATGGTACACAAGGAGGGGAAAGTGAAATGTGGAACTGGGCAAGGACCATCCAAATGAGGCCAGCCTCAGCTAGGCAGAGGCCAGTGTGCAAACTGTAAAAGATTTGGCCACTAGAAAAATGAGTGTCCGGAACAAAGACGAAGTGGACACAAGAAGACAAAGAAAAGAGGGGGTAGTGGCACATATACAAAAGGACTGAGTGGGGACCGGGGGTGTCTACCCCAACAGACCCACTAGTTATAAAAATGGAGCTGGGGGAGGAGGGGAAAGTAAAATTTTTGATTGACACTGGAGCAAAGTATTCTGCTTTGAACAAGGCTTTAGTACCTGTAGGGGATGATTATGTTACAGTAGTAGGGGCAACTGGCCAATCTGAAAAGGCTTATTTCTGCAAACAAATTCAGGAAACAGTGGGGCATTCTTGTATCTACTAAATTCCCTGAAGTCCCTTCTAGAAAGGGAATGCTGGAACTACTACAAGTAGTAAAGGGAAATTGTTCTGGAGGTAAACAATGAACAGTACATGGAGGTGTTAAGTCTAATACTGATAACAATTGAGGCCAAAGTAGAAATTGACAAAATCAGGTATTCCCTGGAGTATGGGCCTCTGATGCGCCAAGAAAAGTGAAGAATGCTACTCCTATACAAATTAGGCTTTAAGAAAGAAAACAACCAGTCAAGATTGAGCAGTACCCCTTAAAGAAAGAAGATAGAGAGAAATAGCCCAGTAATAGAGATTTCTATGGTTAGGATTACTGAAAGAGTGTCAATCCGATTTTAATACCCTCATACTCCCTGTCCGAAAACTGGATGGGTCATATTGGCTACTGCAGAACTTTATCATGTAGTGGCCAATCCGTACACACTGCTAACATGTCTAACACCAGAGCTAACTTGGTTTACCATTTTAGGTTAGAAAGATGCCTTCTTTTGCATTCCTATCCACAAAGCCAGCCAGAAAATTTTGCCTTGAGTGGGAAAGCCCTAAATCTGGGTATAGAACAGCTCATATGGTATACTCTAGAAGTATAGGAACTCCTCCATTATCTTTGGGGAGTAGCTTGCAAAGGATTTGGAGTCCTGGGAACCTCCTCCAGGAGAAGGACAGCTCCTCCAGTATGTCGATGACCTCTTAATAGCCACCCAGACTCAGGAACCATGTGTGGACTGGATGGTAAGCCTCTTAAACTTTCTGGGCCTGCAAGGGTATTGAGTATCCCAAAAGAAGTCTCAGATGGTAAAACAGACAGTCAATTACCTGGGCTATGAAGTGAGTGCTGGACAAAGAACCCAAAGAACCTTAGGGCAAGATTGCAAGGAAGCAATATGCCAGACCCCAAAACCTCAGAGCGTGAAAGAACTGAGATCTTTTCTAGGCATGACAGGGTGGTGCAGGCTGTGGAAACCTCTGTATGCCTTGATCACGGAAGGAAGCAGAGATCATCTGAAAATATCCCTCGAGCCCGGCTGGAAAGTGGCTTCCAGCTGTTCCCGGCTAGCCCTGGCTCGGGATACTTCCAAACTCGGTTGGTAGCAGCAGGCGGACCGGCTACCACCCCCTCGGTGGATCAGAGCTGCACGAGAGATGTCGGTGAGGCTTGACGAAGGTAGGAAGCGAGGAGGCTACTTTGTGGCTAGATGGTTTTTATTGTCACCTGCTATTCGCAGGGGAGCCACACTTCTCTCTGAGCCTCTCTCAAGAGTGTCCCCGCCCGAGGCGTGGCCACAGCTTATACGGGGTTGGGAGAAGGGGGTGGACACAAGAGGGAAAGCCAATAAGGGAAATATGGATGTCACACAGACAGCGAATGGGAAACGAGGGGTGGGGGTTCCCCAGCCTGCTCCAATCTGGGACCGAGTCTCTCTGAACATTCTGGAAGGAGAGGAGAGGCTTCCCAGAGAGTCACAGGCTGTGGAGAACAAAGGCAGGGGGAAACCAAATGGGGAGAAATACAGGGGGGAACTTGGGAGAAACCATTACAGAACAAATTAATATAAACAATAAATAAAAAGATAGAAAACACGCCGCTACATCTCCCCCTTTCTTTTTATAAAAGATGTCAGGGTCAGACGCAATGGTGACATTTGCCTTGGACCCAGGGACTGTGTGTTGGTGGCCACAGCTCAAAGTCCTGGTGTTCAAAGTCTTCTTCAAAGCCCTCCTCGGGGAAGGGTTCATCATCGGTGTCCAGATCTTCAAGCGGGGGAGCTGTGGCACACTCAACCTGGTTCACTTGGGGGAGTGTGCTGGCATGTGAAATTAATTTTTTAACAAAACAACAAGTAAAACAAGCAGCAACTGAAACACAGAAAAGTACAAATAACACAATTAAAACTGAACGTAAAATTGATCCAGTCCACGCGGATAGCCCCCAGTTCTCAAAAAGTCCATCCAGCCAGTCGGATGTCGGCTTTTGAGGACCGATGGTTCCCGATGTCTCCGACAAGTTTGAGGATTGTGGCATGGATGTTGGCAGTGCCCATGCCACCATCGGAGACTGAAGACTGGCGAGCAGCAGCAGAGATAGGAGTCTGGCTGCTGTCGATGGGGCCATCGCTCTGAGTGGGTCTGGATCAGAACTAAATAGAATAGGAAACCAAAACATAATTAGAAACAGGGCAAGGGGGTAAATGGTAGACAAACTCATCCCAGGAGTTCCACCGGTGCCTTTTCCTTCTCCATGCAGCCACCGAGACCTGCGAGTATTTAGGTCTTTTTTCCCCAGAGACTACAGGATGGTATGGTTTTACCCATTTCGAGGGAATCCACCTCAGTCCCCTGGGGGTGGACACGCAAGCGTATCCACGACCCCAAGTGACTAAGTCGTGTGGGCCCTCGACTCCGCCAGTCTCTGGGTCTCGCATGAGGACCTGCGGACGCACCTTCAGGGCCAGCTGCTCACACCCACCAAAGTGACGGACGATTGGCGGGCTCAAAACCTCAAAAGAGCAGTTTAAAAAATTGATGGTGTACAAGGCCCTGGAAAGACGAATCAGTGGAGGCTCGACCTTCAGGACCGGTTGTTGCTGGTCCACGACCCGTTTGATGTCTCGATGGGTCCTCTCCACCACGGCTTGACCAGTTGGGGAGTGGGGGATGCCAGTTTTATGTTCCACACCCCATTGCTGCAGGAAGTCACGGAATTCCTTGGAACGGTACGCTGGCCCATTGTCTGTTTTGAGGACCTTTGGGATGCCTAAGAAGGAGAAAGCCAGCAGGAGATGCTTGATAGCATCCCCGGATTTCTCCCCTATGTGGGCAGAGGCGAAGACTGCGCATGAAAAGGTGTCCACCGAGACGTGGACGTACTTCAGCCTACCAAACTGAGGCACGTGCGTCACGTCTGTCTGCCACACCTCGCAGCTGCTCAACCCTCTGGGGTTAGCCCCAGCGCTGATGGTTGGGAGAGCATGCTGCTGGCATGTGGGACAGGTTGCCACGATCGCCCTTGCCTGTTCCCGGGTGAGACGGAACCGGCGAACAAGGCCTGGGGCATTCTGATGGAACAACTGATGGCTGATTTTTGCCTGCTCGAAGAGATTCGGCAATGGGGCCATCTCCACAGGGGCAGCGAGAGCATCAGCCCTCCTGTTCCCCTCGGCGATGAACCCTGGCAAATCCGTGTGTGACCTTGTGTGCATCACATAGAAGGGTTGCTCTCGGTGGGAGATCAGCTTAACAAGCTTCGAGAGCAGTTCAAAGAGGGCAGGGTTGGACACTTCTTGCAGGACTGCATGCTCTGCTCTGGATACTACACCTGCTACATAGGCCGAATCAGTGATTAAATTGAAGGGTTCAGAGAACCTTTCAAAAGCCCGGACGACTGCGGCCAACTCAGCAACTTGAGGGGACCCCTCAACTCTGGTAACATCTTTCTCCCACTGCTGAGTCTGAGGGTCCTTCCAAGTCAGAACTGACTTGTGGGACCTTCCGGACGTGTCCGTAAAAACTGTCAGGGCTTCTAAAGGCCTTTTGCTCTGAACACTCTCTAAAGCCAATGTAAATTGAGCATCCTCATTAAAAATTTTGTGGGCAGGCCGATGAATTGAAATTTGTCCAGTGTATGAATCCAGAGCTATTTGCAGAGCCTCATTTTCCCGCAATAGTTGTTCCAACATTGCCTTTGTAATTGGGCCCGTTTTGGTCCGAATTGGGATGTGTATGCAGTCAAAGTCACAGCCAGCCAATCCCCTAAGGCGGGTTCTGGCTTTCCGAATCAAATCAGCCGCCAGTTCTTGTGGCGTGGTCATCCTTTTGGACCGCTGGTGGCTGAGGAAGATCCACTCTATAATGAGAAGAGGATCCTTCCCGCCTCGGTCCTTCCGATGTATTTTGGTGACCTCCTTGTCCCATTGAAAAATGACACCATGAAGGTGTGGCAGGTTTCCCAGGATGATAAACTGGAATGGCAGGTCAGGTGCACACCTGTTGGCCTGCCTGGTGGACAGTCTTACCTGGACCTTTTCGAGCGCTTTCTGTGCCTCTGGGGTGAGTTCCCTCGGAGAACTCAGCTCCTCTCCACCTTTCAACAAGTTGAAAAGCAAGTCTAGGTCTTGAGTTGTCAGACCTAGCCAGGGTCTTACCCATGTCAATGCCCCACAAAGTTCATGGGCATCTGCAAGCGTCCTAATTTTGGTCTTAATCGCCAATTTTTGCAGCACAATGGTCTGCTTGCCAATCTCAAGGCCAAGGTACTTCCAAGGTGGCATCCGTTAAATCTTGGATTCCTGTAACTCGAACCCTGCAGCAACTAACACAGAAATCGTCTGGTCAAGCACGTGTGACAGAAGATCGTCGTTGGGAGCGCAGATTAAAACGTCATCCATATAATGATGGATGATCACTTCACCTGCGGCTGCACGCACAGGAGACAGCAAGGAAGAGACATACCATTGGCAGATGGCTGGGCTGTTCTTAAGGCCCTGCGGCAAAACTTTCCAATGGTACCTCTTCCTCAGGGCTTCTCGGTTGATGGTAGGCACTGAGAACGCAAAGCGGGGAGCATCGTCAGGGTGTAAGGGAATTTGAAAAAAACAGTCCTTTATGTCAATCACTGCCAAATTCCAATTTCGGGGGAGCATTGCTGGGGAAGGCATCCCAGGCTGGAGAGACCCCATGTCTTCAATGACATTATTAATTTGGTGAAGGTCGTGAAGAAGCCGCCATCTAGTCTTTTCGGATTTCTGGATGACAAACACTGGGGAATTCCACGGAGAGGTGGTCCCCACAATGTTGCCTTTTCTCAGCTGCTCCTCTATGAGCTCGTTGAGTGCTTTTAATTTTTGTTTCGATAACGGCCACTGCTCTACCCAAACTGGAATATCTGTTTTCCAATTGAGCTTTTGGGTAGGATGCTCTTCAGCGACCGCTGCCCGAAAATTTCGTGAGGGGTCAGGTATGTCAATTGTGACACCCCACTGGGCCATCAGGTCTCTTCCTAGCAAGGGTTCCTTATAATCCATCACAAATGGGCGTAGAGTTGCTGATTGCCCATTTGGCCCCTTAATTTCCACAACGCTCTTGGATTGACGAGCCAATTGCAACCCTCCTACACGTTGTACGTGTCCAGCCACGTTTTGCAAAGCCCAGTGTGATGGCCAATCCTGTATCGGAACTATGGTCACGTCCGCGCCTGTGTCCAAAAGGCCTATGATGTCATGGGTCTTGTCACCCACCCTCAACACACAGTCCTGCAAAGGCTTGGATGATGCTGTAATAGCTCTTACCCTCCCCACAGACGGTGTGACGTCTCTCTCCAGGCTGGGAACGGGTATCACTTGAGCTATTATCTGGCCCTTGGGCAGAAAGACTGGAGGATGAGTGCAGTGCAGCCATACAATGAAGTGCTCGGGGTCTGAGCCAAATGTTCCCGGAGCAATTTCAATCTCCCTGGGAGTGTACTTACAATCTCCCATCACGACGTACCTTGCCCCAATCTCTTTCCAGATACCCTGCTCACCTGGGTCAACCCTGACAAAATGCCAATCGGTGTCCCTGAGGTGGAGTGGCTCAGTCAGCTGGAGCCTGCAGGGGTGATACCTGGAGGTAGTAGTTAAAGTTGCGTCCGCTAGGTCCTTAAAAAGGTCTATGTCCGGTGGCTGGGAGCTCCTGGAGGGAACTCCTGGAGCGTCCTGTTTAGGAATAGAAATTGTCAAATCCGGTGAATTAGTTTTTTTGGCACATTTTTTGAAACTCCTCTTTTCCCCCTCCTCACCCTGGCCACCCTTTTGTGGTCCTCACGCAGGGTGGCCTTGTGCTCGTATCTTAGTTTTTTTGTTCCTAGGGCCGTGTGCCCCTTGCCTGGTTCCCCCTCCCACCTCCCCGGTTTTGTAAAAACAGCTGAAATTCAGCTTTGGCTGGGCAGGAGGACTGCCAATGGCCAAACTGGCCACACAGGGTACAGCAGTTGTTTTTGTGGAATGATGGCTTTCTGGCTGGCACGTTCGGTCGTGGTTCAGCAGCAGCAGCTCTCGGCGTATTGCGGGGCTGTTGCCTCGGTGCATGGTCTGGTCCAGAAGTCATCATTGGGACCTTGGCTTCGCACACCTGTAGAAAATCTTCAATGGTGGGCGGAGGCTTGAGGGGCAAGCTGAGGATCTCTGCTTTGCACTTCTCATTGGCATTTTTCTGTGCCATCTTCTCCAGCACCGTTTCCCTAGCTGCCTCTTGCCGCACCTGTAACTCAATTGCTCTTGTTAAACGTTCAACAAAATCTACAAATGGCTCTGCCGGTCCCTGTTTGATATCTGCATAATGAGGCAAAGGGCCTCCCGACCGCAACCTTAAAAAAGCCTTTTCCGCGCTGTCCCTGATCTTGTTCAATATCCCTTCTGGGATATTGTTGGCCTGCTCTAGAGCCTGTGCCCACTTGCCTTCCCCAGACAGAAGGTCGAGGGTAATGGGTTCCCCCACCGCATCTGTCGCGGTTGATGGATCTTCCAACAAGCTCGGTAGTGCAGTCCTGAGCAGGTCTTTCCATGCTGCCTCCCAGAGCTTGAACTCTGTTGAGTTCAGCAGACATGAAAACAGCTGCCGAAGGTCTGATGGGACTGTCACTGTTCTGGCTAGGTTGGCTCTCAACAACCCTTGGAAGTACGGGCTTTCTCTCCCATACTCCCGGTGAGCAAACGCGTGGACACCGCATGGGCTTCCCGTGCACCGCCGACCCCGCTCGCCCGCCGCTGACCACGTGTGCGAACAAAGGCGTTTGCCCGCACCACGGGCCACGCGCTCGCCGTGTGGAGGGGGGAAGGGGAAAGCCCGCTCTGCCGAACCGCTGCCGATCCCACTGCGAAATTGCGAAGAGCCCGCGCCGCTGCAAAGGTGGCAGAAAGGGAGCCCTGCATGCCGACTTTGCTGCCCGCCCGCCGCGACCTGCCGCTCGGGGGAACGGGCAGTGCCGGAACTTACCAAACCTCGGGTTTTTTTTTCTCCCTGGACCGACGGAACTCCGTTACCTCTACCCGAGGCTGAGTTTTCTCTGCCTCCGTCTGGTGCAAGCTTGAAGGAAGACAAGTGGTGGTGGCCTTCGTCAGGAGAGAACCTTTTTGGGTACGAAAGGCTACTCTCTCCTCCTGCCGGTGGTGCTGGCAGGCGTGGTTGCCTTGCAGTCCCTCTCCGCTGCGGGGATGAATCCTTTGCAGGCAGGGACTGTGGTCCCGCAGCTCGGGTGATGGTCTCGGACGTCCTTCTGCGGAGACAACTTCACGCAGCCTCTTTCTCGTGGAGTCTTCTGCCCCATGTCTTGGAGCGCCAACTGAAAATATCCCTCGAGCCCGGCTGGAAAGTGGCTTCCAGCTGTTCCCGGCTAGCCCTGGCTCGGGATACTTCCAAACTCGGTTGGTAGCAGCAGGCGGACCGGCTACCACCCCCTCGGTGGATCAGAGCTGCACGAGAGATGTCGGTGAGGCTTGATGAAGGTAGGAAGCGAGGAGGCTACTTTGTGGCTAGATGGTTTTTATTGTCACCTGCCTTTCGCAGGGGAGCCACGCTTCTCTCTGAGCCTCTCTCGAGAGTGTCCCCGCCCGAGGCATGGCCACAGCTTATACGGGGTTGGGAGAAGGGGGTGGACACAAGAGGGAAAGCCAATAAGGGAAATATGGATGTCACACAGACAGCGAATGGGAAACGAGGGGTGGGGGTTCCCCAACCTGCTCCAATCTGGGACCGAGTCTCTCTGAACATTCTGGAAGGAGAGGAGAGGCTTCCCAGAGAGTCACAGGCTGTGGAGAACAAAGGCAGGGGGAAACCAAATGGGGAGAAATACAGGGGGGAACTTGGGAGAAACCATTACAGAACAAATTAATATTAACAATAAATAAAAAGATAGAAAACATGCCGCTACAATCTTCAATGGACAAAAGAAGCAACTCGAGCCCTTGACCAGCTAAAGAAAGCCCTCATGTCAGCATCAGCCTTGGGACTTCCAGACGTGAGTAAGCTGTTCCTTTTGTTTTCCCACAAGAAGCAAGGAATTGCTTTAGGAATACTAGCACAAAATCTGGGCCCGTGCCGAAGGGTAGTTTCCTACCTTTCCAAACAGCTGGACACTGCAGCTAAGGGGTGGCCAGGATGTCTCAGAGCCATTGCAGCAGTAGCAGTGAACATCCAAGAGGCACGTAAGTTCACCCTGGGCCAGAAGATGACTGTGCTAGTGTCCCACACAGTGTCTACAGTCCTAGAAGCAAAAGGGGGCATTGGCTCTCCCCATAGAGATTCCTGAAGTACCAAGCTATACTGGTAGAACAAGACGATGTTGAGATTGTAGTAACTAATATTGTGAACCCAGACCTTCCTTCCTCAGCGAAAGTATGGGAGAGACTGTGATCCATGATTGCCTGGAGACCATCGAAGCCACATACTCCAGTCGCCCGAATCTGAAGGATACCCGCTTGAGGATGCTGAGACCTGGTTTACTGATGGGAGCAGCTGTGTCATCAGTGGAAAGAGGCATGCTGGGTATGCTGTTGCCACAAGCAGAGAGGTAATAGTCTGGACCATTACCAACAAATACCTCTGCACAGACGGCTGAGCTAGAGCTGGCAGAAGGAAAGGAAATTAACATCTGTACACACTCAAGCTATGCATTTGGGGTAGTTCATGCACACGGAGCCATTTGGAAGGAGAGAGGACTGTTGAACTCACAAAGGAAGAATATTAAACATGCCCAAGAAATACTGAGACTATTGGATGCAGTACAGCCACCTGAAAAGGTAGCTATCATGCACATTAAAGCGCATCAAAAAGTGAGCTCTGAATTGGAGGAAGGGAATATGCTGGCGGATAGGGGAGTAAAAAGAGGCAGCAAAGGTGAGATACCTGATGAGACAGCATTGATTCCAGATGGAAAAATTCCTATTGAAGGTAAGCCAATATACAATAAAAAGGAAAGGAAACTTATTAAGAAAAAAAAAAAAAGAAAAAAGGCAAATTATAACCAAGAGGGATGGGCTGTAACAGAAGGGAAACTTGTAATACCCTCCTATTTGTTATGGTATATGTACAGAGGGAACGTGAGGAAAGACACATTGGGGCATAGATGCCCTATATACTGTTGCTCAAGTAACTAGACAATGTGATCTTTGCCTCCAGACCAATCCCAAGAATATACCAAAACCAAAACTGGGCCAAATTAGAAGAGGCGAGGAGACTGAGGAGCAGTGGCAAATTGATTTTACTGAATTACCAAAAAGGGGGGGGTACAAGCATTTATTATTAACAGATACCTCTTCAGGATGGCCAGAAACCTTCCCCACAAGGACTGCAAAAGCCCAGGAGGTAACTAAAGTATTGTTCCAAGAAATGATACCATGCTTTAGCATTCCAGCCACAATAGCCTCAGACAGGAGACCACACTTTATTTCAAAAGTAGTGCAATAAATTGTGAGATTGGGTCAAGAGGTTAATTTACCCTGCCCCAAATCCCTCCCACTAGCACTACTAAGAATTCGGACCAAACCCAAAGCAATTGAAAAGCATGTGGCTGGAACTCAGGGTACAGGGCTTGATGCACCAGTACATGACATACAACCTGGAGACCATGTGTATGTAGTCTTTTGCAGAGAAAACCTTGGGACCACAGTGGGAAGGGCCATACCAAGGGCTCCTGATTACCTTCACTGTGATTAGGATCAAGGAACAGAGTGCTTGGATTCACCACAGCCAAGTTAAGAAAAAGTTCCAGAGGACTCTTGGGGGTGACACCAGACGAGAGACCCAATAGATACCAAGGAAATAAGTTTGCCCCGGCCTGATCCATAATATCACCAATGAACCAACAACAAGCATTACCTGAAAACATCAATTGCCCTCAGAACTGTGAACACTTTTGCTATCCTTGGGTAAGGTTAGAATTTGTAGAGTGTAGATTAGATAGGTGGTATCAATTTAAAGGAAGAAGCTTTCCCAGATGTCTAGAATGTAGGCATCGGCACTCCCAAGAATTCAATACGTGGGTGTTGTTATCTCAAGTAACAGGAACAATAGTTAATTCCCCCAAAGCCTGTCGAGAAGCACTGAGCTTGTTTGAGTCTCGGGAGCATGTAGTGCAGGCTATTCAGTGGTATCATAACACCCTCCAGAAACTTAAGCAAAAGGAGAAGGAGAAGAAGGTCAAAGCTATTGAATGTGGGAAGGGAATATTTATCCCTGGGACTTAGGGTGTTAGACCTGATCAATGAGAACAAACAAAGCAGAAGTGGGAAGAGGAGAACCAAAGAAGACGGAATAGGAGAAGAGCGCAAAGAGCAAGAAACACAGTTTAGATTTTTCCCTGATCCCATAGGGGAAGGTCTTTCCCTAGTGATAAAGATGTAGAATAGTTTTAAAAATTAGATGTGAGAGTTTTTAGGGGTTTCTATCTGTTACTTGTGATATGTGGCATACTTGAGCCAATGCTACTGGGGTGGACCATGCCAGGAGATCTTTTCTGCACGTTTAATTGGGATCCCCATAAGTAACTTAACTAGTTTTACAAAATGGGTAAGAGCTGGAGGAAAGCTATATGCAGGAACAAATAGATCAAGTATGGAGAATCACTGGTATAACATAACTAGGAATGGTACGAAATTAAAAGATTAGAGATTAGGCCAAACGGCGAGGGCTTCCAAGCAGGCACGATAACATAATTACTGAATGAAAGAGGACTAGAGCCTCAAGAACTAGCCCATACGTAATTAGAAGCTCAGGCCAATAACTGTTGTTTAATCCAGGGTGGTCCCTTAAGTGTGTCGAATTGCTAAATATTTCAGAAGTCCAGCCAGTCTGCTCTCCGTTCCTAAAAGCATCTATTAAAAGCTAGACCACATTGTTATAAATACAGGCACCTTTTAGAGGCAGAATCAAAGGCAAGCTTCAAAGGTATTAATAACACATGAGATAGAATTATCAAGATAGATGATTAAGACAGAAAGAAGCCCAATAATAGTAAAAGAATTTACTAACTTTATAAAAAAGGGGGAATGACACAGAGATGTGAGAATTTTAGATGATCCTTTGTAGTAGGCCTCTATGTCTTTCAAATAGTGCTTTGGAATATATATTAAATCCATTTTGGAAGGCATTTAGTGGATGCCGAACGCTGTGTCTGTTAACCTTTTGCATATTATAAGCATCTGGGACTCCTTGGTGATAGTAAAGAGAAAATTGCAAACATCCCGGAACAACAAGGCCGAGAAGGCAGATAAAGAGGGAGAACGCAGACCCTTAGACAGCATAAACTGAGTATTCCCTTGAAAGGACGCCAAGGAGAGCCAGAAGCTGCACAGGAGAGATAAAGGTGAAGGGTTCACTGAAGAAGACTCCGTTTCCTTCATCCCCCTGGATCCCCAGGAGACCACCGCAAAAAAATGAGCGTGCCCAGATGGGCGTGGAGTTAATTACCATACGAGGCGAGGATGGGCGGGGCCAGGGAATGAATATGTATGAGGCGGATTATGCATATGTAAGACCCCGGGGAATAATAAGGGGAAACACCGTCTGGTGGGTATGCACGTCTTTGGTGAAGTTATTCCCGACGCATCTCAGCCGATTAAATACATACCGCTCTAACAACTATTATTAGTTGTGGAGTTTTATTTCTGCCACGCTTCAGAGTGGAGAGAGCTTAGACAAGTCCCTGCCTCTGCCCAGGCCTCTGGCAGTAGACAGTAGCTTTACTGAGGTGGCCAGCACCCCAAAATCACTCTTGCTTGCAAGTTCTTAATAATGCCACGGCCCAGGCCCCTGTGGGCCACAGCTGTGAGCTCCCAGTGTTTTTCTGGGTTTTCAGTCCAGAGCAGGTTTGAACAGTTCCAAGAAAAAGAAAAAAAAGCAGTTTGGGGAACTTCTCTGCCTAAGCTAGCAAAAACTAACTAAAAAGCAAAAGAGAGCTCTCTCCTGCTGTCTGTCTGTGCTGCAGACAACACAGTCTGTGAGAGAGAAAAAAATGGGAGGGTGCAAGTGCAGTTTCTGAAAACAAACTCTGCACTTCTTCTCTCTCCCTTCATTCTTGGAACCATGTGGAAGGAGCTACCAGCGGGCCTGCTAGCTAAAGAAGCTGAGAAGCAAGAAGACGTTGATAAGGAGCCTTCTTCAAGGCTGTTACCAAGGAGACCGAGAGAAAAAGAGAACAGAAGAAAGATAAGGAGAGAAGTTTGCAGCTGGATGAAGGATTTTTAGAAAGTTAGCTGAAGTCACTGTTACTTTTCACCAATGGTGTTATGTTGATTTATTGTAACCAATAGTTGGGGTAGAAGAAGTATAAACAATTAGAAGGTGTATAAAAGGTCAGCCATGTTCGATAATAAACAGTTGCCATTTGAGACTGCTTCTGGTCTCTGCTTTGTGTTGTGATTGCCTCAACAGAGACAGAACCAGTCTTAAAGGTGCAGAACTTAATATCCAGCATAAAAAGAACAGACAACTGGGGATACAAGCATCATATAGTCACTCCAGGACATGGCCGATTTGGTCTATTACAAAATGAATTATTTATTTAATAGACACAATTTAACAGATTACTTACTATACAGGATAAACAAAAGAACCACTACTAGTAGATAAACAATTCAGTGCACAATAATAAGGTACCTATATTATAGCTAGTGAAGAAATAGTATAGATTAGGATTCAATGTATCTTACCATCCAATTTCTGATGGGGCATACATAAAATCCATTGGTCTCAATTTCCGGAAAAGTAACCATGAAGATGCGTCCAAGCTTTGGGCAGAAGCCCACCACATTTCCAGGGAATGTGTAGGAGACTTCTACCTCTGTGAAAAATTGTGTAGCTTTTATAGTTGTAAAGTAGTGTCTTTTCAGTCAGAGATCCCTGGCTTCTCTCTCTACATCTCGCTCTCAAGGTGAGGGAAGTTCATTGTCACCTGGGGGTCTCACCTCCCAGGCAGCAGACATAACTCACTGCCGGACATCTGTCTGGCCTAGGTTATTTCACCAATTCATGTGAGGGGGGACAATGTCCGGAGCTATGCACCAGCTGATGGACAGAGCTGATAAGCTTTCTGTGGTAGAGAGGGGACATCCTGCCACACTCCCCTGCTGCAGCTGGGCAGAGGAGAGAAAATTTAACAAAGGGTTCATGAGTTGAGATAAGGATGGGCAGAGATAGCTGTCTTGGGAATGGTTTATATCCCATATTAATTTTTTGTTTTCTTTTTGTTTTGTGTCCAGAATGGTCACTGCCTCCCCTGGCTCTGGGAGTATTGCAATGGGTGAGGGGCAGCCTGGGATCCTGCAAGGGTTGGGGGCCAGGGGCTTCTGCTTCCTTCCAGTGGGGGCGATTGACTCAGGAGCCACACATCTTGGGTGTCTGACTGGATATCCTGTTGCCCTGTGGTTTTTGCCTGTTTCTTTCTTTTCTTTTTCCTTCATCACTGTGACTAGGGCTTGCCGGCTTGCTTCTCTGCCCCTCTGGCGCTTGGGAGCCCAGAGATGGTGTGTGCTGTGCTGGGACCCAGGAGCACTCCATGCTGGGCCGCTCCCTCTGCACAGCGGCTTGACCCCGGGACCAGCCATCACCAGTGAGCCGTCCAAAGGAGCAATTCCCTACCCAGCCTCGCTGTTTTCTGCTGCTGCTTCAGGGCTTTTTGCTACATTTTTATCAGACACCCCATGTCTGCCCAGACCCCCGCAGCTTCTGCCACAGCTTCAGAGTTTTTGCTATACTTTGTTTGCCACCCCGTGTGTGCTCGCCTCTGCTGTTCCAGCCTGCTGCTCCGAGATTCCTGCTACAGTCTATTCAGCTTTCTGAGTGGCACTGAGACCGGCTGCTTCCCATGAGTTGGCAAAGGAAGCCCCTTCTCTATCTCTTCCACCATCTGAGCTGCCATTACCATGTGGAGAGCTTAGCTGAGCTCGTGCCACAGCATCCCCTGCAGCCACAGGGGAATCATCGTACCTGTCCTGCCTGGCTGGGAGCCAACAGTCCCCCTGCTGGCTATGACCATAACTGCACCAAAGGGAAAAGTGCTTGCCAGCCAAGAGAAGGTTGTTATTTGGTCTCTTCTTTTGTTTGTTTTTGCTGCCATTGTTTGTCTTGTTATACATATATATATAGGTAAAGAACTGCTACTCCTATTCCCATATCTTTGCCTGAGAGCCCCATAATTGCATAGTTATAATAATTTGGAGGGAATGAGGTGATGGAGGAGGTACAACTGACACCAAAGAAAGTTCCAAGCATCAGCATTTTATTGTTCTTCTGTACAACCTTTTATACCCTTCACCTTACATGCATTACACCTGTGTGCCCTCTCTGCCCTTCTGTGATTGGTCAGGTACACTTCAGCATTCCATGTTTCTTTGCCTTCAATATTGTTCACCTGTCCTACACAGTTCTAGCCCATTAGGGATGAGGCTCGGCCGCAGCCCCATTCCCAATCACCACAAACTGTGTGCCCACAACTCCCCCTTTTTTATCTTCTTTTAAATAAATGCCATGTTTACCATCCTTCTACAGGGCCCTTGCAGAAGAAATAGTAAACATGGTACAAGTATCTTTTGTGTAGGCTTCACTAACTCTGGAATTTGTCCATGTATTGACCTTAATTCATTCCCCAAACCTACATCACATACCATCAAAGTTTTTATACTTATGGGATATTAACAAGCACCATCAAAATCTTTATACTTATTCCTATGAAATTAACTTTCATATCTATGCCTACGGAATATTAACAAAGATTAATAGCTTCAATTCACAAACACAACACACGTTTCACCAGCAAATAAACACATTGTATTGAATAATAGAACTACTCAGTCTCTGGCTCCCACTGCTGCTTTAGTATATTCTCTTGTTCCTTTTTCAGTTTTTATTGCTTTTGTCTTCTGTAATTTCAGTTCTTCTATCTGCTGAAGCAATGTCTCTGCTTGCTGCTTCTCTCCCTCTTGTCTTGTTCTTTTCAACACTTCCCCTTGTGCAGTTTCATACTCGTTTTCATAACGTAACTCCCATCCATAGCTGTGAGGGTAAGGTTGTTCCCACTCTTTGGTAATTGGCACAGCTGCAATTTATCAGGGGTGAGATTGCCTTCAGCACTATCTCTATCTGTCCCTCTACAACTCCCCCTTTCTTTTTTTAATGATAAAAGTGCAGCATCTCTAGAACGACATGTTTAGGATTGACAATATCAATAGCTGTGCAACTTTATAAAACAACATACAAGAATAAGCTAAAGGCCATATATTAGGATATTAACAAAATCAACAGCTATATAATTCTAGCAATAGCTATACAACTTTAACAACAACAACTACACAACTTCATAAAGTAGCATACAAAGATAAGATAGAGTCTATATGTTCCCATTTACAACAAGGAAAAAGCTTTGCAGACTCACCGCTTGCAGCTAAGGAACTCCTCTTGCTTAAACTTAACAGAAAAGTCATAAATTTTATCTGTTGATTAATAACTCACAGCTAACAGCAAGCCAAAACTTTTCAGAGGGCAAGTTTGTATGAAAAACAATGTGAAGCCACTACTAGTATCAGAATTCAAAAAAAGTAAACTGCCAATTGGTAATAGCATTCTCAACGACACTGAAAAGTGTCTTAATAATAATAATTTCATCTAATACACACAATATTACACAGTAATAGTGACCTCTTACCATTTTTTTTAAAAAAATAAAATCCTCAGAAGAGAACATCAGAAAGACATTCTGTTAAACAGCCTCTTCCATACACAAGTCCAGTATTCAAACTTTGTGGATGCATTTACACAGGACTCACACAACATAGCTACTACTTGCTCATTTAAGGGCTGGGACACATAGTCTATACCCAGGTTTTCAAAATATGGAAAGTGATGGAGGAAAAATACCTTCTTAAGAACAGAAACTAAAGGCAAAAAAAATCAACATGATGTGGAGCTGGAATTCTTCTGCAAAGTGAAGAAAATGTAGGAAGCGGTTATCTTTGCCATCAAAAGCCAGGCTCTAAATGCAATTTTCTTTACAATTATCCAGTGTTACTCTATTCCATTTCCTGCACACAGTCTTAATACAGAAAATTTAGAACTGTAAAACTTTTATTGTGCTAAAATGTATACAACTAGAATTACTATTTTTTAATTACAAATACTGCAATTTCACACAATTGCAGTACCTGTATTGTTGTACACTTATTACTATTTCCTGAAAATAGTTTTCCTCCATGCATGTCAATCTCTCAGCAACTTTTGGGGATGAGACCAGAAGAATGTTAGCTTATAAACAGAAAAACAAAGCTTAAGGGCTGACAAAAATAATAGAAGTGAAAAGGGACATAAGTCTGATGGTCTGTAATCAATAAGGACAAATTTCTTTTTGCAAAGTCAAAAATGCAGCTGCTAGTCAGATAATTCAAGCTCAGGAAAAAATTAGTTAGAAAACCTTGTATCAAACTCCATGTACTTACAGGAAGTGAATGACAGGAGGACCTATCATAGAGTTGAAGGAGGGTCTGAGCTAATAAATTGTGCCTAGCAATTTTTGCAAGTCATTCAACGCTCGTATAGAATGCAGAATAGTCACCATCTGAGGTTCAACAGTTTGGTCTAAGATTTCCATTCCCAAATGCCTCCAGGGAGCATATCGCTGTACCATGGAGTCAATCAATCACATCCCCTCAAATCTAAAGGTACTGAGATTTCATAAGGACAGAGGACAGACCATCAGGATTAACAAGGCTCACAGGTACCAGACCTTGGCAACTGTCGGTTGTTCCTCCAACTCCTGCCACTGCTGCAGAGATTATTGTGGGCTAAGTAAAAGGCCACTGTTTCTTCAAAGTAGTAGTAACATCATCCCCAGTGTCAATCATACCAGCAACAGTTACTTGCGGGGGGGTGGGGAGGGGAAAACCTTCTACGAGTTTTAAACAACACTTCTTATAAGGTCTAGAGTCAGTAACCATTTGGGTCCAAAGACCTAGGGAGTGCCTGCAGATCTGAACCCTCCAGCCTCTCTTTCAACAGATCCTGCACCAGGTACTTGCATTGCAAAAGGTATCTGCAAGAGGGACTTCACATTGAGACATCAGAGCTTTCTTAGTATCTTTCATACTTTTCCCTGTTTTCATTTCACCTCAAATGACCTATTTCTTTGCCTTCTTAAGAGACCAACTAATATAACTGCACACCTTGCTAACGCCAGATATTTACAAATGCATTATAGTGACTTCAAAATTCCTGATTCCTCTCACCTTTAACTGAGATCTAGGGTTTATTCAAGATGTTTTGGATCAGTGCATGAGTGAAAACCACCTTTTGTAGAGAAACATTTCAGAAAAATAATGTAATGAAAAAGAAAATAGGAATATCCTGTGACTCATTTCCTTCCGTATATTATTCACCTGCCAAATTATGTATCAATATAGACATATGTGTGTGTATATATATATATCAATTAAGTAACACAACTTTGTTTAGGAATGGGGACTAGGGGTGACAGCGGTCATACCATGGCACAAATCTGCCCAAGATAGTCCACATCAATAACTCCAGGTAACAAAAATAGCCCTTGCAAAGTAACACTTGAACATCCCACCAGTAATGCACTTAACCCGTATCCCAAAGGTCCAAAAGCATCTAACGGTATTTTATGTACCTTGGTGTTGCCTATGGTGACTGAGACAGGTGTGATGACATCCACTCTGGCACTTCCTTTGGTTCTGGCACTGAGTGTGCTGTATAAGCCTGGAAGAGGTTAGCTGGACCTGTTCCCAGCTCCTGGTGTCCCTCTGGGTGGCAGCACTCTTCCCTTGCTATCAAACTGAAAACGGCATTGTCTGATATAATGTCCCGGTCTGCCGCAGCATGCACACAGCCCGATAGGGCATTGCCTGCTTTTACCCGGCACTGAAAAGTCACTAGACTGATTAGGGCAATTCCTCTTGAAATTCCCTCTTCGACCACATCGAAAACAACTTTTGGAGATTTGCACAGCTGCAGTAACTTGTTTTGCAAGCTGCTCCATCTGATATTGTGTTGTTCTGACTTTGCTACAAGCCTCAATCATACCTACCAGTGTAGGATTCTGCAGCGGCAATAAGACTTGTTTACACTCTGCATTAGCATTATCTTTAGCCAATTGCAAAAGCAGAGTTTCTTGGGCTGCTACATTATCAATTTGTTTCTCAATCACCTCTCTAAGATGATCTATAAACGTGATATATGGCTAACTAGGCTTCTGCTTAATCATTGTCCATGACTGATGAGGAGTGCCTATATCCGTGAGAAATGTGAGTTCTTTCCCTTGCTGTAGCACTAAGGGGTGCAGTCAGGCTTGGAGCTGCAGGGTGTTAGTTGGAGGGACTCCATGAGCTGGGGCAGACCCGCTCCAAAGTGAGGGTCATCCTGAGAACGTTCTAAATTACTTAAGGCAACCTCATTTGCTAACCATGTGACTCAAAAACCGACATCTGAGTCAAGGAGAAGCAAATCTGTCCTATCTGCCAACAACTGAAGGGAGTTAACTCATTAGTAAAGATACCTCGCAGCATAGACTGAGCGAAATGAGAAGTAAACCCATGCTGCATCACTGTGTTTCTTAAGTCTTTGATTACACTCTGATGAAAAGGCTCCCACTCATCCAGGCTGTTGCCATTATTTTGGATCACGGGACATGCTAGAATCTGATTCGCCAAGTCTAACTCCCCTGACTCCCGTGCTTGCTCATACAATTTTGCCCAAAATCTTTTTGGATCTGCCTCTCTTACCGGAAGGGCCACTGGTTCTGGTGTAAGCATATCTTGCAGTGGAGGGGCGGTTGGTGGACATCTCACCTCCTTTAACTCTGCTGGCCCCGATTAATCTATCAAAACATGCTCTGGTTGTGAATGGGATGCGCCATTGGCTTTTGCCTGTGGGGACTGTGCTTGTCCATCTGCAGCCTTCGTCCAGCCTCTGCCACAAAGGTTTACTGGCTGTAGGGCACAGACAGGAGCCATTCGATGTTGCTGGTACAGCCCTGCCAACTCTCCTTGGGGCTTGGCAGCCCCTGCTCCATCTGCGGCAACAGCACACAGAAGCGGCTCCTGGTTAGCTCTGCGCCACCTATGTAGTGGCAGAGGCAGCCGCTCCCCAAGAGAAGCCACAGCAGCTGGTAACCCTTTCTCAGCAACCTGCACAGGCAAAAGAGCTGTGGCGACTCCGCGATGGCGCTTCCCCCTGAGATACTGGGATGTCGTCATCAGCGTCCGGAGGGAGAGCGCAATTCTCAAGGGCCATCAGTAGAACAAGACCCTTCCCAGAAGGAGTAGCCATGGAGGGAGGAGGAGACAAAGGGGACACGGCTGCAGCAGAAGAGTCGGCTGCTGGAGTGGCAACTGTGACTGGAACTGGGAGAGTGGTGGTGACGGCTGGGACTACCGCTTTTTTATCGGCTTGTATTTGTAACAAAGCGTCCCAAACTAAACACCACGTCATAAGCAACTCTGCAGCTGTCAGCTGTCTCATCCCCCAATGTAGCTGTGTTCCACAGGGCATGCCCTGCTTCTTCTCATGTTTCAACAAAGGCGGCAGTCTGTGCATTCATTCTCATGCCATTTCATCCACACCAAATAAACAAAATGTGTAGTGCCTGCTTCTCAACACGTTTTACCTTTCCTCTGTAGAATTTGCATCAGAGTGTCCAATATGGATTCCTCCTCTGCTGATATCTGAGCCCTCATCTCTATGTATCCAGCTGCCCACCTGGGGTTGGTGTGTTTGTTTCTTCAGGCTTTCGGTCTGCCTGGCTTTGTCCGGCTGGGTTCCACTGTCTCACTGCTCTTAGGTCTGCAGTCGTCTGCCCGAATCACCCCAGGATCATGTCAGTGTCACCAGATGATGGAGGAGGTATGACTGACACCAAAGAAGGCTTCAAGCATCAGCATTTTATTGTTCTTCTGTACAACCTTTTATACCCTTCACCTTACATGCATTACACCTGTGTGCCCTCTCTGCCCTTCTGTGATTGGTCAGGTACACCTCAGCATTCCATGTTTCTTTGCCTTCAATACTCTTCTGAAACACTAATTTTGAAGAAGTAAAGATTTTTAGAAAAGTTAAGATTGTAGTTAACAATAGATGTTGCTGATTTAGCTGAAATGAATAGATAAGCTTTGCTGAAATCAGTTAAAAGAGGATAGTTAGAAGAAACTGGATTAAAGATAAGCTATCCCTGATCTAGTAACTCATTTCTTGTCAACTTTATGTTTGTGTACCTGTGCTTATAATGAAAAACAAAATGTAGTAAATAAATCTCAAGGACACAAGATAGTTGCAGACTTCCCATGCTTGAAGGACCCATTGAACACAGGAAACTATAAGTTCTACCAAGGATTCATTTGTCACGTATGCATTGAAAAGGTAAAGGTCAGAACAAGGAAGACTCATTTTACTTCCTCATTTCTGGTGACCACCGCAGCCACAGCCAAAGCCTGAAAAACCCAAGGGACGCCCTCTGTTACTAAATTTACGGGATCCTAACAGGGGAGACCCAAGTTATCGCCCCTTTTCTGGCCGCTCAAGAGGACATTTTCACCATGCAACTGGTATCAGTCATTATCTCAGCATACAATACAGTTAACTTTTAGAAACATGTAAAATTAATGGCAGTTATGAGTGGGGATCTCAAAGGCGCTGAACGAATTTCTGTACCTATGCCCCTGCTGTCCTCGGGTGTCCAGGAGCCTGTGGGCGAGACGATTGGAGCATTCCCGGTGCTGCAAAGCAACGGGACTGTGCCGGATATACATGTCCTCTTGAAATGTCAAGTTCTTTCCAAGTTATGTGAGGCAACGCAGCACAGCACTGACAGGGCTTGTGTCCTGGAGGACTGTGTGTGAGATGCTCGTGCTGCATGTGGCACCTACAGACGTGACAAAGAAGGACACTTGTGCCATCGCTGCAGCCGTGCCAACCCCTCCTGCACCGCAAACAAATGACTGTTAGTGTCAGGGCTGTGGGAGGAGAACCAGAAGATGGCCCCTGATCTCCCGACCCGTTTGATCCTGGAGGGGACCCTGACGGTATCACAGAAGAGTTTACGCCACCCCATGCCATGCAGCATCAGCTCAAGCCATGTTGGAGCAAGTGGCTGGAGCCGGGGGAGCCCTTTCCAATAGCATGTTGCCTCTCCATTTGTCCTCTGCAAGAGTAGAATTAAAAACCATAACCCTCTCATCCTGCAACAACTTCTGACACAAGGCTTATCTTTTAAAACCAGTTAAGGAGTTAATATAATTGTAATGTTCCAGGCCTGGATTTATATTACTTCTGTGAAGGAAAATTGGCAAATTTAGGTATTGCTAAGTCATTTTTTGCTCTTGTCACAACTAACTTTATATTTTCACTAAGCTATAGATTTTGACATGACTGTTTATTAGAGAAATTTAAGGTTAGCTGTGTAATTGTAGTATATTTCGGGATCCAGATAGCATTCATATATAGTTTTTATAGAGGGATTTAACTGTAAGATGATTTTTTGATGTTACATTAATAAAGCTTTGCTTGTAGGTATTTTAGGGAAACCCTCCCAGTCAAGGCTTGGGCCCCGGCCAAGCCCTGGTCCTGGCTGGTTAGGAAAGCATACCATCAGACCCAGGTGTTTCTGCATTACAAGTGTAATCAAGTAATTTTGACTTGCTGATTTGGTCATAAAAAAGCTGGACCTCCTTTTAAGGTAAACTTGGAAACCTTGTCCAGAAAAGGTTCTCTAAGTCCTCACTGTGAAATGGGACTCCCAGCGATTCCAGACTCTGGGTGATGGTCAAGTATTTAGGTAGTTGAAGGTATTGCCTTGCTTATTTTTGCTTGGTGTGTGCTTGTTGTTTTATTAGATGTATTGTTTTACTGTTCATAATAAGACAAGTACATGTTATGTTACACATTTTCCTGAATTTAATAGGTTCAAATATGTTCATACTACAGTTGTTAAAACAAAAAAAAGGGGGTGCACATGATGGCTTAAGTTTTAAAATTATCATTCTGGTACAACAAGAATATTTTGAATGCTGCTTTGCAAATAGCACAGTGCTACAAAGTGCCTTTACAGGGCAAATTACCTATCACCTACCTAGTCACAAACTGTTGCAACTGAGCGGGACCACTGCGTTGTCTTTGAAACTCCTAAACAATCGCACACCCTTGAAAGGTCCCACTGGTTTTACTAATGGGTCTGGGAAAACAGGAAAAGCCATCATGACCTGGAAAGATGACCATGGATGGCAAACACTAAAGGGTCACAATAGCGGATTACCTCAGCTAGTTGAATTACATGCTGTAGCCATGGCTTTTCAACGTTTCACTCATGTTCCCTTAAATATGGCAATTGATTCTGCTTATGTTGCAGACATCACACAATGGTTGGACTGAGCATTGTTAAAAGAAATTGATAATGCTGCACTATTTGAATCGTTAAAAACTTTGTGGCATACAATCCAAGCCAGAACTTGTCCCTATTGTGTTGCATGTTTGGAGTCATACAAATTTGCCTGGCTTTATAGCAGAAGGTAATGCCCAAGCTGATTGGTTAGCCAGCCCTGCCCAGACAACGCCCCAGCCAGACATGCTGGCACAAGCAAAAGCATCACATGCCTTTTTTCACCAAAGTGTTCAAGCCCTACAATGACAATTTTTGTTAACAAATACCATGGCACGCAATATTGTTAATACTTGTTCTGATTGTCAATGCCACACTGTGCCACTGCAGATAAGTATTAATCCCCATGGTCTGCGAGCCTTACAAGTTTGGCAGACAGATGTTACACACATTTCTGAATTTGGTCGTTTAAAGTATGTACATGTTTCAGTAGACACCTTTTCATCCACTATATGGGCCTCAGTTCATGCTGGAGAAAAAAGCCGTGGTACTATATCGCACATTGGCGACTAGCCTTTGCTGTCCTAGGCATTCCCCATTCTGTCAAAATGGATAATGGCCCTGCATGTCTCGCAGAACACTCAACAGTTTCTGCAACTCTGGGGTGTGTTGCACCTCACTGGTGTTCCTCATTCCCCTATGGGTCAAACCATTGTTGACCATGCCCATGGCACTTTGAAGTGCATCCTCAAAAAACAAAACGGAGGAATGTGTGGTGAAACCCTGCAAAGTGGCCAAAGCTCTGTATATGCTGAATCATCTCACTGTATTGCCAAATTCCCAAAATCCTGTTATTTTAAATCATTTTTTGTCCTTGCAGTCCTCTAGTGATGTCCAGTTGCCCAAGCCTAAGGTATTGGTATGGGACCTCATTACCAAAAAGTGGGAAGGTCCTTGGTACCTTGTCACTTGGGAGGGGCGGATATGCTTGTATTTCTACAGATGCCGGCATTTGATGGGTACCTGCCTGGTGTGTGTACCCTGCTCTATGCTCTGCTCTGGATCACAACCAGCAACGCCTCCCTGATGGCCCCTCAGCTGATGCTGTGGAACAGTAACAATGTTTGGGCATCGTTGTTCAATGCATTGAATCAGACATGATTTTGTGCATCTATGGCACAACCAGAACCTTTTTGCACCTGCTTATTTGAAGTACCCTTGAATGGCACAAAAAATGTACAAGTAGCACAAAATGTTGTCAAAATGTGATGCTCTTTCCAGAACAATTGTAATAACAAAACCTGCTGTATGGAACTATGGGATCTTTGGGATGGCAATTTACCTGTTGCTTCACTTAAACCCCAAGAGTGAGACATTTTAGAGACATTATCAGCAGAAGGATGTGTATTTTTTAATTATATACTGGGACATGATATGTGAGACCAAATTGAAACAGGAAAGCAAAATGTTACCCCGATAGTTTCAGAATAAAATAAATTGGTTTGTTTTCTGGCAAAAAAGATAAATGAAACTTCCTTAATTTTGAGTGCTTTGGCTATAGATGTAAATAGTGTGCAGCATGCTACCTTTCAAATTCATGCTGCTATTGATTTTTTTTTCTTAGCTCATGGACATGGTTGTAAAAAATTTGATGGCATGTGTTGTATGAAAGATTTTCTGGGATAGATCACTGGCTGGAAGGGTTAGATTCATCAAGCTGGATGTAGAGCTTCATTTAAACTGGGCTTATCATATTTGTATTATCCTAATTATTTTGCTCATTGTGCTGTGTTTGTTATCCTGTCTGCGAAGGGGCCTGCAGAGGATAATAAAAACCGCCTTTGTAGTTGAAAAACAAAAAGAGGGAACTGTGACAGCTAACAGCTGGCCTGAAGGCCTCACAGACACAAGTAACCCTGACCTTAATTTGATCAGCCTATACTCATGAAAGAAAAGAAGTAAACATCTTTAAGGAAGAAGACACAGAAAAGCGGAAGGACTTAACTGCGAGGAATGGATGCCGACCAATCTTTGGTGAACATGTATGCAGGCAGCTATTGGCCAGTGAACTGGGTGGTAATAAGTTACTAGCCAATTGGGATCAAATGCACAATTTTTGAAAACCATATAAATGTGAGTTGTGAACAAAAAAGTTCGCTATTGCCTCATGAACCTTGGAGTGCCTTGTCATGTCCGTCTCAACTGCGACAGTACCCCTCAAACTACTGCAGCGTGGGTCACTGTTCCATGGGGTGCAGTTCTTCAAGGACAGGTGGCTCCAGCCTGGGAGCAGGGCCCCTCTCTCCACAGGTTTCCCACAGGATCACAGCTTCCTCCAGGCATCCATCCACTCCAGCGTGGCTCTCCTCCATGGGCTGCAGGTGGATCTCTGCATCCCTGTGGTCCTCCATGAGCTGCAGGGGCATAGCCTGCTTCACCATAGCCCTCACCACAGCCTGCTGAGGAATCTCGGCTCTGACGCCTGAAGCACCTCCTCCCCCTCCTTCTTTACAGACCTTGGTGTATGCATAGCTGTTTATCTCACATATGCTCACCCTGCTCTTCTCTGGGTGCAATTAAAACTGCGTAACAACCTTTGTTTCAATTTCTTCTCAAATATGTTATTGATGCCTTAGGATTTTAGCTTTTATCTTTTTCAAATCCTGTACTGCTTTAGTGGATAACTCTAAAACTCCATAGCTTGTCAGCTACTGTTCTCCTGTTTTATTCAGACAAAATAATCCCTCTAGGCCTATAACTCAAGGACACTCTACTGCCTCAAACCCTGAAAAGTATAAACAAAAGTGAGTTGGGGGGAGCAAACTGGGGATATATGACTTCATTACCTGAAGCTGTAATTGGAGGATTAACCCCTGATATGTAAATGGATCAAACTTATAATTGTCTGAAAAATTTGTGACCATTGTCCTTCTTGGGTGTAGCCCCTGGGAGGCTTCTGACTGCCCAAGGTGTACCTATTGAAGGCCTTTAATAAATACCCACTTTATTCCCTTAATCTCGTCTAGCCTCTGTTTTAGGTAGCCACTCCAAGGCATCATTACCAGAGACACTACCACCATTTGTAATTGGCTCAGCCTTGGCCAGTGGCATGTACATCTTTGGGCCCATCAGGGATTGGCTCTGCCAGACATGGTGGAAGCTTCTAGCAGCTTTTCACAGAAGCCACTCCCCACTACCAAAAACCAGGCCATGCAAAACCAATATACCTGTGATGTCAGGGATGTGGAGTATGGCCAGAGCTGTTCCTCCTCTCCCCAAAATACAATTCCATGGGGCCAGAGGGCAGGTCAGACATGGTGCTTCCAGAGTCCTTGTTGGGAATCTGTGATAGAGGTGATACCCACCACTTTCAGTCCATTGGTTGCTTATCCCTGCCCACATGACCTTGGTCACTGGAGGCTATGGTGTACCAGGAGAGTCCTGCAGGCAGCACCTACCACCAGGGGTCATTTAGGGGCCACTGGGTGAATGAGACCAGGGGACTTGCAGACATCCCTGGGAACAGGATAGTCTCTGTGGGGATAAGAATGGGAAAAATCACAAGTGCAGAGGCTGAGGGAGAGTCTCTTCAGCATTGTAGGGAGAACACAATGCAAAAGGGGGTATGCACAGAACCACTTCCACTACTCTCAGCCCTCCAACCTCATGGTTATGTGGTCTGTGTGATGCTGGGAGAGGGACAGTTGGGACCCCAGTGATACTTTTAGACCTGGCCAGCCAGCAGGGTCAATAACATTCCTGTATCATTCCTGCACCTCCATCTTAATCATCTGTTCAGGCTGACTTTGGCTCACCAGATTTTGCACCAGGGGCATTTTTAGTCCCTAGAAACAGAAGCAAGTGGGGACAGATGCCTGTGGCATGCAGCAGTGCTTGTCTTCATGAGAGTTGGGGCACATGGTGAAGTGGGTTACTGAGCAGGGTCTAATGCCAGAGACTTGCCACAAGTGCCAAGCCTCTCTTCTCTACAGTGGGTGGTCATGGGGGTTGTAGCAGCACTGTGATTCCCCCCCACCTCAAAGCTTCACACTCACCCAAAACTGGGAGACAGAAGATGGCTTCTTTCCTCCTGCACCCAGGGTGTCTGTAGTCACCTGGGGTCTTTGCAGAGGGGGAAATGGGCTGGATGCACCGGGGCCACCAGGTATGGGGCCAGCAGAGGTTGAGAAAGGAGTTACAGGATGAAGCTAATCTACAGCTGACAAAGCCCAAGAGGGTTTGGGTTTTGAAGAGGAGAGGGGTTCCCTGGTTGCATGAGCCATTTCTGTCCCTGCACAGTGGTGACATCCCTCTCCATGCTTTCTGCTGGCTCCCTCATTATAATGTACAGGCTAACAAGGCTGCAAGACATGAGCTGGTTTGCAGTGTGTTTTGCATCAGAGCCTGCATGCTTGATAGCCCATGTGGGGACTACTGCATGTTCACAGCATACATGTGATATACCACAGACTCCCCTCCACAGTGAGGCCATGGTGCAGGGATTCCTTCAGGACCAGGTCTGGGAGAGGTGTTGAAGTGCTTAGATCTCCCCCCAGCCCCTGCAGGGTCCCCCTAGCATGGAGTGCCCTTTCCTTCCCTCACCAAGTCAGAGCTGAACCAAGCCTGCATAGTGTGTGTTGGAGCTCTCAGAGCCAATCTGCTTCATCATCATCATGTCACGCATCAGCCCCAAGCTGAGCCTTGCCACTGCTTCAGTTTCCCCCTCCACAGCAAAATCCTGTCCCCTGCTCACTCTGAAACCTACTGATGGACAGGGTTTCCACATGAGAACTTATACTAGTGACTGCCTGCCCTGCAAGCCCCAAGCCACTGCAGGGTGCAGCTCCAGGGGACAAGAAGACAGCAAGCACAGACCATGGGGTGTCAAACGTTTTGCTAACCAGGGAGCATTACCCCTCTTTCCCCCTCCTCCCCATGCCACTTGCCTAGCATCGAGCATCCACAAACAGGTTAGGGTAGAAACTCCAAGGTTTCCTTCTCCCATAGCATTTACCTGCATCACAAACTTGTTTTCTTTCCAGAGCTGCAATGGAGCCTGCTCTTTGATGGTCTTTTTGACAAAGCATGGCAGGCAGTAGGAGTCAGTGTAAGTGCTGATAGAGGTCTTGTGTTTTTGGCCAAAGAGGAACATGGTTCAGCAGCCCAATAGAATGGGGGTACTCAGTCCTGGATGGTCCCAGGGTGCCCCACTGGATCAACAGCATTGTGTGGAGCTAGAGGCTCCCAGCTCACTCAGGAAGGGGAATGGGGCCCTAGTACTGCTGTTCTGCCAGCCCAGGGTGGTGCTTATGCCACTGATGATGTCATAGTGTGAGACCAGGGAGATTTGACGGCTGTCAGTTCTGTGGCTGCATTCCCAAGAATTGCACCCCCTGGGTCAGGGTGCAACAATTGCTTACTGAATCACTCCATGGGCACAGCTGCACCCTCCTGGCTTTGTCCTGGCTCTGAGGTTTCTCACCTCCTGCAGGCAATTAGCTTAACAATGGTAGGAAACAGTTTCAAGATAATTTTATTTTGGGAGATGCAGAACCGGACATTGTTGCTTTTCCAGCCTCTCCCACATTTCCTTGGAAATCCTGCAGCAACCCAAGCTGCCTGCTCACAGCACTGCACTGCACCCGTGCAGCCAGTGCTCAGGGCACAGCACTAAGCACTGCTGACCCAGCCTGCTGGGGTAGCCAGGGGAATTACTGCCTATCTGCCCTTTTAAATTAAGAAGCTGGATTTGGGTGACCCTGTGCGGCTTGTTTGCTCTCCTTTCCTGAGTGCTGTGATGGGGTGGGCAATCCTAATCTATCTCATCACAAAGGCAGCCGGGTTATGCCAGGGAGGGATTTGCATAAACCAGGTTTGCTTTTCTCTAAGATGGGGAGCTAAGCAGAAACCCTGTTCTGTCTTGGCTTGTCGCATAGTACCAACTCAGATCCCCGCTCTGCTCAAGGCTTCAGCCTTCTGAGGGCTCTCCGAAGCCCAACCCCTCTGCTGTCACATTTTTGGGGATGATGGGTGAAGACCCATGTCTACCTTGGCTGGGTGGATGCCAACCCATCCCCCTGAAGGGCTGCTGAGCCCTGCTCTGTTGAGAGGAATGGTGAGGCTGGGCATCCAGACAAATGTGATTAATGAGCCATTGAAATTAGGAAAACAAGTTGCTTTTGATTTTCACACCCTGCTGGTCTCTGTTGAGCCAGGCTCAGGCTCTCCATCAGTCCTGTCCCCTCCTGGGAGCAAGTGGGAGACTGGGTGGGAAGGATGGACACAGGGATGTCAGTGATGCCTCCCTCTCCCCACTCCCATGGCCTCAGAGCCAGCTGGGGCACAGATCTGGGGAGCATCACTCGGCAGAGGGATAGAGTTTGAATCTCTTGGTTGGGGGGGGATTCACCCTGCACTAGGTCAGCTTCCAACATGAGACAGCTGCATGAGGTTCCATAAGGTGAAGTGCGGGGTCCTGCACTTGGGGTCACAGCAACCGCATGCAACAATACAGGTATGGGGAAGTGTAGAGGGAGGTAAGATGGAACTGAGCTACAGGCCATGGGACGTGCCTGCAGAACACCATGGCAGCACAGTGAAGCTTGTCTCCGCCTGACCTTGGGGGGAAGAAATTCGAAGTGGCAGACACCCTTCAGGGAGGAGCCTTGCCAGACAAGTGAACAACATGTAATCACCTCTATATAAGGACATTAGGAAAGTATGTTGCTGGTGTGGAAATGTATGATAGCTCATTTAATGAAGAAATACTATATAAGGAAAGAAATACGGTGTCTTGAAGGAGTGTATAAAACCAGCTTACTTTTCGCAATAAACGTCTCAGTATCTCCACCAATCTGAGTCCGCGCAATCAGTCATCACAGAGAAGAGTGGCTTGAGAGCTGTTTGGCAGAAAGGGACTTGGGAGTACTGGTTGACAGCTGGCTCAATATGAGCCAGTAGTGTGCCCAGATGGCCAAGAAGGCCAATGGCATCTTGGCCTGTATCAAGAATAGTGGAACCAGCAGGACTAGGGAAGTGATCATCCCTCTGTACTCAGCACTGTTGAGTCCACACCTTGAGTACTGCCTTCAGTGCCTTTAAAAAGGTCACTGAGGAGCTGAAGAGTGTCCAGAGAAGGGCAACACTTGTGAAGGGCCTAGAAAACATGTCTTATGAGGAATGGCTGAGGGATCTGGGGTTGTTTAGTCTCAAGAAGAGGAGGCTCAGGAGAGACCTCATCACTCTCTACAACTACCTGAAAGGAGGCTATAGTGAGGTGGGGGCTGGTCTCTTTTGCTGTGCCTACAATGAGAGGACAAGAGGAAATGGCCTTAAGCTGAGACAGGGGAGATTCAGATGGGATATTAGAATTTTTTTTCACTGTTAGGGTGGTCAGACATTGGAATAGGTTGCCCAGAGCGGTGGTGGAGTCACCATCCCTGGAGGTGTTTAAGAGGCATCTGGATCTGGCACTGGGTCATGTGGTTTAGGGGTTGCAGTGATAGTGTTGGGTTGACAGTTGGACTGAACAATCTTAAAGGTCTCTTCCAACCTTGATTATTCTATGATTCTATGAGTCAGTGGCTCCCAGTGACTATTCCCTGTTCCTAGCAGTCCCTAGCATTTCCAGCTGCTGATGTTGGAATCAGCTAAAATCAGTGCTCGGCTCTCATGCCAATAGCTTTAAAGAGCAGAAATGGCTGCAAGGCTGGAGAAAAGGTTATTTCACCCACTGATGTTGTATAGATCCAGCACCTCCTTCTGCTTCTGTCACTGTTGGGAGGAGACGCATAGCCTAGATGCAGGGGATAAGTCTTGCTGCCATGAGAAGCCTTTCCAAATGCTGGCTGGGGACTGGCTGGCCCCGGCAGATTTAACTGTGCCATACAGCACAGCTCCATACCAGCTGCTTCTACTGGACCCAAGCAATTAGTATTTGCCATGCCATGAAGGCTAGTACCCCGTGATTTCAGTATCTGTGATTGCTGGGGTCTCAGACGAGATGGTGTGGTTCATTTCCACTAAATACATCCAAAAAGGATCTTGCTTTTGGTGACCCCCAAATGCCTTCCACCATTGCCTCCCCCAAGGCACTGGACACAACACGGGGAAAGGAGACTTGGGAAGTATTTGGGTTGATTTTTATCCAAGCTAAGGGCATGAAATGCAAGTGCAGATTTGATCTGAACTCTGAGAAGTGCTATTTCCCTGTCTGCCAGAAATGGCTATCTGGACCCTGCTGAAAGCCATCATGGAAGAAACCCAGCCTGTATCCAGGCTCTGGATAGAGACATGGTGTTTGCCATTAAGGTTGTGTGAAGCTCTGGACAGTCAATTAGCCTGTTATTAATGCAGCCCAGAACTTGGCTGCTGGAAGGTGGACAATAATCATAATACCAAAAAATCCCACTCTCAAAAAGGAAAAGAAAAGGGACAGTAGCTACTTCCTTCTGATCTCTCCCAATGGATCCCAATCAGCTGCTACCTATGCAAGATCGGCAGCACCAGATCTCACCAGCATCGACAGAGTACATTCACAGTAAGATTCATGTCTGTAAAGTGCTGCTAGGGGGCAAAAAAAGCTACTTGGGACATGGTTGGAGCCTCCTGTACTGCCCTGCTAGTGTGGGGAGGAAGCTGTGGTACACGAGAAAAGAAACCCAAGCAGAGTTACTAAAAATTTAGACTTGTGATGGCTAACAACTGTCTGGGCTGCCTTGGGATTGGGTGGGAGAGGGGAGTGCAGAACTGGGCTGAGAGTCACTTTTGGTGCAACTGCCTCTGATGCTCATCACTAGTGCATGAGGGAGGGGGAAGATGATAGCTGCTTTGCGAAAAGAGGAGTGGAAAGAGGACATGTGCAATATAACAAAGCTTGCAAATCTAGAACTAGCCACTGGACATGGATACCAAAGTTTACCTGTGACAACTAGCTATCCTTCTATTGTCGCTGCTACTTTCCCCTCCTTCATGGTCTGATTCTTCTTCAATTTGGAAAGCTGGGGCTGTTTGACATGATGGTCAGCACTGATTGTCCCATACCAGTTCCCACAACACATGGTGACTCAACTACAGGATGTACAATGAGGTCTGGAAGTCACATCTTAAGCATGGACCAACTGCGTGCAAGTGGTGTCTCCTTTCAGAACCATTCAGAAAGCTATTTAATGTTGACTCATTTCCTTCTTTATTAAACTGAAGGTTCAACAACCCTTGTGGAATAAGTAAAAATGTTTAAAAATGTGCAAAAAGGGGAAGAATAAATTTGTTCTGAATTTTCTTCCCTGCAGACTTCATCCTTCATCTTTCTCTCTGCACAACTACAGCCTTACCAGTGCACTCTGCTGCAGCATGGTGGGGACACAGCTGACTGGCTTTCCACCTGTGCCTCTGCTGTGGGTTTCCAGTCCATTTCACATGGGCTTATAGGCCTTGGACCTGGTGCTTGGCTCCCATATCTCCCACAATGCCGAGCCTGGGAGGATGAAAGCAGCTGGCTCACACCAAGGTTTTACATTAGCCTAGCTAACCCTCAGCCCCAATGCCTTCAGGTGGATAAAGAGAAACCCCAGTCTGCTCTCTGTCTCAACCACCATCACAGATGCTGGATGTCCTGCTGGTTTGATGATTGCCTTATATTTGTCTCAGGACAGAGGCAGCTACAAGCCAAACACAGCTGCTATCCCAGCTTTTCCATGCAAAAAACGGAGCCCAGAAATCAGTGAGCTGGGGATGGAGATGAAGGTGATAAAAACCAAAAGGGCTTTTGTGAAGAGAGCTTGTCCAAGTTTTCCAGCTCTCTCGGTGGGTCTATATTACATCTCCCAAAAAGCTTCACATCTCCTAGATCAAGTGAGCTTGAGGAAGGTGGGTAACAGATGGAAATGGTTGAGTTGCAGCTCTTTTGGGATCAGTGCAGAAGGGAGAATGCAGCCCAGGTAGAGGGCAGTTCTTCCTAGTGAGCTCATCCAGGGCAGCTGGATGGGCAACTATGGAATGCTGCTCTGGGAGGATAAACATCTCAGCAGATAATAACATTTATCTCAGCGTGGCCTTTTCCTGGTGCCTACTCTGCTGGTTTCTAGTGACACATTTGAGACAGTCGCATTTTAATGAGATTTCTTTTGCACCTTCCACTCCCTGATGCAATCCTACTGCCTATATCATCATTTGTTACTTGGAATGACTCCACAGTCCAGGCACAACTGGTGAGATGGGTTCCTTCCAGAAGCAAATCCATCTTTTACTGGAGCAGCTTTTTACAGAAAAAGGCTCCGTCACCACCAGTTTCTGCTGGCAACTGGGTCTGGGAAGCAATGGGAAGAGCTGCTCTCCATAGGCACCAGGGAAAGGTGCAACTTGTCCTGCTGGTGCCCATGTTGCTCTACAACACTCAGAATGAGTGCAACTGGGATAGTGAATGCTGATGGGAGGGAAGAGAGCATTGACTGGCTCCTTTGGGGTATTCTCATGGCAGTTTCATGCTCTTACTTTTAGCATCCATGCAATGATCTGAGGGTATAAACTGGCACTTTTGCCTGGGCTCTTCCTTTACCATTCTCCCTTAAAGCTCACACAGGGTTTGGCCACTATTACCTAGAATGAAGTAGGCTTTGTCACCTGGCTGCTGCTTGGCTCAGCAGGCACAGGCTGCATGTGCCAATGTAAACATACCCTGGCTTTGACCTCTACCACCCTTCAGAGCTGACTCTTCACTACCCTATTTCTACTTCTCACATTTTGAAAGAACTATCTGCATAAATGGGCAATGCCACAGGGCAAACTTGGCTAGGTTGAGCCTAAGGGGAAGGCATGGAAAAGTGCTCATTTTAAGGTGCTTTTCACCTTTGGAACATGGCATCCTCGTCACTTCCTTTCAAGGCTTTCCTATGTAAGGGATTGTTCCAAACCTTGAACCACATCTCATCAGACAAATCCACATCTGTTAAAGAGCTGCACAAGCCCTGTAGCAGAAGGGTCAGCAACTCAGCATAGAGGAAGAGACTGTGATTTGGGATTACCTACACAAGATTAATGCCAGACTGACCAAGTGCAGGTTTCTCACAGGGGCTGGCATCTGTATTTGAAGTCCTTTTTGCACTCCTAAGTTCCTTAACTTCATTAGCAGTGGATGGTGCTGTTGTGCCACCAAATCTTTCTACACATTCTTTCTGGCATCGTGCAGACTGAGAAGTCAGTTGTGCAAGAGTCAGCTGCCAAATGTGTGGGAAGCACATCCTTGCCAAACATCTGCTCCCAAAGTTGTTTAATCTCTTTACTAACCTCCACTCTGCAGCCTTCTGACACATGTAAGCAACATCAGAAAAATGGTAAAGAGAGGGAAAGCAGAGTTGTGCTGCTTTTCTTTGTAGTACTTTGAAAATACATGCAAAATTTCTATAAAATGCTTTTTTCATCTTGCTTGCAGAGCTAGCCTATCAATGGTGTCCACCACACACTTGGCAACATCCATGCAGATGGATGCAGGGTGGTGGTAGAATCTTGGGAATGCAGCTTTCTCCCCTGTGCTGCAGAAAGGAATGGATATCGAGGGGATGTGACTTGTCTGAGGTTAGAGCAAATGTAGTATGTGCCAACAGCAGTCTGACACCACCACAGGCACCTTCAGCATTAATAAATCTCTCCCATGGGCACCAAGAGACGCAGTGTCAAGACAATATCAACAGTCAAGCTCTGTGAAAATGTGCTTTCTTCAACTAGTTTTTCTGGCACTGATCTTCAGACTGAACAGTTCTAGTTCTGTCTTGTGCAGGACTCATTTTTTCTCAGCTGAACATACTCTAAGATTTCAGAAAGCACATGAGTCTCGCAGGAATGAAGTATTGGCTGAAGTCAATACACATGGCTGGACTGAACTCAGGAGTATGGTATTCTCGGGAAAAGACTGAATCCCTGAAGAGCATGGATAGACTGCAGATTGAATCCAATGTGTTTGGTGATAATTTAATGTGGAGCTAAGGACAGAGTGCATTGGATATGTGACACAACAGCTCTAACTAGTACTGACTCACAGTGAAATGTCACCTATTTGTCCCTTTTGCAAGTAAATTAATAGTGTCATGCTAGTCCTGACTAGCCTTGCCACAAGAAAGGATGCCCTGCTCTGTTCCTATTTCTGTGTCCCAGTTACAGTATAATTAGTTATGCAAATGTATCAGGTTTAGTGAATCAATTAAGAATTGACCTTCTCCCACAGGTAAAACCCTCTGATACCTCAGACTCACTCCTGATCTTGTAGATGGATTGGTTTCGGTGGGCAGCAGTAACTGCAGCTCCATCTGACCATTCCCATTCTGGAATAGACACCTTACAAAACATCTCCAGTGCCTAAACAAACCAAGGAGGTATCTCTGGACCCCTCTGTATTTGCTCTCCAGACCAGTCAGTTCTGTCAGGCAGTGCCTGTCACTTTAATCAACTTGTCTTTTGTTTTACCATAGTTTTGAAATAATCTCCCTCTAGCCACCCCCCAGGCTCTAGCTAGCTCAGTTTCTCAGGGGTTTAGGGAGATATATTTCATAGAGACAGAAAAGATCTCAAAAGGGTGGCGCTCACCCCTCAGCTTCAGTCCAAGCTTTATTCTTCATGTGGTGTTCCGAGAGAGAGAGAGAACAGGAAGAGACGCGGGTTTATCTACTTTTGGGCTAAGGAAAGATATTGGCCCTGAGCCAATAGGGTCAGGAGTAGGTAAGATAGGGAGGAAGGGTCCAACTACATGGCACAGGCTTCAGGGGGACTCTGAGGGGGAAAAACCATTCTCCAGAGGAATACAACATAGTTTAAAATAACTTATTAACCAATCATAAAATTTTTTGTTTCTTCTGGCTCCATGAACACAAAGAGGTGCATGTCCTACCATAGGAGGAAGCGATGACTGTTAAGTTTTACAGTTACAGTAGAAAGCACTGATCACAACCTGGCGGCCTCACTACTGGATGTGACAGGCGGTGGAGGAGGTGGCTTGGCAACACATGCAGGTAGGGTTGACAGATTTAGGGGGGATTAGGTCGAGGTCCTCATCATCTGGGATCTCATCTAACTGGTACCCATCCTTTAGGAGCTGGATGTTCAAGTCTTGGTTGATCTGCTACAGACAAACAAACAAACAGACAAACACTTGAGATTTCTTCCTTCTGATGGCTGGAAGAGGAAAGAAGCCCTTTATTCTGGAATATATTTCCCTATCATTAGCAGCTGTCCCATCAATGAAAGTCACAGTTTTTGACTGTTATAAATGCATATTATAAAGTTGGCTTTTCGCAAATGTTAAGGTGAATGCTATATGAAGGTTTTACTGTATTAATCTAGTTTCTTTTATTATTAACAGGGTTTAGAAATAGTGATGTGATAAATGTGTATATTTTTTTGGGTTGTAGCATAGTGTTAAAAGACTGTTTTTGTAACATCTAAATTGGCCAAACCAGGGGATAAAGGGGGTCCTCCTGCATTCCTGAATTATCCAGATGAAGATAGTGGTGAACCAAAGCTCCAAGAAGGAATTTATTGATCTTCTGTTATCAGAAAATGGGACATGAGACAGCCAGGAGGCACCACCAAGAACAAGGAGCAATAAAATGGTAAATTGATGAAATAGGGACTGATTGGGGGAGTTAAAACTTGGAGGGCATCTGAACTCAAAGGAATGTTTGAATAATGCATTAAGGTCTATTGAATATGTAACATACTGTTCCTTTTAAACCAGTGTCCTGAAAGGGTAGGGTGTGCTCTTGGCAGAATGCCAAGTCACCCCGCCTCGATTCCTTTGCTTTCTGTTTCCTAATTGTCTTTTTATTTTTTTTTTTTTATTAAAACCTATAAATTTTTCTAAGAAAGTGAACCTCGTTTTTCACATGATCACAGGTGAGGGCTGCTGTTGGGGTTTTAGTTCTCCTTTTGGTTTTTTGGGGGGGTTTTCCCCCATACATGTTGCTAGGACACAATAATGACTGGCTACTTAAGAGAGACTAAAGAAGGTATCACAACTCAGGGGAAGGGTGCAGCTGGCTACTCTGTCTTTACATGGGGTTTCTCCTGAACGGCAGAGATACCACGAGATTTGGACTGGGAAAACGGGGTTAGGTGCAGCTTCTAACTCTCTTGTGCTCTCAGCATTCGGAGGGAAGAGAGGCTGCGGTCGATGTGGGGAGAATTTGTCACCATTGCGGGGTTCAGTCTCCTGCTGCCTTTCTTCTACCATGAGTGGAGCTCTGTTCATAATAGCAGCCGTTGCACTGGGACTTTTCACCATCTGCTCGGATGCCTCAGGGGAAAAACCCCAGGATCCCGGGCTTTTCCCTGCCCTGCTCGGAGCTGGGCTGCCACTGCCCTGCCCCCGACACTTCTTTGGCACTACGAGCTTTCGCTACAATGTAGCCCCACACCCCCTGCCTGCCACGGAGCTTCTGATACATCTCGTCCACCACCCCGGGATTTTTGCTCATTCTTGCCGTTCCAGCCTGCTGCTTCAGAGTCCTGCTGGGGCACCAGGATCGGCTGCCCCCGGGGTGTTTGTAAAGCAAGCCTTTCTTCCATCCCTTCACGTCTCGGTCAAGTCAGCCATTACCACGTGCTCCCTGCACTCGTGCCACAGTGCCCCCTGCAGCCGCGGGGAAATCATCGCACCTGCCCTGACCACTGGGAGCCACAAGCGCCCCTGTCGGCTGTGACCACAACTACACCAAAGGGGAAAGAGCCTGCGGCCGGGAAGGCTGATACTGGGTTTCTGGTTCTGTTTGTTGTAACTGCCATAGTTGTTGTTTGTTTGCCTTGTTATACATACTAGTAAAGAACTATTTTTCCTATTCTCATATCTTTGCCTGAGAGCCCCTTAATTCCAAAATTATAGTAATTTGGAGGGAAGGGCGTTACATTTTCCATTCCAAGGGAGGTTCCTGCCTTCCTTAGCGTACACCTGTCTTTCAAACCAAGACAGATGCCTTCTGTTTTTTAAACTTCTTCCATAATAGGAAGATCTAGAGTGAGATATTCCAGAGTAGCAAACTGATACAATATTTTATTCTGGAATAATCTTCCCATAAACATTAGTCCTCACTTAAAGTAATGTAATAATAATGATAATAAACTAACTGGCAGCTGGGCAGTCCCTCATTTCAGTCTGGGGCACTGTAGCAGTTGAAAGGTGGTAAAGCTTCTTGGCTTTTTGTAATCTCAAATTTAAGTGCTGTCTAGCCAGATCTGGGTGAGCAACACTTCATCAGGGCCCAGAGATGGCCCAAATCAGCTGATCTGGTCCCTGCTCTTAGACATTTCTCTACATTTCAGAGGTATTTTGCCAAGGAAGGGATACAAAGGGGAAGAGTTCCCAGTGGCTTGTGTGCATAATGGTTGTTCAGCACCTTGGATGCAAAATCAGATCCTGCAGAATCAGTACCTGGAGTCTGAACAACTAATTCACAAAAGACCTTGGGAATATTCAGAGACAATGCAAAGGGATTAACAAGCCAGAGCTTCCCTGCCTTTTCTCTTTGAAAGAGCAGAAGTTCATATCTGCAAGTCCTCCCTAGAATTTCTGATGCTCCAAATAAACATGCACTGGGTGACCCTGACTCCCACAAGAACTGGAAATCACAGCACACCCTCAGATCCTTTATTTGTGTCCTTGGCATGCATACAGTTTCTGATCTGCTGTGACAGAAAAGTTGATGCATTTGCACCACATGGGCCAACACTGCACTGTCACGCTGAGACACGAAATGAGCACGTACTACACGCTTAGTCGCTTAAGGCAAAAAAGAGAACTTTATTTACAGTTTTCTAGAATTTATAGATTCTCTAAAGTGAGAGTGGATTGGAGGATGACATCTTTCTTTTAAACTACACTGGCTAGGTGAACAGTCTGTCAATTTTCTTCTCCTCCAAGAAGGAATGTGCCAAACACATAGAGTTTTGGTAAAAAGTGTGGGAACTCTTGACTCCAAGAATGTAAACATCAGAAGGCTTTGAAAACCAGAGCGACACTGCACGACTGAGCAGAACTGGGAAAAGCTTGAGTGAATCCAAAGGTATCTGTGATAACAGCCGGTGGGCAGATCTGTGTCTGTGCCATGGAAGTGTAGGGATGGAGCCAACTGGATCACCAGGAAAGACAGAAATATGACAATTTCTGCCATGGCCCCTTCCAGGCTCATAGAGTCTACACCACTGGTAAATTCCTTGTGGAGCTGTTTCTGGCAGTACAAGGCCATTCTAAGTTGTTTCTGGATGTTCAACTATTAGCATTCATGGCAAGGATGGATGGAAAGAATATAACTCACCTCAGCCAATGAGTATCCTGAGGAATATCTGGACACATCAAAATCATCATCACTGCAGGGAATCACAAGATGCAGCAAAGAAGGAAACAACAGTTAGAGAGACCGGTATTCCCTGGTTAGCCCTCTTTCTTGTGTCATGAAGCTGTACTTCATCCACAGAGAAATTACATCAAGGGAGTCTGGAGACAAATTTTCATGTGTAACCGTGAGACCTTTCCATCAAAGTATTCTTTACTCACATCTCTTCCTACTTGTTTACACACACAGACTTGTTACAGCATATGCTGAAGGTCACAGCAAGGAAGAATGCAAGCGTCCAACAAGAGCAGTTTCAGCAGGAATTAGCTTCAGTGTTGCACTATAGCATGAAAACTTGCTTGCACTGTAATATATATACATAAAATGTTATTAACCCTTTGCATACCTGTCTGTATCCAGGGCTACCAGTGGCTTTTCATCTGGACTCTGATCTAATGATGAATAGCCTTTATTGGGAATGACGAGCCTGAAATAATTAAATGTTGTCCATTAACCACACAGTAAAGCTCAGTACCACACATAGTCTAGAGCAAAGCCATATGATATTTGGCTTTCTCTGTTTCACTTATGTTTTGGGGAGAGCTCATAAGGTGTATTCCAGAATCATTTGTCACAGTAAATTGTCACAGTCCCCCCCTTGTCGTCTCCCCCTTCATGGTTTGGGGGATATCGAGAGAGTTGTAAGCTTGGCCAGGACCCTGTGGGGGGATGGGGGCAGAGCTAGGTTGTCTCTTCCCTTCCAGTTCGGGGATCAAGGAGAGTAGCCGTGTGGGTGGGGGAGTGTGTGTATCTGGCCAGGGGTACTGATATGTTGTAACTTGACATTAGGATTGGATCTGCCTGCCTTCACCATTGCTGCCAGCTGCCAGTGATGGTACCTAACCCAATTGCTGCCTGTGAGTTTACAAAAGGAGCAATTTCCTCTCTTCCCCTTTGCCCAAACCTCCATCACCACCTGAGGAGGTTGACAAGCTCACATTGGAGTGCCCCCTGAAGCCGCCGGGGAATAATCACACCTTCCCTGCCTCACCAGAGCCTGCTAGCATCCTCTGCTGGCTGCAAGGGAGTCACTGCAGCTGTTGCCTCACCAGAGCCACCAGCGCCCCCTGCTGGTTGTGGTCATCACCACACCAAAGGGGAAAGTGGTGCTTAACGGGTGGGAAAACTTGTTATTGGGTGTTTTTTGTTGTTTGTTCCATTCTGTTTTATATACATATATATTTGCTGGTAAAGAACTGTTATCCCTTTTTCCATATTTTTGCCTGGAAGCCCCATCATTTCAAAGTTATAATAATTTGGAGGGAGGGTGTAGCAATGCATCTGTATAACAGGCCATTCTGATGCATCAGCCAAACTGTTTGTAAGACAAGTCACTTGCAGTCTTGTTTTCAGGGTTCTCAGGAATTCATCAAGGTTACTGAGACAACAACAGGACTGAAAAATAGAACAAAGAGCCTGGGAAACTGCCTACAAAAATGCAAAACCTAGAGAGAGGACACACAGTGTGATGATGGACGCTTGACCAATTAAGTGCCCTGAAGGATGTGTGCCTGCCTCGTGAACAAGTGGTTTGGCCAATCAAGAGACACCTGTATGCGTGGACAGTAGGGCTAGAAACTATAACTGGAGTTTTATGCAAACAATAAAGGGGCTTCTGCTGAAATCATATTCATTCTATTACTCAGATGCCCATTTGCTCCTGCAGGAGGGGGTCGTTTCCATTCCAGGAAGGTTCCCACCTTCCTTGGCAGACATCTGGGTTTTTTTAAAACAAGACAACTTCCTTGCAAGTCCTCCCTTATCAGTGAAGACATTTAAATGAGTGCAATTCAGAGGAAGCAGACTGTGTGTCTGAGTAGTTCAGAGCAGTTTCACAGGGATGAACACTGAAAATGCATTGAGAACACAGTCCTGTAATGGGTTAAAATTTAATAACCGGGCAGAAACACTACATTATATAGTGGTTTCACATTTGCTGAATTTTGTTTGCTAAATTTAGTGTAGCGGTCTAAATATCTTTTTTCTGTGAAATACGATTCTGAGAACAGGAGGCAAAACAGGCTTAACTTAAAGATAAAAACAGATAGATTTATTAACACACAAAAGGAAAAGGAAAAATGAGAATCAAAATGAAACTTTTAATACACTCCCCTCCCCCACAAACAGTTACTTCTCACATGCAACATAAAGAGACAAAACTCAGAGCTTCAGGTCCGTACCACTGATAAAATAGTCTTTCATTCAGTCTTTGAGAGAGAGAAGTATATCTCCTGATGTGTTAGGTAACTTCCACAAGAGAAGCAGTCTGCTTGTGGTTTTTTAGCTCCTACAAAAAGCAGCCTGCCCGAAAAAAATTCTGCAATTTTGTAGTCCTCCCAAATCATGTAGCCTTCCCATGATTACATTTTGGGCCGTAGATTCACACTGGGGTTTCCCTGTTTAAAAATGCACACTTTCACAAGCAAAAGATTTCTCATTTTAAGGAACAGAGATATCTTCTCAATTCTTCACAGAGGCAGAGGGCTTCTTCTTATCTCTCTCTGTTCAAACATCTTATAAGATCACTAGGTTACAGATCCTAATTCAACATTCACTCAGTAAATCACAAATACTTTTGCTTAAAATCCACAAAGCATTTCCCCAATTATATTGTCTACGATTTAAAGGAATATTCTGGCATAGTCACAACACAGTCTGTTATCACAACTCATAGGAGGTTTTTAAGCCTAAAACCAAGGCAACTCGTCATCTCTCCCACTTGAGAAGTCACTCTTACTGACTTTGATGTCTTCATATTGTCTCTTTACATATCTTTAATTCAGCCTTTTCTCTCTTTCTGAAGAGGGTTAGAGTTTTGAAAAGTCTCAGTCTATGTCAGGAAAGAGTCAACATTTTTGCCAGGCCTGCAGATAGTCACGTGGTCTCTGCAAAAATCTCAAAGCCATATGGTGAAAGAAAAAGTTCAGAGACAGCAGCAAAGATCTCCTGCGTAGCTGGTCCTTCTTCCCCCCCCCCCCCCCCCCTTTTTCCACCCCTAGGTCTCAAAGGGGTGGAGCCTGGGCTTAGTGCTGCCTTTAGGGGGGGGGGTAGGAGGCCCGGGGACATCTCCCTTGGCCCTGCGGCAGCATGGGGAAGCCCCAGGGTTGGCTGGATGTTAACACCTGTGGCTTCCCCTTCCTTGCTGGCAGGCGGGGGAAGAAAGGCACTCAGCTGGCCAGGCACCTCTCTGTGGCAGCGGCTCCAGGAGACCCAGTTGGGCCCTGCCAGCAGGCTAGGCAGTCCCGGCTGTCCTGCCCCCCCCCACAGGGAGGGAGCTAGGACCAGCCTCTTACCTCTATTGAGGCCAAGAGCCAAGAGGGCGGTCCACACCAAGTCTCAGCTTTTATATGGGTATTCCCAAAAAGTTGTATCAGTTTTCTCAGTGGTTGGACTACATGCCAATAGCTGAGAACCGGTCTCTGCCCCCTTCTAAATCAATTCTAAGGTCCTGACAGGGCAGTATTCTATATTCTTCTTTAACTAAAAATTAAATTGTCTTAACCCATAACAAGTCCTCCCTGGAAGAAAAAACAATTGCGGCACTCCACATTTCATTTTGGTGAACCTGATCACTAGCACTGCTTGTTGTATCAGATTGCTCTTTTTTTCCTCTAGCAATGAGTACATGACACTAGCAATAAATAAATGTGAGAAGGAAGCTCGGGAAAGGCAGGGGCTTGGTGCTCCTACTATTCTTCTATTGAAAATCAGAGTTTGGTCTTTCTGCATGAGCTCCTACACAGCCCTCCACAACACAACACTTCTGAGGTCTGACTCCTAAATTTAGTAATATGAGGAATATGAGCTGGTGAGTGCAGCGCAAAAGTCCAGTCAGACTAGCTCTTTTAAAATTCTATTATTTTATAGACTTTTACTTCACCAGAAGTATAACGAAGGCTGATGATGACTCTGCACCTTTTATTAATTGATAGATGATGTGTGTTGAAATACAGGCTTCAGAGCTTTTACAATAAGGAAAATACATTAATTCAATGGTATCCACTTCACAACATTTCTTTCATCCACAAAACTGAACATGAGTGAACAAAACATCAGGGGATCTAGGAGAAGAGCCCTTTATGGTGCTATTTAATCAATTTTAAAAAATCACTACATTGCAGTGACTAAAGGAAATTGTCTGGTCTTCCATACTACATCTTTTCCTTGAGAAATGTCTTTTTTCATAATAACACGTAACTTCAATTTTTCTGGAACAGACAAAAATTGTTATCATGTCTTTGCCCTCAATCTAAATCTTTCCTTTGCATCCTGATTGTTTTTATGCTTGATTTACACTGTCCTTGGAGCAAAACCAGATTGCAGTCAGAGCTGCTTTCATCTGTATGTGTCCTAGTATGAGATTCTTGTCTTGATGGCGTTAATCACTTAATATGAAATACATTATGACAAAATCTGAGTTTAGGTTATCCTCAGAGCAGGCTACAATATCTGTCTGTGCAGAAGTGGTACAGATGGTGGTGTGGACTCTGCCTGTGTTACCAGATGATAAATGGCCTACACCTAGTGAGCTAACACAATGCTTGTTCTCCAAAACTACTGGCCTATGGAAACTGCACAATGCCCATTGTGTAAGAAGGAGAACTGGAAGTTCACCAGCCTCAGTGTCCTGCCACCTCAGTCAGGTCACCTGGAACATTGGGGTCTACAACCACCAGGGACCACCAGAGAGACCTCCAGGACAGAAGAACGCATGCATAAAGGGGAGGGGAAATATGTTAATGATTTGGGGGGAAATGATTATTGTGTGTATGTTTAGTCTGGGACAATCAATGAATATGTATGCAAAATACAGTATATAAACAGAAACTTTCCTGTACTCAGCATGCATGGCTTTTGGGAAGAGCAATCTCCCTGTGCATCCAGCCAAATAAAGAATGCCTGCTTCTTAATGCTACATTGATGTTAAGGAGGTTTTTTTACTTTACCAAATTTTTTGTAACACCTGTGCTCATAGTGAGTATGCCAGCAACACCTCATCCTTGTTCACATATTATTTGCTCTTAGGGAGACTAATTGTGTTATGGATTCAGAACCTTTTACCTCTAAGGCTGGCTGTGACCCTGACCCAGAAGACTGAATAGTGAAGGCTACCTGGTACTAGAAGCTGGATGTAAAAAATTCATACAGAAAATACAGAACAAAAGCCTTGGGAAAGGAGGAGAAGGTGAAGTAGAGACTAGGAGAGGTAATGTGGTTTGCTTGAATGAAGGAAAACATATTTGATGAGGAGAAGAGCAGAACTGTTAAAAATGTGGAAATGGCTTGAGCTTATTCTCCTCCTGCAGAGACCAGAGGAAGCCAACAGTTTGAACTTTTAAGAACTACCATAACCTGAACGTTTTGCAGAGTATCCCACTGGAATATCTCCCATTGTACTGCAGTCATTATCTTGTGAAAAGTTGCTTGAACAAGCTTGTGGCATTTTTGCCTTCCTGGGGTTCCCTGTTTGTGGCAAAACAGACAAAACCATTCTGAAGTATTACTAGGGCTATGCCTGTGATGCTGCTTGGCTCTCAGAAAGCTAAGGGAGCTGGGAGATGAATAGACATGGGCCAGTAAGACCCTGTGCCAGACACCTCCCAGCCATGTGGGAACAATGGAGCTTGGCTACATCTGCTGCTAAAGCAATGGCTGCAAACCTCTGTTTTGCAGATCCCAAGGGATGCTTCTAAAAGCTGTGTGAAAATTAACTAAGAAAAGCAAGTCTACTGCCAGCAGTCTCTGCTTGGCAGTGGAAGCATCCACATGTCCTCTGAACAGTGCTCAGATGTATACAAATGGACTGAATTGGCTGTTTAAAGCTTTTGTTGATGGGTGTCATTGCTCAATCCTTCCCCACCCAAATCACTCTTCTTTTCATTGGCAGCTCAGAACGGGCAGCCTCTCCAAGCAGAAGTCACTAATTTTACAAGTAGGCACCAGTACTTATCCCATCTTCCCTCCCTTACCATCTTCCTTCACTAATTTCAGTGTTTCTAAAATTCTCAAGCAGCAAATCTACCATTCCTCTTGGGAAACAGGCATTCAGCCTATTGCCAAAAGAAACCAATTTTTTTCAGCTTGTATTTGGAAGACAAAAAGCATGGAAAAGCCAGTGGGAGCATCTGCTCAATTCCTTGCTGCCATGAAGGGTCTGGGTCCTTTGTATGATCTCAACAACCAAACAGAGCAGTGAGCAATACAGTGTGTTCCAACAACATCACAGGGGCTTACAAATAAAACTTGACAAAGTCCTGTCATGACTTATGACTACTATTGTGGGGTTTGGGAATTAATTAACAGAAAGGCTCTGATCTGCAGTGTTGCAGCCACGGAGCCTGTGAGGCCTCCCTGGCAGTCAGTGGCCTGAGATAAGAAAATGCAAGTCACGATGAATGGCCAAAAAGAAACCCCTTGCCGCCCTCGGACCTCTCTTATCTCTCTGTAAGACCATAGGCCACAATTGTACCCCAACTGTGGTTCCTAACAGTATAATTCTATCCGGGACTCACTACGGCCAGGATCGGACCATCCTGGAGGTTCCAAAGCCTCCATAAGTGGCGCACCGAACTTAAGTGCTGAACACTTTTAGCACTTCAGAGAGCAAAATTCACTGCCTTCGGTTCGTTTACTCCCTCGGAAGATCAGCTTCTTCGTTCTAGCAGACACTATCTGAAGAGACGTCTGATGACCCTCACATGAACAACCGAGACTACGTCTTGAGGAGTCAGACCACGGCAAGACCACCCACCAGCAGTTGACCCATATTCGGCTGAGAACGTAAGTATAATACAGCCACTTTCTTTCTTTCAATTTTGGGTCTTTTTGGGATTTTTTTTTTTTTCTCTTTTTACTGCTGGCTGGGGTACGGGAACCAACACCATGGGATGGAAATTCAGTAAATTAAAACAATCCCAGAACGAGAGAGAATTATATTTGCAAATTCTTTCTATTACTAACCCTTATCTATCTAATCGCAACATCTCAAAAGCTAAACTAAAGGACTTTGTTAAGTGGTTAAAATCTCATTTCCCCGAAGTACATATAAACTCTATTTCTTCAGATTCCTTTTGGGATGACGTCAGGACTAAAATATATATTTCTCAAATTAATGTGGATTTCTCAGCAACGCGGTTTTTGCCAATTTTTCATGTTATTACTAAAGCTGTAGAAAATATGAATCTGAAAAAAACTTCCCCGACTGAAAACACATCTACCCTTTCAAATGGTAATTGCCCTCTTCCTCCCTCTGAAGCCGCTGTTCCACCCTCAGCCGATCGCTTGGGCACAGGGGAAACGCTGCCCCCACCCGCCCCTCCCGCGCGCCCCCCCCCCACACCCCCTGCGTCGCTTCCCCCCACCCCTCCCGCACGGCCCCCCCCCACACCCCCTGCACCGCCCCCCCCACCCATTCCCCCTGGGGCCACCTCTCCCCCTGCAGCTAACGCGATAACAAATGTGATAATGATCAGCGAGGAAACCCTGCCCCACCCCAGCTCTGCCGTGCCTGCTCCTGTCAACCCCACCCCCTTCCCTCCCTCCCTTCCCCCGCTCCCCCACTGCCCAAACCCCCACCCTCCCAGCTTCTCGAACGGCGACTCTGGTCCCGTCACCGCCCGCCAGGTACCTCCGCATTGTGTGACCTGTACCAATGTCATTTCTAATCCGCTGCTACCCCCCTGTAGCCAAAACTTGCAGTGCGCCTCTATTTCCCAAAACCCCGTTAAAAAACGCCAGAAAAAGCATGATGTATCTACTGCTCCCTCTCACTCCTCAGACACTAGTGATAGCGAGTCTGATTCTGATGATGATGATATAGATCCATGGGCTGTAATTAAGTTGGAAGCAACAAGGGCTGGAGACTGGGAATTGGCACAGAGAATTTCTGCCTTCCCTGTAACATACATCAAAGGCAGAAGGGGTGGTGCGTCCACTAAGGTTACCTGGGAACCAAATAAAAATAAAGAGCTCTTTGAACTTAAAAAAGTAGCTAAAGAGCATGGACGGAGCTCACATATTTTTAAAAATTTCCTAGAAGCTATCTTCTCAGCACATGTTTTAATACCCCATGATGTTAAGAATATTGCCCACTGCCTTCTTTCCCCAGCAGAATATATGCTATGGGAAAGGCATTGGAAAAGACAATTAAAAATACTATCAGACAGCAACACTAGAGATCCAAATAGACCAAATTACACAGTCGACCAGCTGGCTGGAGAAGGAAATTTACAGAAACCCTCAGACCAGGCTGACACCTTGTCTGAGGCAGCACTACAAGAGTTGGCTATTGCAGCAAAAACCTCCTTGCTTCTTACCCCAGATGACTCTATTCCTACCCAACACTTCTCTAATATTAAACAAGGAGTAGATGAAATCTTTATCAAATTTGTGGATAGGATTAAAGATGCTCTGGATAAACAGATAGAGAGCATAGAAGCAAGAAAGGAACTGTTGTGTAAACTTGCCATGAGATGTAGTGGTGCGTGAGCTGTGCTCACAAGTTTTGGGTTTATATAATTAATGTTATTTAAGTTGGGAAAATGGTTTATTCCGGACCCCCCTGTTTATAGCTGCATTTGCAGTTTGGTTTATCCCTTCCCGAAGGTGCTGTTTCCCCTGGAAACCCTCCTGTCCATCCAAGTTTGTCCCCTCCCCCGGAGCCTGCCAGTCATCCAGGAAAGCCTCTACCCCTTCTGGAAATCTCGGGGAGACTCGGCTTCTGATTGGAACAGGTTCTGGAAATCCCCTACCCCCCCCCTCCGGGGATTGGCCCTTTGTGTGTCAATCTACCCCCCAACTCCTCCCTTTGTATCCCCCTATTGGTGGAAAGTTTATGTACACGCCCCTTGGCACCTGTCCTCTTAAGCGGCGGGGGGTCCGGGCGGGCCCTCTCTCTCGTCCACCATCCTGAGGTGATGACCAGGCAATAAAACATCTCCTATTCCACCTCAGAAGAGAGCCTCCTTTTCCTCCTTCGCCATAGCTGCAATTACATCCAGTGCTTGCCTGCAAAAACCCACCGGGTGGGTTTCTGCAGATCTGTCCAGCGGGCCCTACCGACAGCTGCGCACGCTCCAGGCCAGGGGCCGGGCAAGGCTAGGGTTCACTGATCAGTGACCCACGGAGCGTGACCGCAGGCGTGGCGCCCAACGTGGGGCCAGCCACGTGGACACGAACTTCTGCGGCACGAGGCAAAGTACTGAAGCAGTGGCGTGAGCTCTCTGCACGGGAAAAAGTCTGAGAACACCGCCAGACCCCGTGGACTCGATTCTCGCCTGCGTTGGAAGTCTCCGCGCAGTGCTGCAGGATTTCCAGACAGCCACGTGCTTACCAGAATAGCAGCTCCTTGGAGTACGCTTTCTGGTAAGAGAAGAGGACAGCTTTCCAAGCGCCCGGAAAGTCCTCTTCAGGCGAAGGACCGCCAGCACCTCCTTTTATTCGCCAGCACCGGACGGGTGAGTAAAAATCACCTTTCATTTTGGGGTTCCTAGGGGAGCTGGATTTTCCCTCCCCTTAGGTCCCGCACAATTTTGGGGGGCTCTTTTAGAGCCAGGAAACGCGTTTCACCTGTGGAGAAGCCTTATGCCCTCCCAGGGTCGGGTAGTCTGAGTGCGGCATTTTTCTTTCTTTTAATTTTCTTCTCGTTTCGTTTCAGACGCGGGGCTCCGTCGCGTGGGCGCGGATTTCGTTTTCCCGTTGTCGGTTTTTGTTTGAATTAGCCGCGCTCCGAGGGCGCGGGGAATTGGTCTCCGGTCTCGGGTTTTAAGTCGCGGGTTTTTGCTTTTCGTTTGCTATTTTAGTTTTTGAGGTGCGTGTGCGTGACGGTTGAATTTGAGCATGGGTGCAAAGCTCTCAACCGAAGAAAAGGAAGTTTGTAAATTATTGTTTTTTGTGTTGAAGGGCTCTGAGTTTAAATGTTCGAAAAAGGAGCTCAAAAAGTTCGTAAAACTGCTCTTCCTATACTTTCCGAAAATGCCCCCTGCACAAGTGGTGTGCATTCAGTTTTGGGATGCAGCCTATTCAAAATTTTTTCAATTAGGCAAGGCAGGGGACAAACACGCAGCCAAATTAATCTATTGGATTATGCAGATTCGATCTGCCATTTTAGAAAAACAGAAAGTAGAGGAAGAGCAGCGAAGGCAGTCTTCCCCAGTTTCTCCTTCCCTTTTTACCGCTCCCTCTTTACCCAAAACGGGTAACTTGCGGGGATCGGCAGGAGAAATCTCTCCGGTCGGCCCTGGCCTCCCGCAAGCATCCCGTTCCCCCCGCCTGAACAGTCTTAGCCGGACTGCTCAGGAGGCTCGGCATAGCCCTGGCTCGGCTTCCCGAGTTTCTAACCTTCCCCCCTCTTACCCAGTTCCCAAACCCCGAGTTCGTTTCGGTTTCGCTGAAAAAGATGGTGCGTCACAAGATGGCGTTTCCCCTTTCTCCCCCTCTCCCCAAGCGGAAAATGGCGACGACCGCGTGGCGCAGTCGTATGCAAATTTCGCGCCTTCTCCTTCTTCTTCCCAGGATTCCCTGTTCCCTCCTCCTTCCGCCCCTCCCCAAACTCCTCCCTACCAAAGCTCCGCCCCAGTCCCAACCCCCCGAGTGATGTCAGCACCCGGAGCCACGCCCATGCCCGCGCCGGAACCACGTTGGTCTTCCGGTTCTCACGGTCCCACATCCGGTTCCCACGGTGGGGAAACCGGAAGGGGGGGGTCGGAGACCCAAAGCCCGCGCCACAGTGAGCTCCCTTCTCTTGCGCCTGTTACATATAACAGGTCAAGGAGTGGGAATGTCACTCAAGCCACCTGGCAACCCTTTTCACAGAACATAATTAAGGATCTGTGCAAGGCCCACCTGGATTACGGGAGGGAAAGCCCGTATTTCCGGGGATTGTTGAAGGCCAACCTCGCCGGCACAGTTGTAGTCCCCTCCGACCTGCGGCAGCTCTTTTCCTGCCTCATGTCCTCCACAGAGTTTCAGCTTTGGGAGGCGGCATGGAAAAACCTGTTGCGGACTGACTTGCCTGGCTTGTTACGAGATCCTGAAACTGCTACCGATGGGGAGGGCGACTCGATCACCCTCGAGCATCTGTGTGGGGAGGGCAGATGGGCTCAGGCATCAGACCAGGCTGGTAAAATTCCGGCGCCGGTGCTGGAAAAAATAAAACAAGTGGCCGAAAAAGCATTTTTAGGGCTGCAGGGAGAAGCGCCTTTGCCCAACTACGCCGACATCCGGCAGGGACCTACTGAGTCATTCGTCGCCTTCGTAGAGAAGATGACGAGGGCCGTTGAGACGCAGGTGTGGCGAGAAGAAGCAAGGGCAAGCGTGTTAGAAGTGATGGTCCGGAAGAATGCCAATGACCAGTGCAGGGCAGCCATCCTCAGCTTGCCGCTGGACCCTCCGCCCACTGTGCAGGACTTCCTCCGCGTCTGCGAGGCGAAGGTTCCCTTTATGTCTGCTACAACAGAGCAGCCATCAAGGCATCTGCAGCGAGCCAATCCGAGAGCTGCAGCATTGGACTCAGGGGGTCTCTCCAGGAAACAGCCGGCAAAGAAACATCCTTTTCGGGCGGGCAAAGACTGTTGTAGTCTCTGCGGGCAAAGTGGCCATTGGCAGCACGCTTGCCCGCTGCGGACTGCCTTTCAGCAATTCGTGGCCACTCAAGGGGGTGGGGGTGGGGGTGGAAGTGGAGGTGGGGGGTTGCAGGGGAGCCTTCCAGCGGCTCCAAAAAACTAGGGGGTGAGCGCGGGACCACCCTGCGTGAAGATACAAAACGGGTGGCCCGGGCCAGGAGGGGGAGGGGGGGAAGAGGAAACAAAGCTAACCTTTCTTTTCCGTTCGCCAGGACTGACACCAGAGTCCCCCTGGACTCTGATCCACCGGACTTGACACCCAGGGAGATAGATCTCTCCGATTCAGTTTTAACCACCGACTCGCGGTACGAGCCGTTTAGGTTAAAACTCACTGACTCGCTGCTGTTGAAGGACAGCGATTGGCATTTGGTTTCAGTGAACCCCAGTGAACAGGGCACTTGGCATCGGATAGGATGCAAGTACGTTGTACTTGGAGACTGTAAGTACACCCCGTTCGAGGTCGAAGTCGCTCCAGGGATCGTTGACTCTGATCCCGAGCGCTTCGTGGTTTGGCTGCATTGTACTTCCCCGCCTGCTTTTCTCCCGAAGGGGCAGATAATAGCCCAGGTAATCCCCATCCCTGATTTCCTCACGGAAGAAAGTCCATCAGTGGGGAGGGTGCAGGCAATTTCTACCGCGAAACCGCAGCTAGAATGCCAGATGCAGATGGGGGGGAGATCGTTGACATCAAAGGCCTCCTGTACACGGGGGCAGATGTAACCGTGATCCCGTCACGGGAGTGGCCTTCACAATGGGCTCTGCAAAGCGTGGCTGGACACGTTCAAGGTGTTGGGGGCATTCAATTGGCAAAACAATCAAGGAGCGTTGTGCAAATTACGGGGCCAAATGGGCAATTGGCAAATATCCGCCCATTTGTTTTAGATTACAAGGAACCATTGCTTGGGCGAGACCTCATGGCACAGTGGGGAGTCACAATTGACATTCCCGACCCCCCACAGGATTTTTGTGCGGCGGTCACTGAGAGGCGCCCTACCCAAAAACTGAATTGGAAGACAGATATTCCAGTCTGGGTAGAGCAGTGGCCGCTTTCAAAACAAAAATTAAAGGCGCTGAATGAGCTCGTGGAAGAGCAACTTGCCAAGGGTAACATAGAGGAGACCACCTCCCCGTGGAACTCCCCGGTCTTTGTCATCCAAAAGGCTGACAAGACCAAGTGGCGGCTCCTTCACGACCTCAGACAAATTAACAATGTAATTGAAGATATGGGGTCTCTCCAACCAGGGATGCCTTCCCCGACAATGCTCCCTCGAGATTGGCAATTGGCAGTCATTGATATTAAAGATTGTTTCTTTCAAATTCCCCTTCATCCTGACGATGCCCCGCGCTTCGCGTTCTCGGTTCCCACCATCGACCGAGAGGCCCCGAGGAAAAGATATCACTGGAAAGTTTTGCCGTAGGGCATGAAAAACTCGCCCGTGATTTGCCAGTGGTACGTCTCTTCATTGCTGTCCCCTGTACGTGCAGCCGCAGACAAGGCGATCATCCATCATTATATGGATGACGTGCTTGTCTGTGCCCCGAACGAGGATGTACTGTCCCATGCGCTTGACCTGACAATCTCTTCATTGGTTGCTGCAGGGTTCGAGCTGCAGGAGCAGAAGATTCAAAGGGTGCCGCCTTGGAAATACTTAGGCCTGGAGATCAGTAAGCGGACCATTGTTCCGCAAAAATTGGCAATAAAAACTAAAATCAGGACTCTTGCTGACGCCCATCAGCTGTGTGGGGCGTTGTCCTGGGTGCGGCCCTGGCTAGGTCTGACCACCGAGGACCTAGACCCTCTTTTCAATTTATTGAAAGGGGGAGAGGAGCTGAATTCTCCGCGGGAGCTCACCCCAGAGGCACAGAAGGCACTGGAGAAGGTCCAGGTAAAACTGTCCACCCGACAGGCAAACAGGTGTGCACCTGAACTGCCTTTCAGTTTTATTGTATTAGGAAATCTGCCACACCTCCATGGAGTCATTTTTCAGTGGGACAAGGAGGTGTGAGAGTCGGCCCGAAGACCCTCAATTTTGTCTCACGCTTTTCGTCATGGAGACTTTGGGGGGGGACGAGAGGGAAACCAAGAGCTGATGTAACTGCTATGAGAATTGCCATTCTGCCCAGGTGTGTTTGCTTGGGAACAGAGTTCCCGGACATACATCCTGCTGAAACAATGGTAGTCGCAGCACGCTACACTGCCCCTGGATTCTGGACCACCTGTGCCTGAGGTGTAGCAGGACAGCTTGCCCTGTTCTCCCCCTCCCTCGCATTGTGCATGGGCCTGGACTCCATCACGGGACTTCTCCCCCCTCTCCTTGTGCATTGGGCCTAGACTCACGAGATTTCTCCCCCCACTCTGGAGAACTATATATTCTGCCTCAGAAGAGACCCCTTTTGAGGACCTCCCCACAGAAGACGAAGATCTATCAGCTCCACGAGGGTTCTGCAAAGACAAATCTATTAGCGGCGCGCTACGAGGATTTGCCAAGGCGGACCTATTGGACTGCTGCGAGGACTTCGTCTCTCTCTGTGAAGGCGAAGATCTATCAGCTCCACGAGGGTTCTGCGAAGACAAATCTATTAGCTGCGCGCTACGAGGATTTGTGAAGGCGGACCTATTGGACTGCTGTGAGGACTTCGTCTCTCTCTGTGGTAATTATATCCTATCTGTCCTATCTCTCTTTTCTCTTTTGCTTTTATCTATATAGCTTTCTCTCTCCCATTTCTTTCTCTTGTTATTGCATATCATTTTTGGTGGGTACATTGAATAAAGTATATCAGCTTTGGCGGGTACATTGATATTGAATAAAGTATACTGATTTTGGTTAAACAGCATTTTTGGCCTCCTTTGTACTCTAAGAAACTAAATACGAACTTAGTTCACTTTGAACGGGTCGTAACATTAATTGGCGTCACGGACAGGATCTCTGATTAGACAGAGGGGTCTGCAAAAAGCAACCCTACTGAAGTTCTGTTTTTTCTGTCTTCAGAGATTTACCAAAAAGTTTCTTAGTGCAAAGGAGAAATTTTTTTTTCTGTGTGTGTGTGTGTGTGTTTGTGTGTGTGTATGTTAAATTGTGTTGTGTAGACTGCTTGGTTGTCACGAAGAGACAAAATAAGTAACTAAGCATACCTTCCAAGCAGATTTGGTCTCTTCACCCACCCAGGGAAGCGGAGGGAAACACAGCAAGGGCTGTGCATGTCCATGTAACTAAGCTTGACCTCCCTGGGGTGGTTTGTTTTGTCCCTCCGTAAAAATGACTAAAAACGATAAAACTGCATTTTATAACTTGTTGGCAAAACACAATGCCCAACCCTCTCCCGGGGGAGAAGAATGGGCGAAAGTTAATTGGTTTAATTTAGAAAGTGTGATTGATAAAATACATCATGAAACAAAGTTTAGATTTTGCCATGATAAAGCAATAATTTGCTCTGTTCTAGGCGCATGCCTTACAGCTGCTATAGAAAACCGCTTTAAGCGGTGTGAGCAAGAGGGAACAATTATTGACTCTCTTCAAAACCTGGTTGAAGTGTTGCAAGAACAATTACATAAAGAGAAAACCAAAAACCATTTGTTGCAGGAGGAAAATAATTTCTTACGGGCTGCCTTGATAAATGAATGTTCTAATAATTCAAACGCTGCTGACTCCGAAAAAGAGGGAGAAGCAGAATTGGGATTGGTAAAAAACTGTGGAGAAAAATGTTGCTCTTGTTTGACATCCTCCGTTGAAACAGAACATAATTGTGTTAATAATGATGATTTTGAGTTGCATAAATGTGACACAGGTTCTGTGACACTGTCCACAGCTTTCTGTGCCAGTGAAAATATAGTTAATACACCTGACCAATTTTTGGAAAGTGTTCACAAAGCCACCAGCATACCCATGCAGCCTGAAATAAATTTAAAAAACACAATTCCCTTAGAAGGGAGAGACCAAACTGGTCCAACTGGTTCTGTCCAGTGCACCTCTCCTCTCACAGAATCTGGGCAGAGAGCCGAACTTAATTGTTTAAAAATAATTTCTCACTTGGAAAATCTCGATGAAGTGAAACTTTTAGGAATTCGGTGGAAAGGAAGTACCTTGAACTCCTCAGATCAAATTAAAATGCCTGAATACAAGAAAGACCTACAACTTGTTTTAGGATTGTTGATGTTTTGGGAAAAACATGTCCCAGATTTTTCTACTGTTGCCAAACCACTTTATAACCTGCTGAGAAACAAAATTAAGTGGGAATGGAATGATTCTAATGAAAAAGCATTGAAATTGATAATTTTTGAAGTAACTGCTCCTCATGTTTTAGGTTTGATTTTCTTTACAGACCGTTTTCAAGTACAGTGTTGTTTTGTTGTTTTGGAATTGTCATTTTACATGTTGCAACTGATTCTTGTGGATTCTACCAGACCTGTTGGTTTTTATTTTTGTGGTTTTAAAGATGCTGAAAAGAGGTACACTACCTGGGAAAAGGGGCTTTTTGTCGTTTGTCTAGCTCTGGTAGTAATTGAGAAGATCGCAAGTCAGCAACCGATTTTCCAGGGAAGCCCTTTTGGAGTTATTAAGGCTGTCACTGCCAGGACTCTCCCACCTGACGGGGTGGCTCACAGAGCCTCAGTAAGCAAGTGGCATGCTCAGATTGATAAAACTGCCTCAGTTGCCAAGGTAGATCTTTCGTTTTCCCCTGAGTGGTCAGTAAACCCTCAAGCCAAACCACAGGAGAGAAATCAGGATGTTCAGTCAATTCCCTCACTACAGAGACCAAATGATTTTAAGAACCCATCACATTATCCTGGACCACTGGTGTTAAAACCTCCTTGGAATAAATGTGCATGTGTAGCTTTTGATAGTCCAGGGAAAGAGCATTGGAATTCTGTGATTTTGTTAATCTTCTGCCTCTTTTTGGCAGATTTTGTTGTGCTTAATTTTTACAGGAGACTACCGTGGGACGTGAAGACCCCATAAATCATGATAAAACTAATGATACTTTTGTGGTAACATGATTGGATATTTTTAAAATAGTATTGAAACAGAAATATTAATGAATAAATTTGCTATTAAAATTAGAGATTTTACCAAATTACAACAACCACTGCAGTTGTTTTGATTAGCTTGAGAATTTATCAGTGGCTGTTATTAAACATATTATCAGAATTGAAAAGAGTAAAACATGAATGACAACAAATTGATAATTGATATACTTAGTGTTATATTTTATTTGCTTTTAACTGCATCCAGGCTTAATTATGGATACAGTTAACTGTGTTTTAATTTTTATTAAAATTTTGACAATAATTTGGAAGAGTGCCAATGATTTTAAATGAAAATTTTAACTTTAATTGAACTTAGTGAATTTTAACTATTACCCCATACAAAAAAAAAAAAAACAACTTTAGCTTTTATGTTAATCATATGCAATGTTTTATTATTTAATATTTAATTTATTATTATTATTATTATTGTATTTAAGATTGAATTATGATAGAGCTATTCCCTATCTTTTTGAGCATAGGGAATAGGCCTGTCAAATTAGTGAAAATAGTAAATTGTTAATTTAGAATTTTGCATTGTTTGAAAACTTTTTGTGATATAGTGTTTGTAGAAAATGCAACAGTGAATATTGAAAATTTTTAATTTTTTTTTGGTGTTTTACTTACTGCTACAAGTATTTTGAACAAATTGTGACATTCCTATTGTTTTGTTTTTAATTTTAGTTTTGATTAAGTTTGTGTTGTCAGCTATTTTAGAAAATTAGGAAACAGTTAACATAATTGATGTCTATAATGACTGCACATAGTTTAGTTGATAACCCATTTGTTGATAATACCCCTAAAATTATTAGTACAAGACAAACCACACAAGCAATGGAGTGAACTAGCCCTTACAGCAAAAAACTTATTAAGGATTTTTTTTTTTTGACTGTATTGTGTTGCTTAGTCTTTGTTTGTTTGTTTTTAAATCATATTATAATTGAAACTGCTTTGTAATTATTTTGTGAAATTTTTTATTTTTTGCTTAGTCTTGTTTTGTGATTTTGTTTTTTGTTTTTATTTTTTGTTGTTGTTGTTTTGTTTTGTCCCTTTGTTTTGTTTTGTTTTGTTTTTTTTTTTATGCTACTAAAATGATGAGTTCCGAAGACTTAGATGGAATGATTATGAGTCACGGGGTGGTATAAGAGACTGTCCAAAGGATCCCTCACTTTGCCTCACAATCATCTCACCCCAAGGACACAGAAAGCGGAACCCTGGAGGGACGGGCGGGCTCTGAAACCCCAAGGAACACAGACCGGCCTGGCTGAGGTGGGATGTCGGCCAAGTGCTGTTCTCAGGTGTTTGCCAGCATGAACCTGAACGATGGAGACGGTCACAGCAGACTTCACCTGCTACAGAACTGCTTGTGATGAAATATTAGACACTAAAAATTATTTAAATTTTTGTGTTTGTAATTTTATCAAAATTATAGGTTGTGATTTTTTCTTGTTTAGCTTTAGTTATTTTTATTATTTTTTACAATTTAATTAAACACTGATCCATAAGCTATGGCCTACTGCTATAGGTATGAACCCTACTCAAGTGAAGCAATGTTACTTCATCAGAATTTAATGAAAATTTTAGAAAAGATCAAAAAGATGGACAGAAAATTTTGGTAACTGTTCATCACAAAGTAAAAGAAATTTATTTCTTTTTTGTTTTTGATTTTAGTTTTGATTGGCTTTGTTTTGTTGGCAACTTTATTTTTTATGAATTAGAAAGTTAGTCATGAATGCACACAATTTAAGTATTTCCTCTTATACACATGTTCAAAGATGTTAACACAAGACAGACCGTGTAAGTAAGCCATAGTTATGGATTTTAAATAGATTTTAGAGATTAAAGATTTTTAACTTTATTTACTATTTTGATTTTGTATTTAGATTTTCTTTTAATTATTTGTTTTAATTGTTTGAATTTTGATTTGATTTTGTTTTAAATTAGTTTTAATTGTTTGAAACTATTTGTTTTAATTTAGTTTAAAATTGTTTGAATTTTGATTTGATGTTATTTGTTTTGATTAATTAACATGTTGTTTTAATTGAGTTTAAAATTGTTTGAATTTTTGATTCAATTTTAACGAATTAATATAATTATTGATTAATTTAATATGTTATTTGTTTTTATTAATTGAGTTTAAATTGTGAGAATTTTAAATTAATACAATTGTTATAATTGTGATGATATTTGTTTTAATTAATGGAGTTTAAAATTTTGTTTTAAATTGTGAAAATTTTAAATTAATATAATTGTTATAATTATGAGATTAATTGATATTGAGTAATGATTAATGCCCACCCTTTTGTTTTTTTTTTCCTGCTATTTCTTGTTTCCCTACTGTCCTATCTTCTACTTTTCCTGGGATATATTACCAATGAGAGATGATAGAGTCCTGAAGACATCATATCAACACTATGAATCCTGCTGCCAGACGTCAATCGTGAGCCACGGGGTGGTGTGAGAGTCGGCCCGAAGACCCTCAATTTTGTCTCACGCTTTTCGTCATGGAGACTTTGGGGGGGGACGAGAGGGAAACCAAGAGCTGATGTAACTGCTATGAGAATTGCCATTCTGCCCAGGTGTGTTTGCTTGGGAACAGAGTTCCCGGACATACATCCTGCTGAAACAATGGTAGTCGCAGCACGCTACACTGCCCCTGGATTCTGGACCACCTGTGCCTGAGGTGTAGCAGGACAGCTTGCCCTGTTCTCCCCCTCCCTCGCATTGTGCATGGGCCTGGACTCCATCACGGGACTTCTCCCCCCTCTCCTTGTGCATTGGGCCTAGACTCACGAGATTTCTCCCCCCACTCTGGAGAACTATATATTCTGCCTCAGAAGAGACCCCTTTTGAGGACCTCCCCACAGAAGACGAAGATCTATCAGCTCCACGAGGGTTCTGCAAAGACAAATCTATTAGCGGCGCGCTACGAGGATTTGCCAAGGCGGACCTATTGGACTGCTGCGAGGACTTCGTCTCTCTCTGTGAAGGCGAAGATCTATCAGCTCCACGAGGGTTCTGCGAAGACAAATCTATTAGCTGCGCGCTACGAGGATTTGTGAAGGCGGACCTATTGGACTGCTGTGAGGACTTCGTCTCTCTCTGTGGTAATTATATCCTATCTGTCCTATCTCTCTTTTCTCTTTTGCTTTTATCTATATAGCTTTCTCTCTCCCATTTCTTTCTCTTGTTATTGCATATCATTTTTGGTGGGTACATTGAATAAAGTATATCAGCTTTGGCGGGTACATTGATATTGAATAAAGTATACTGATTTTGGTTAAACAGCATTTTTGGCCTCCTTTGTACTCTAAGAAACTAAATACGAACTTAGTTCACTTTGAACGGGTCGTAACAGGAGGTAAGCAAATTACCCCGTAAGGAAGGAGGCGGGAGAGATCCTCTTCTCATTATAGAGTGGGTCTTTCTTAGCCACCAAAGGTCCAAAAGAATGACCACGCCACAGGAGCTGGCGGCTGATCTAATCCAGAAGGCCAGAACCCGTATTAGGGACCTGGCTGGCTGTGATTTTGAATGCATTCACGTCCCAATTCAGACCAAAACGGGCCCAATTACAAAGCAAAGGTTGGAAAAATTTATCCAGGAGAATGAGGCTTTGCAAATGGCTCTAGATTCCTACACAGGACAAATTTCTATTCATCGGCCTGCCCACAGAATTTTTAATTCGGAAGCCAAATTCACGCTAAAATTAGAAAGCCTTCAGAGCAAAAGGCCTTTAGAGGCCCTGACAGTTTTTACAGACGCGTCCGGAAAGTCTCACAAGTCAGTTATGACTTGGAAAGACCCTCAGACTCAGCGGTGGGAGACAGATGTCGCTGAGGTAGAAGGATCACCTCAAATCGCTGAGTTGGCCGCAGTTGTCAGGGCTTTCGAGAGGTTCTCTGAACCATTCAATTTGGTAACTGATTCTGCATATGTAGCAGGTGTAGTATCCAGAGCTGAAAATGCTGTTCTCCAGGAAGTGACCAACCTTGCCCTGTTCAAGTTGCTCTCAAAGCTAGTTAAGCTTGTCTCCCACCGAGAGCAACCCTTTTTTGTGATGCACACAAGGTCACACACAGACATGCCCGGGTTCATCGCTGAGGGGAACAGGAGAGCCGATGCCCTTGCTGCCCCTGCAGAGATGGCCCCGCTCCCAAATGTCTTTGAGCAGGCAAAGATCAGTCACCAACTTTTCCATCAGAATGCCCCAGGTTTAGTTCGCCGGTTCCACCTTACCCGGGAACAAGCCAAAGCAATCGTGGCAACTTGTCCAAAATGTCAGCAGCATGCGCTCCCCACCCTGAGCGCTGGTGCTAACCCCAGAGGGTTAGGCAGTTGTGAGGTGCGGCAGACAGATGTGACACATATCCCTCAGTTTGGAAAGCGGAAATATGTGCACGTCTCGGTGGACACCTTCTCCGGAGCAGTCTTTGCCTCTGCCCACGCAGGGGAGAGATCCAGGGATGCGATTACACATCTCATCCAGGCTTTCTCCTTTATGGGAGTACCAAAAGCCCTGAAAACTGACAACGGGCCTGCGTATAAATCCAAGGAGTTCCGCAGTTTCCTGCAGCAATGGGGGGTGGAGCATAAAACCGGCATCCCCCATTCCCCCACAGGTCAAGCGGTGGTAGAAAGGACCCACCGGGAGATCAAAAGGGTCCTGGGCCAGCAACAACAGGTCCTGAAATTAGAATCTCCAGCTATCCGCCTGTCCAGAGCACTGTTCACCATCAATTTTCTAAATTGCTCTTTTGAGGTTTTGAACCCACCGGTCGTCAGGCACTTCGGCAGCAGCGATCAGTTTTCCACCAAGGTTCGACCACCCGTCCTTATAAAGGACCCAGAGACCGGCGGAACAGAGGGCCCTCACCACCTCGTTACTTGGGGACGTGGGTACGCCTGCGTGTCCACCCCAAGTGGCTTAAGGTGGATCCCTTCAAAGTGGGTGAGACCCTATATTCCAAAGGCCTCTGGAAAAGGAGTTAAGGTTTCACAGGTGTCCGTGGCATCCTGGAGACGGAAAAGACACAAGTGGTCTAGCTGGGAAGAATTTGTCCTCCCCTTACCCCTTTGCCCTGTTTCTAATTATGTTCTTGTCTCACATTCTATTTAGTTCAGGTCAGACCCACACAGAGCGATGGCCCCACTGACAGCAGCCAGACTTCTTTCCCTGCTGCTGCTCTCCAGCCTTCAGTCTCCGACCGTGGCGTGGACAGTGCCAACATCCATGCCACAAACAGCAAACTTGTCAGAGGCATCTATACCACAGTCTGCAAACCTGTCGGAGACATCCATGCCACAAACAAGCTGTCCTCAAACATCCGACTGGCTGGGTGGACTTTTTGAGGACTGGGGGCTGCCTGGGTGGGCGAGGTCTATCTTTCGTCCTATTTTAATTGTTTTGTTTATGGTTTTGTGTATTCTTGGAACAGTTAGCTGCATTCGTTATTTTGTTAAAAAGTTAGCCTCAAACTGTCTCCCCCCCATATGCAAGCCTAGTCGTGGTCGTCACAGCTCCACCGGAAGCAGAAATGAGAGTTGAACAAGGAAAGGACCTCCCTGAAGAAGACCCCGAGCTGTGGCCACCGACTAGCTTTTTATGGTTTAAATTACCATCTTTATATAAAAAGAAAGGGGGAGATGTAGTGGTGCGTGAGCTGTGCTCACAAGTTTTGGGTTTATATAATTAATGTTATTTAAGTTGGGAAAATGGTTTATTCCGGACCCCCCTGTTTATAGCTGCATTTGCAGTTTGGTTTATCCCTTCCCGAAGGTGCTGTTTCCCCTGGAAACCCTCCTGTCCATCCAAGTTTGTCCCCTCCCCCGGAGCCTGCCAGTCATCCAGGAAAGCCTCTACCCCTTCTGGAAATCTCGGGGAGACTCGGCTTCTGATTGGAACAGGTTCTGGAAATCCCCTACCCCCCCCCTCCGGGGATTGGCCCTTTGTGTGTCAATCTACCCCCCAACTCCTCCCTTTGTATCCCCCTATTGGTGGAAAGTTTATGTACACGCCCCTTGGCACCTGTCCTCTTAAGCGGCGGGGGGTCCGGGCGGGCCCTCTCTCTCGTCCACCATCCTGAGGTGATGACCAGGCAATAAAACATCTCCTATTCCACCTCAGAAGAGAGCCTCCTTTTCCTCCTTCGCCATAGCTGCAATTACATCCAGTGCTTGCCTGCAAAAACCCACCGGGTGGGTTTCTGCAGATCTGTCCAGCGGGCCCTACCGACAGCTGCGCACGCTCCAGGCCAGGGGCCGGGCAAGGCTAGGGTTCACTGATCAGTGACCCACGGAGCGTGACCGCAATGAGTAATGCTAATGATCAGTGTAAAACAATCTTGAGAGCCTTACCATTGGATACAGAACCCACCATTGAACAGATGGTAGAAAGTTGTACGCGTCATTTGTCCACTGAAAACACAGTGGCCCAAGCAGTTGCTAAAGGCATTGCAGAAGGAGTTTCTGGTGCATTTGCAGTAGTGGCTTCTAAAGATCAGTCCCACTGCTATCACTGTGGGGAGTTTGGACATTTTATAAAGGACTGTCCAGATAAATCACCTATCAGAATACCCCGTAACACCTACCAAAAACCCCAGAATCAGCACCGCTTCCAGCAGCGTCCGGGAAACGCCCTACGGAATGCGGTGGTAGGGCCCCGCGTGAGGACAGCAAATCAAAAGCCCTCCAGACCCAACCATGCATCGTCCCAGGAGACTCCAGGACACATGAAGAGGACCCAACATATGGAGCAATACAAATGGGAACCCGGCGCCAGCTGATAACTGCTTTATCCATTGACTTTAATAATAAAGATGGTTATCGTGTTCCCACTGCCAAGTATGGGCCACGAGACGGTCCTTTTGACATTTTAATTATAGGTGACACTTTTCATGGCCCAGAGGAAATCTTTGTTTTTCCAGAAGTACAAACAGTGTACCCAGGTCAAGAAATCTTGGTTCAAATATGTTGTACAGACTCACCTTTTTATTTTTCAAAGGGAACTCCGATTGCACAGGCCTTTCTACTCCCAAAAAACCACAGGGAGCAGCTTCCTCTCAACCCTACAGTAATGTGGGCACAGGTTTTGGGACCAAATAAGCCTACCATCGAGCGTGGCTTATCCTGCAGAGGAGAAAAGATCCACCGACTAGGGATGCTGGACTCGGGCGACGACGTAACCATTCTTGCTCGCTCAGAATGGCCAGCAAACTGGGAACTACAACCTGTACCAGGTATGATTTCAGGGATCGGTGGAGCCACGGTGTCCATGAAAAGCAAGCACAATATCCTTGTCGAAGGACCTGAAGGCAAGTTGGCAACCATCCACCCATTTGTGGTAAGGGCCCCCATCACCCTTTGGGGAAGGGATGTTCTATCCCAATGGGGTGCTTCCCTACGCATTCCCAGTCGGTATTTTTAATTGGGGCCACTGAGGAACGCGCACTACCAGATACCCCTCAGCTCACCTGGAAATGCAATGACCCAATCTGGATGGAACAGTGGCCCCTTTCTAAAGTAAAGCTGCGCGGGCCAAAAGCCCTTGTAGAAGAACAGCTTGCCAAAGGTCACATCGTCGAGACCACCAGTCCTTGGAACTCTCCAGTCTTCGTACTACCAAAACCTGGAACGGACAAATGGAGACTCCTCCACGACCTTCGCAAAATCAGTGAGGTCATCGAGGACATGGGCCCCCTTCAGCCTGGCCTGCCTTCACCATCGATGCTGCCCCGAGACTGGACACTTGCTATCATAGACATCAAAGACTGCTTTTTTAGCATTCCTCTCCACCCACGAGATGCTCCACGGTTCGCTTTTTCTGTCCCCTCTCTTCACAGAGAGGCTCCACTCAAAAGATATCATTGGTGTTATCTCCCTCAAGGACTTAAAAACTCACCCACTAAATGCCAGTGGTACGTTGCTCGTGTTTTGTCTCCCATTCGGAACTTATTTCCAGATGCAATCATCTACCACTACATGGATGACATATTGATCTGTGCATCAGAAAAAGCTTACCTAGATAAAGCAGTTAAAGAGACTATTGAAACCATAGAAAAAGCAGGATTTGAGATCCGTGAGGACAAAATTCAATACACCAACCCATGGACTTATCTTGGATACCAGATCCGTGAGAGGACCATCGTCCCCCAGCAGCTCACCATCCAGGACAACCCAAAAACCTTGAGAGACTTGCACAGTCTATGTGGATCTATCAACTGGGTACGTCCTCTGCTAGGAATCACCACAGAGGTTCTTGCTCCTCTATTCAACCTTCTCCGTGGTAAAGAAGATCTGGACTCTCCACGCACTCTCACAACAGAAGCCCGAGATGCCATCACCAAGGTCCAAGAAGCCTTGTCCTCACGCCGAGCCCACTGCTTCGAGCCTAGTCTGCCTTTCCAGTTCGTCATCCTAGGAAAAGCGCCCCGCCTTCAAGGACTGATTTTCCAATGGGATTCTCAACTTAGAGACCCTTTGTTGATACTTGAATGGATCTTTACAAATAACCAACCTTCAAAGACTATTACCATCTTCCAAGAAATCATGGCACATCTAATAAAAAGGGCCAGAATCCGCCTCTGTTCTCTTGCAGGGTGTGAATTCACATGCATATACTTGCCATTAGAGACCAGTGGAGATCTGGAGCACTTGCTTCAGACCAATGAGAATCTCCAGATTGCCCTAGATAGCTATACAGGCCAGATTTCCATTCATATCCCAAAACATAAACTTTTCAAAACAGCCTTTAATCTGACCCCAAAATTGGTGCAGAGTAGAACACCACTCAAAGCTCTAACAATTTTCACAGATGGCTCAGGGTCATCCCACAAGTCTGTAATGACATGGAAGGACTCTAAGACCCTAAAAATGGGAATCTGATGTCCAAATAGTGGAAGGATCTCCACAGATTGCAGAATTAGCAGCTGTTGTCAGAGCCTTTGAGAAATTCAAAGATGAACCCTTTAATCTGGTCACAGACTCAGCTTATGTTGCAGGTATAGCTATAAGGGCAGAACAAGCTCTTGTCAAAGAGGTTCCCAACCCAAAGTTACACCAATTGATTTCTGCATTAACACGCCTAATCTCCCACAGAAAGCAACCTTACTATGTAATGCATGTAAGATCACACACAGACCTTCCAGGATTCATCACAGAAGGGAACAGGAAAGCAGATGCATTGGCCATGCCAATAGAAACTGCAAACATTCCTGACATCTTTGCCCAGGCAAAGTTATCACATGCATTCTATCATCAAAATGTACCTGCCCTTATTAGAATGTTCAAGCTTTCAAAAGATCAAGCAAAAGCTATTGTTGCCACATGCCCGAACTGCCAAAACTACCAGATACCATGTATGGGGACAGGGGTTAATCCCCGAGGCCTTAACAGCTGCCAGCTGTGGCAGACGGACATTACTCACTTCCCATCTTTTGGAAGGTCAAAATATGTGCACGTATCGGTTGACACATTTTCTGGAGCAATATTTGCATCAGCTCATCCAGGAGAAACTACACAGCATGCCATAAAGCACTTCCTCCTTGCCTTTGCTACCCTGGGAGTACCAAAAAAGATCAAAACAGACAATGGACCTGCCTATGTCTCCCGTAAGTTAAAAGAGTTCTTCAGTGAGTGAGGAATAGAACACAAAAAGGGCATACCTGCAAATCCCACAGGACAATCCATCATCGAAAGGTCACATCAAACCCTCAAAAGGGTCCTCAATCAGCAACGAAGAGAAACAAAAATTGTGTCTCCAGTTGAAAGACTCTGAAAGGCTCTCTACGTCATAAACTTTCTAAATGGTACAACATCAGAGCCTGACCCCCCAATACTTTGACACTTTGCAAATACCACCCAAGCAAAGCTCACTGAAAAACCACCTGTGCTAGTGAAGGACCCAGAAACCCATCAAATTTCTGTGCCTTTCCAGTTAATTACCTGGGGAAGAGGATATGCGTGTGTTCTATTACCAACGGGCCCAAGGTGGTATCCAGGAAAAAACATAAAACCATACCTAGGCACTACAAACACCACTCAATCAAACGCTCCTGAATCAAATACAAAACCACCTCAAAATCAGACAAGTTCTGCCTGGAGACGAAGACGTCGCCGAATGTTCACATACCTACGAAGGGACCGTCCCACCACGCGACAGCAGACGAAACAGAAAGCTAAACAACGTCCTGCTGCAAGCCAGACATAGCCTGAATGTAGATTATTCTCTGAATTACATGTTTTTTACCCCCAAAAATCCCTATTATTCCCTTTCTCAACTCTTACCTAACCTCATACCCACTTACCCATCCATATTAAAAAAAAAAAAAAAGGGGGGGGGGAGGGAGAAGGAACAGAGGAAAGGAACAAGGGAGGAAAACCCTCCCCTCTCACCTTTAAGATAACAAATTTTGCTTATATTCCTATCAGAAGCCCCATCCCTGCCCAGAGATGAAAACTATCTCCGTTGATGCTCTCCTTACTACTGCCTGGACGCTCTTCACCGTACCGTATGCCTGCGGCTGGATTAGCCCACAGCCTAGCCATAATGTTTGGGTAACTTTAGCAAAAACATTAAAACAGGATAACATGTGCTTATCCATGAGCAACGTTGATAACCCACTTTCCACATGTCTAGTAGGGATTCCTTTTGTACTAGATGATTGGCCCGTCTATAACTCAGAGCTTCTCCGCACCACAGGTAAGAGACCCAATGCAGTAGATACTTGGGATGAGTGGACAAAAATGCTGCCTGACGCTCTAGAGGAACCCCAAGAATTGGACCTGCTGGGGTCCTCCAAAGCAGCATATTGTATTAAATTTTACTTTAGACGTCCAAAAAACTCCTGGCCAGACATTGATCAGACAAAAAACACATACAGAAAAGACATATCACCCATTAGCAAAGCCTACAACTATGTGGATTGGTGCAATTACACCACTCGTGTACTATCTGTATCCACTCTCCATCCCAAAGTACTACCTAAGGGAATGTTTCTCATCTGTGGTGACCGAGTATGGGCTGGGATCCCCTCACGCCTCCAGGGAGGTCCCTGTAGCCTTGGGAGACTTTCTACCCTCACGCCAAACATCACCTTGTTACATAATTGGAGGAAAGAAAGTGAGGCAAATCGCCACAAAAGATCCTACACAGAATTTGATGAAAGTTGTGATCCCAAATTATACAATTGGAATAAACCAAAAAAGATTGCTGTCTCTCTATTCCTACCATGGGTAGCTGCAGCTAAAGCCCTTGGTGAAATAGATCACCTAGGGTGCTGGCTTAGTAAGCAAGCCAACGCCACATCTGCTGCCCTGAGTGATCTCCTAAAGGATGAGGAAACCACAAGACACACATCGCTTCAGAACCGAGCCGCGATCGACTTCCTGCTCCTCGCCTACGGTCACGGATGCCAAGATTTCGATGGGATTTGTTGTTTTAATCTTTCTTCACGCTCGGAATCCATCCACGCAAACATCTAGAAATTGAAGGAACTTGTGAAGGACTTGAAAGTAGAAAAGAACCCAGACTGGGTTAATGATCTCTTTGGTCAATGGGGAATGACAGGATGGGTTGCATCCTTGGTTAAAGGGATTCTGTGGATTTTTCTTGTAATTGTCATTGTGTTAGCTATGTTCTCATGCTTTGTCCATTACTTTAAGAGAACTATTGGGAACGCCTTTTTTTTAAATACAGAAAGTGGAATTGTTGCAACCACGGAGGCTGTGAGGCCTCCCTGGCGGTCAGTGGCCTGAGATAAGAAAATACAAGTCACAATGAATGGCCAAAAAGAAACCCCTTGCCGCCCTCGGACCTCTCTTATCTCTCTGTAAGACCATAGGCCACAATTGTACCCCAATTCCCCCATTGGTCCACTTTTCAAAACCCCTCTACCCTATATAAACCCCAAATCTTACCCTGTTAAGTTAGAAGAGCTGTCCCTGCAACCCTTTGAAGAGAATGCCAAAATAAAGGACACCATCTGAGGAACTGCATACGGCTCTCTCCTCTCTCTCCCTGTGTCTGCCAGGGCACTTAGCAAGCAAAAGCTAAATCTCACTGCTAAGAGCTGAAATTCACTGCTAAGAGCTGAATTCACTGATAGCTGCTTGCTAAGTTTGCTTGAGGCTGGATACTTCGCCTGAGCATCGGGTTGAGTGGTTCTTAACAGTATAATTCTATCCGGGACTCACTACGGCCAGGATCGGACCATCCTGGAGGTTCCAAAGCCTCCATACTGCAGTTCCTGTTGTACATAATATATGGTAATTCAAGCAACTTTATCATATTCTGTTGTCATTCTAAGTTAGGTCCTCCTCTAAAAACTGCAAAGTGTATAATTCTGTGGACTCGGGGGGGGGGGTCCTTTCTCCTGAATGCAGGTAAATAATATATTGGTGTACTAAAGTTTGCATGAAAACAATAGAAACATTCTAAATGAAAGTATTCATCCAATAACATCCTTTTTTACAGTAATTTGTGGCACTGTCTGGTACTGTCATACAGAGATGTGACAAAGCAGCTCCAGCAAAGTATGACCATGCTGTTTCAAGTGAGGAGGAGGTATATAGCAAAGCACAGAGATGGATTGTTCACAAGCCTTTTTTTAAGTCAATAGGTATGAAGTGGTCATCATCAAAAAGGAACAGGGGAACTATTGTGATAAAAGCAGCCAAAGCAGAACTAAGCTCTAAACCAGTTTGTGTTACATTAAGCATCATCATACATTCTCCTGCTGTCAGGACTAGGTGTTATGTGAGACTACCCAGAACATGTAAAACAGTTATATCAAACCCCTAATTTCAACCAGTCTGGGCTGCCTCTGCCTCCTTCAGGCTGCATTGTCACCAGTCCTCAGCCCAGCTGTCCCTGCATCTCCCCAGGGGATGGGATGCAACACAGCATTTGGGCGTGTCAGCTCTGCTGACATCACTGCTCTCAAAGTGTGTTTGGCAGTAGACAAATAGCAATGAATATCATCCTTGCCCATCCTAAGGTCATTAGGGATTGCAGCTTAGAGCACAGAGGAGTGCTTTTCCAGTCCTTTACCTTGTTCGTGCCATCACGTTCTTCTTGGGCTGCTGATTAACTGGGCTTCCCATGTTGCCGTTCTTCAGGGAGCCCTTCTGAGCCAGCTGCCTCTGCTTCTCTGCATATGGGATACAAAGGGAGAAAGCGAAATTAGGGCAACAGCCTGGTTGGCCACCATACAGCTGCAGAAACCCAGATTTGATAGCAGCAAAAGGCATAGCAGAATTAATAACAACAGACATGACCTCTCCATCTCTCAAGAAAGGACAGCTGAATGAGCTGTGTCCCATCGTCTCCAAGGTCACCAAACACTAAAGCTAACATATCCTCTGTATTGGGTCTGACTGAGGTAAAGTTCACAGCCCTCACAGTGCTGTGCTTTGCATTAGTAGCTGGAAAGATGTTGTTAACAGACCAGTGTTTTGGCTACTGCTGAGTAGTGCTGTCCCTCTGATATTCCTTCCCCCATCAAAGGGAAGGGAGTGAGCAAGATCCTGGGAGGGGGCACAACCAGGACAGCTGACCCAAATTAGCCAAAGGGATATTCCATACCATATGATATCAGCTCTAAGGGAGAGAGGAAGAAGGGGAGGCATTCATGATGCTTCAATGTTTGCTTCCTGGAAGAACCATTAAGCGTGCTGAAGCCCTGCTTCCCAGGAAGTGTCCGAACATTGCTACTGATGGGAAGTAGAGATTTACCTTCTTTTCTTTAGTTTATGTGCACACAGATTCTTACTTCTTTCTTTCTTTCACTGTAATAAAACTGCCTTATCTCACCCACTGGTTGTTCTCCATCTTATTGTCTCCCCTGTCCCATTGGGAAAGGGAGTGATAGAGCGACTTAGTAAACACCTGGCAGCCAGCCAAGGTCAACCCACTACACCCCAACTTACAGCAGCTTGTTGACAACACACACTAAGATGGTCATAAAACTTCTGGATAAGAACCATCTGAGGTAGAGACCTTGTTTCTGTCTGCACCTGGTTGCTGCATGGATTTTAAAACTGTGCTTTAAAACCTGCTAAAGGGGATTTATCATTTTACTTTTTCTCCTCCTACTGAGACTGCTACTGAGGGGCCCAGTAGGGATAGAAAAGTGTGTCCATCAAAGCATCACCACCATTTAGTGTTAGCCCAGCCTAGCTTGACACCAGACCTGAGTTATCACTGTTTCCCTTTATGGCAACTCAACAGACCAACACACCTAACAGAAAATGTTGACCCTGCTTCTATTCCTGGCAACCTGTGATGTCTCCTGTGTGTCTTCCTCTTTTATGTCACATTGATTCTGGGGAGTGAAACACTTTGCAGCTGTATTTTTAAATAGTATATTATTTTCTTAAATTTTCAGAGCTTGTTCTACTTGCTGCTGAAATGTACCTGTTGTCGAGATTTCTTCACGTCCTCATTGAAGACTGAAGCTGGGTAGTTGTAAAAACAAAGTTCTTTATTGCATCGTTAAATCAGTCTCATGAAGAGAGTTATTACAGTCCAAGCCAGAATGTAGAAAGCCGCCTAACATAGAGTCCTTAAGTCCCAAGCAGAAACAGCAGCCACAGCAACCGTATTTGGTGTTCTGTAAGCGTCTTATCAGTAGCAGCCGCAGCAGCAGCAACAACAGCAGCATTCAATCAGTGTTTTTCATTAGCTTACTGGCATTCTCAAAGTAGTGCATTTTATTCTATTTTTGGCCAATCAGGTTAAAACATGAATTTTCTACATCCTTGCTGGACCTATCCTAAGCTAAGATTGGTGTGCAAAGGCAAATGCAAATTCTTACACAAATTCTACGTATATAATTCTATGTGTTCCATCTAGGAATGTTTAGCAAGGTTACATTGTTTTTGTTATGTCTAGAACTTAACTATCTTTGCAAAAGGCAATGCCACTGAATTTTAAACTAGGTTTTAGGTCTCTTTCTTACTAATTCAGTCTCTTATTTGCTAAGGCATTTAAAAAATCCTCTACTTATTTAAAACTAAACTTGCATTTCTACCTCATGTCTGTGGATTTGGCCCAGGGGGATTTGTACTCCAACAGTACCTTAAAACTTGGACAGTACATCAAGCTTTCCTTGTCTCTTCAGTGCAAGAGGTATTTAAATTAACTTCTCATTTAGGAGAGACTATTTTTTTAATAACTTCTCATCACAGATTCACAACTAGAATTCAGGTCCAAAAGTTAAGCCTTTTGCAGGTATGCATTGTTTGTGCTGTATTAATACGTTCCTGCCTCCAGTAGGGATAGGAGCCTGTGTACGATGGGTTTTCATATAAACCGATATTCAGTTTTCTGGTTCAAAGTCCTATTACGCAACGGTTGTAGGTAGGGAGACAGAAATTATGACTCGAGTCCTCTTGATCATGAGACAAACAGCCTGTTTTATTGTTCAAAACCTTCTTATATAGGGAGTTCAAAACTCCTGGATGATTAGTCTGAGTCTTAGCCCTGCCCAGCTCCTTGACCAGTGATATGTCTGCTCTCTGGACTGACTATGATTGGCTGAGGTCTTTGCATGAGCTCTTTTATTCACCTAGGGACTGTGATGGGGTTTCAGGGGGGTTAAGATTCCACAATTTCAATATCTAACATTTATTCAAATTTTTTTCTTTCTTTTTCTGTGCCTTTTGTTTGTTAATAAACAGGGTTTTTTTTCACTTTCACCCCCTGGTATCCATTTCTCTCATTGGCAGAAGAAAAGGGAGTTATTGAAGCCCTTTCTCCTTAGAGGAAACACCCATTCCAGGGTGTTTTCTCCTGAAATTTGTCTTGAAACCAAGACACTGGGGAACCTGAATAGTTAATTTGTTTTGCTTCTGCTTCCCTGTGGTGTGTGAAATGTGCTGATATAGGTGGGTTTTTTTATATTGTGGATTTTATTTCCTTTGGAGAGAAAAGCACCTTTTCTCACTCATCTTGGGAAAGTGGCATGCCTATCAGGATAAGTGCAAGATGGGCCAACTCTGTCCTTTCCACACAGGTAAAAGCAGGGGGACACATGTCCAAGGCCACCTTTTTGAGGCTCAAGTAAACATCAGAGATGCCAAGAGATTGTGGTGATGAGCATGACTGAGGAACCTGGAAAGAAGACTACATACTCCTACAAATCTTGCCCAGCTCTCCTGCTGCCAATGGCTGAGTTGAATAAATGCTCATTGAACTTGGCAGGAAAAGGATCGGACTAATAACTGTCTGGCATGAGATACAAAATCAGAGTAATTTCTCACACTTACTACAAACACAGCACTGGGACAAGCTGCCAATGCTTCAGGAGGCTGTATAATTCACAAAAGGCACTTGACTCAGAAAAAAGGTTATGGGTTTCATTTTCTTCCAAGACATTTATGGCCTGATGAAGCCATTTAAATGGACCATCACACTTTGCTTTCTATTGAGTGCTCGGTACAAGCACTAATGCTCTTCTCTGATTCAGATTACTCATTTGGTCAATGAATCTGGACTTTTGTTAATTGTCTTTTGCCTCCAATTGCTCTCCGCATTACTATTTCTATGCTCTTACTGAGGGCTATTGCAATGTGTGGATCTGAACAATATGAGATTTCTTATTAAACCCCTTCTTTAACTTATATGGTGGCTTGGAGTGAACATTCCTAAAGCAATGTTTGTGCAGTAGGAGCATCCATGCCAGTGTTCCCAGCTAAATATCTTAAACATGAATCAACAGTTCAGCTTCCTCTTGGATGCTATGAATCCTGAGTCACTGGTAGCCAAACCACTGGCCTATGGAAACTGCACAATGCCCATTGTATAAGAAGGAGAACTGGAAGTTCACCAGCCTTAGTGTCCTGCCACCTCAGCCAGGTCACCTGGAACACTAGGGTCTACAACCACCAGGGACCACCAGAGAGACTCCCAGAACAGAAGAATGCATGCATAAAGGGAAAATGATTATCATATGTATGTTTAATCCAGGATAATCAATGAATATGTATGTAGAATACAGTATAGAAACAGAAACTTTCCTATACTCAGCATGCACGGCTTTGGGAGAAGCTATCCCCCTGTGCATCCAGTCAAATAAAGAATGCCTGCTTCCTAATGCTACTTTGGTGTTAAGGAGTTTTTTATTTTTCCAAATTTTTGGTAACAGTTTTGGCGACCCAGGTGGAACAGACTCCTGAATTTCAACAAATCCAAGGGATCGCAGGACCTCCAGTCAGCACCAAGGGATTCTTGGGGAGAAATGTCCTGGTCTGAGGGAAATCAGAGCAAGACCCCTGGTAAGACAAAGGCATTCTTTACTTTACTTTAAAGGTGTTAACTGTTAATTTGCCTGTAAGGTGCAGCAAAAGCATTGCAGGGTTGGGTTTAAAGGTACCTAAGGTGAGAAAAGGGAAGGTTTAGAGTCCCTTCAAAGGAGCTCCTAAACAGTAATTGGTTATAATGGGAAACAAAACCTCAAAAGGGGTATGTTCTGGTTTCAGGCAGATTTTGGGAGAAACTCTCCCATGGGGCCCCCTCCCCTCCCCCAACCGGTTCGGGAAAAAAGACTTCCTTACAGAAGAGTGGAAAAAGCCTGTTTATTAAACAGGCAAAGCACTCCCAGCACAATACCCGATGACAAGAGCTACGTGCCGCTTACGGAGGGATAACAAACTTGGAAAAGAGAAGGTCTCCTCTTGAAGATAGTCACTGTGTTCCGTTGCTCTGTCTCCGCTGGTGCTGGGAGAGAAAAGGAGATGTTATGCAGGGCTGGTCTTGGTGGGGTGGGTCCCCTGTGGAGGCCCCCGGCACTTTCCCCAGGTCCCCAGTCCGGAGAGATTGAAACAGTTCCGAGGAGAGGGAGAAAAAAGGAAAAAAAAAGGAAAGAAAACCTCCAGCTATTCTACAGGTCTAACTATGCTAGCTCTAAACTAACTACTAACTCTCCCAGAAAAAAAACAGCTTCTTTCATCTTGCAGTGTTCCACCTCCTCCGCTTCAACTTCAAAGTCACTTTGAGGAGCAGAGTTTTCCTGGGGAAAAACAAACCGCGCTTCCCCCCCCTTTGCACCCAACAGATGACTGAGGGATAAACACATCACCCTAGGACAGGGTATCACAGGTGTCACTGCTGGGATGTATCTTGAAACACTGGAAACAAATTGGGGCTGATCCTGTTGCACATGAAAAACTTTTAGAATTTTGTAAACAGTTGTGGCTAGTTTAACGCTGGAAGATCAAGAGAAGTGGCCTAAGGATGGAACCTTACAGTATAACATTATATTGAAGTTAATGTTGTTTTGTAGAAGGGAAAATAGGTGAGATGAAGTTCCTTATACACTTGAAAAGGAAAAGAAAGGCAAACGGTTGAAAGAGGTGTTGTTCTGTGTGCAGCATAGGACAGAGGTGCCTAAAGTGCAGGCAAGAAGAGGAGGGTTTAGAGCTGATGGTTGCTCTGCAGCAAGGAATGGGAGGGGGGAATGAATGATGAATCACCAGGGAATACAGTTAGATGCATGAGTAAGTTGTGGGAAAGTGGATTGGAACAGAAAGAACATTTTAGGGGATCGGAGGATTTTAGTCTGATTGCGGGATGCACCAGAAGGACATGTTGGGGGAGATGCCAGGGAAGTTCTTATGGCTTCCCTCCAGCAGGCAGTTGGGAATCATGGTCCAGTAACCCAAATTTTAATAGTGGATTTAATGTCATAGATAAAGGTGTCAGGAGTTTATAGGGAAAATCCAGACAGAGATGCTAAAGTATTTGAAACCATAATTAGGACTCAGGACCCCCCTCACTGAGAAACAATTGGTTAATTGTTATAATAACTGGTGACTAAAGTATACTTTAGTAATTTGTATTAATTAGTGGCTGAAGTATATCTGGCAATTTGTATTGTGATATTTAGTGGCTAAAGTGTATTTGGCAGTTTGTGTTGTGATAGTCAGTAGCTGAAATGTGTTTGGCAATTTGTAAAGAAAGGGGACACTGGAAAAGGGAATGTCCCCAAGCCAGGAGAACTTGAACAAAGAACATAAACCAGGGTCTTCAAGGCAGAAAGCTCAAGATCTTAAGTAAAAAATGTAAAACCCCCCTGAAGGAACCAAGGGAATCATCCTCAGCTGAGCCCTGCTTACATTATTGCTGGGAATGAAAAGGTAAATTTTTTAAATAATACAGGAACAACTGTACTGAATATGTGCAGAGGAAAACTTACCTCGGAACCTGTAAGCATTGTGGGTGCAACAAAGAGGAAAGAGAACAGGCCTTTTTTTACAACTATTACTATTTAAATTAAGAAAACAGTGGATGAAACGCCAATATTTACATGCCTGAATACACAATCCCTTTTTTGGGGAGAGATTTATTGGGAAAATTTGTTCAAATAGCATTCTAGGATGGGGAAATACAAATTCAAAGACCAGAATCAAAAGCCATCGAGGCAAAGACTTTGTGTTCCAGGAATCAGAAGAGTTGTAAGAAATCCTAGAGGAGGCAGAGAATGCTGTAACCCTGTTGGTATGGGCAACTGAGATGCCTGGATGATCAAAAGTGGCCAGACCAGTGAGGATTACTCTCAAACCTGAAGTCAGACCGATAAAGCAAAAACAATATCCTATTAAGTGTGAGGCAAGAAAAAAGTTGGAAAAACTCATAAAAACTTATTAAAAATTTTTAGCATATTGGTTATTGAAAGAATGTGAATCAGAGTATAACACACTGTCCTAGGGTGACTTTATGATGCGGTATCCTTGTATCCCCTATCGTCTGCTTTGCTTTACTGCCAAATATGAACCCTGTGCCTTTAAGACCAGATCCGAGAGCAAAGCCTAGCTTGTCCTGGTTTAGGGCAAAATTGGGACGAAACCTTCAAGGGTCCCTCTGGAAAAGCAAACCCAAACGGCCCCTCCTCCAACTGGTCCGGGAAAAAATCTCCTTAGAGAATAGTGGAAAAAACTATTTATTTAACAAACAAAGTGCCCACAATCATAAAAAATTAACAATATCAAACAACAAAACCTCTCACTGCTCTGAAGAGAGATGGCAAAATTGAGAAAAGTCCTTGCCGTGGGTGTAGCTTGGCCCGCTCAGTCTCTTATCAATCCCAGTCCCTCTGGCACTGGAAAATGTTGTCCTGGGCTCCGGTGGGCTGCAGGTGCGAGCTCCTGGTGCTCCTCTGGGTCTTTCAGTCCAGGACAGGTTTAAACAGTCCCAAGAAAAAGACAAAAAACCAGTCCAGCGAACTTCTCTGCCTCAGCTAGCTAAACTAACTGAAAGCAAAGGAAATCTCTGTCCCGCTGTCTGTCTGTGCTTCAGACGAACACAGTCCAGGAGCTGGAATGCAGAGGAGGGAGTGAGTTTCTGAAAACAAACTGCACACTTTCTCCCTGCTTCGCTCTCAGAACCAGTCTTAAAGGTACAGAACACAATACCCAACACAAACAGAACAGACGATTGGGGATACAAGTATCATAAAGTCACCCTAGGACACCAGGGAGAAGAGGTAGCACACAGTTTGTGTGTGCAGAAGCTTCACTTCCTCCCCCGGATTCTTCTCTCGGTGTGTTGTCTGCTGCACAGCCAGCCGGAGAGGTTTTCTTTGCTTTTTTTTTTTTTAGTTAGCTTTTCTGTTTGTTAGCTAAGACAGAAAGTTTTTCCTGGGACTGTAGCTTCTTCCTCTGGAACTGTTTAGCTTTGCTCCGGCCCAGAACACCATCGGGGGCCCCGTCCCACAGAGTGGCCCGGCGGGGAGAGGCCCTTGCCAGCTCCTAGCCTGGAGGGCCCACATCACATCCCAGCAACCACGGCCAGTGGCCAGCTCCTAGCTTGGAGAGACTGAGCCATACCTACAAAAAAGACTTTGGACTCTGAATCTCTGAATCTACCATCTCTACAGAGCAGCGAGAGGTTTATTATTTAACATTATTTGTAGCGGCGCGTTTTCTGTTCTTTTATTTTACTGTTAATGTTGGCTGAGTTAATTGTTTGTTCTGTGACAGTTATGTAATGGTTCAGTCCATGTTCCCCCTTATCCCTTTCCCCTAATGGCTTGTCCCTGCACTTGTTTGTGCAGCACCTGCTGCTGTCCGTCAAAATGTATTTTTTCCCTGAGCCTGTCAGTCTCCAGAAGACCTCTCCCTTCTTCTGGAAAGATTGGGGGAGGTCGATCCCTGATTGGAACAGGCTAGGGAAATCCCCCACCTCTCTTTTTTGATTTGCTATTTGCTGATCACCCCACTGTCACCCCACTCCCCTGATTGGTTTTCCATCTTGTGGACGCCCCTTTTTTCTGGTCCTTTATAATCTCTTGCCCTGCCCCTATTCTGGGCTTCGTGGCTTCGTGCTTCGCCTGGAGCAGGTGCAGGGTGACAATAAACGTCATCCTGTTGCACTGCCATGAAGTCTCCTTTTCCTGCCTTCGTCGTCGCCTCCTCAACAGCGCTCGTGTAGCTAAAAGCCTTACCCACCGGGGGGAAGTCACCGGTCCGTCCTGTGACTGCCTAACCGAAGCTGGGACGGTTCCCTGCCAGGGCAGCCGGGTCTATCTGGGAAACCGCTTCTCAGCGGGCAGAGGAACACGCCTCAATTATTCATTTCTTTTTTTCTTGTAAAATAAACAGTTATTTTTTCTACTTCCTCCAAGGAAATCTTTCCCGAATCAGTTGGAGGAGGGGCTGCTGGAATCTGCCTTTTTAGAGGAGACCCCTTCGGGACGTTTCCTCCTAAATTTGTCTCAAACCAGGACACACATCAATATTACCAGCTATAGATTAGTACAAGATTTAAGGGATGTTAATAAAAATACCTGATATTCATCCAGTAGTAGCTAATCTGTACACACTCTTGACAGCACATAAAAGAGAATACAAATGGTTCATGGTGCTTGATCTTAAGGATGCCTTTTTCTGTACTACCTCTTGACTCAGATAATTAAAAAGATTGTTTGCTTTTCAGTGGGGGAATCCAAACACGGTGAAATGCGCAGCTAACATGAATTGTGAAAAAAAAATACCAGAAAACCCCCCTGGAAAGTATTCTGCCAGCAATCAGGACTGAAAGTAAATGCCTCAATGCTCCAGTAAGTCTGTTACATTTCTTAGGATAATCTAGATACAGTGTCGAAGAAATGACACAAATGGGAAAAGAAGCAATAATATATTCTAGTTTTGAGATCTCGCAGGAAAAAAGAAGCTTGGGAAGCAGCTGAAAAGAAGCCATTTCCAGACTCCAGACCCAAAGACTACAAGCTGCCTTCGGTATGGCTAGGTGGTGTCAGTTATGGATTGCCAATTATGGAGTACTAGCAAAACCCTTGCACCAAAATTACTTGGTATGGACTCTTGAGAGTCAGAGGGCCTTTGAAACCCTAAAAGAAACTTAATAACAACCCCTACATTGGGACTCTCACACTTAACCAAACCATTTGAGTTATCTGTGCATGAAAGGAGGCGCCTGGCACTGGGGGTACTGACCAACATTTGGGGTCATGAAAGCATCCTGTCCAAACAATTGGACAATACAACTGAAGAATGACCCGAATACCTGAGAGCAGTGGTAGCTGCAGAGAAGCACAAAAGCCAATATGTAACTCACATGGTAATAGATGGTTTTGGAACAAAAAAGAAAACATTGGACCAGGTTACTCAATTGGAGCAGGACAATGTTGAATTTAAGGTAACCACTGCTTTAAACCCCAGCCATGTTTTTTCCAGGCTTCAGAAGAAGCCCAGAGACCTTTGTGCCATGACTGCCTGGTAACCACGGAACAAGTGTCTTCTGGCAGACTGGATCTCAAGAGCAATCCCATCCAGGACCTGGAACTGAAGTCAGCATGCATGGCTTTGGGAGGAGCTATCCCCTCATACAACTGGCCAAATAAAGAATGCCTGCTTCTTAATGCTACATTGGTGTTAATTTTTTTTTTATTTTACCAAATTTTTGGTAACACCCCCAGTGGCGCAGGGAGACAGGGAAAGGGGTTTACAGTCAGTTCATAACAGGTTGTTTCTGCCCCTTCTCAGTGAGGAGTCCTTCCCCTGCTCCAGATTTGGGCCCCTCCCACAGGGGACAGTTCTCCACGAACTTCTCCAATATGGGTCTCTTTTTCCACAGGCTGCAGTCTTCAGGAACAGGCTGCTCCAGCGTGGGTCCCCCACAGTGTCAAAAGTCCTACCAGGAAACCTGCTTTAGCATGAGCTCCTCTCTCTACAGGTCCCTGCTAGGAACCTGTTCCAGCACAGGCTTCCTATGGGGTCACAACCTTCTTTTGAGCATCCAGCCACTCTGACTTGGGGCTTCTCCATGAGCTGCAGGTGAATTTCTGCATCCCCGTGGACCTCCATGGGCTGCATTGGCACAGCTGCTTCACCATGGTCTTCACTATGGGCTGCAGGGGAATCTCAGCTCTGGCACCTGGAGCAACTCCTCTCCTTCCTTCTCCTTGGTGTCTGCATAGCTGCTCCTCTCACGTATTTTCACTCGTCTCTTCTCTGAGCACAATTACATCTGTGCAATAACTTTAAATCCTTCTTAAATATGTAATCACAGAGGTACCACCACCATCTCTGGCTCAGCCTTGGCCAGTGGAGGATCTGTCTTGAAGCTGGCTGGCATTGGCTTTGTTGGACATGGGGGAAGCTTCTCACAGAAGCCACTCCTGTAGCCCTCCCCACTACCAAAACCTGGCCACACAAACCCAATACACATCCTCAAGGGATCCCCTGCCTCCTTTTTCAGGTAGGGCTTCTATCTACCAGTGTTAGGGAGTAGAGGAATGGCAGAGGGGATGGTAGGCTGCTATTGCCAACTATTTCATGTTCCTTAGTGTCTTCTTCCTTCCAGGGATGAGATACAGGGCTGAGAATTTGGCAGCTGCCTTTTCCTTCCACTCTCAAGGGGTCTGTTGGCAAAACACAGCCATGCCTCAAATGGCTCAGGGAAACAGGACTGGACAGACAAAGTTTATACCCCTGATGAAACCCCTGAGAAAGGGGCTTGAAAGACAAGATGAAAGGGGCTTTTTGAGTTCCAGGTTTCTGAATGCATCTGATTTGAGTGCTGAAGGAGGGGAAGCAGGTCTGGGGTATGAGAGATGTCAGCCCAAACCACAGATCACTGCACTGGAAATCAGATGTGTGCACTGCTGAGCTGAAGTGTCTGTCAAAGGAGTGGAAGTTCCAGTCACAGGGAGAGTTCAGAGACTCATGGAAGAGTTTGACATGCTGACGGTAACAGTAATGTACAGATAAAGATGATGACAGTTCTTAATATGCAACTCTGACATCAATGAAATGGGATTTAGTATTTTAATGCTGATGTATTTTACATCTTTCTTACCTGTCAGGACAGTGCATGGGGCAAGAATGCTCAGAAGCAGTTTGCTAACACAAGGTGTAGTGCTGGTAGGCCCATTCAGGACTGTGGTTATTACACTGCCATCCCAATGTCTCTCACTGCTGGACCACAGTCAGTCTCAATGGCAAAAGGATGAGTGCTAAAGCACTGCTGGCCTGAGCAAGGTTTAACATTGCCTTTTGGAAGGACTGTAAAAGGGAGCCTGCATGAAGGGGAGGAAAGTTCAACCTAGGCTTTGAATGTCAGACCCCATGTCTCACTCCACACATTACTAATCTTTTTGCAAAGACTCCCGCTTTTCTGTCTTGCCACAGCTCAAGGCCTCCTGAGATCCCATTGATTGGAAATTGAGCCCACCTCCCCCAAACAGCAGGCAGGGGATATTTCTGACTGTCTCCCAGCTGCCTGCTCTCACCACTGTGGCATTAAAAAAGATTGATGGCAACGCTGCAACTGCGGAGTCCCAACTATCTGACCCACTCTCCTAAATGGCCCAGTGAGGCAGAAATTCTGGCAGAGTAACATTTTTACCTCCCTCCCATATGGCCAGCTGCATGCACAAAAAGGAGGAAAAAATCCTGGCTTAAATTTGCTTATCAGAAGACCAGTAGCTAAAGATTTTCTACAGCACTTTTAAGACAAAAGGGAGGAGACAAGAAAAAGAAATACAAGAATTATTGTAATTTCTGTGCCCCATGAATGCCTGGGTCAAATTTTTGTTGGGGCACAGTGCACACATTTTCAGTTTCACTTGGCACATACATTTTTGTGAGCTAAAATCACCAACTACATACAAACATAAGGTTTTGTTATGGTAGTTACCTGTTTGAATGTCTGACTGGAGCTGAAGGTGAGATGAAAGGAACAGAGAAGTTGTAAGAGTAGAAGAAAAGAGGAGAGAAACAGCTTGAGGGTCTCAGCAAGCAAGGCTTTATTGCAGTAGGACTAAGGAACTAGTGAGTCTGTATAGAAGACTTGTCTGAAGAAATAAAGACAGAAACCAGGCAGTGCATAAGAAGTATAGGCAGATAAAATGGCAGATGTTTTAGCAATGTATGGTTCCTTGTGGTTTCAACTTCAGTTTGAATCATCTTTCAACAATTAAGATTTACAACAGGCTTAAGTACAGTGAAAGTGTGTTGTATTTAATGATGGGAAAATGGAGCGAGGAGGGTCAGGGTTTTTCCCTGACAAAAACTTTGCCGAAGTCTGTGCTAATTCCAATCTCTTAAAGGACTTTATAAGCAATGACCTGCCTGCCCTTCAGCCAGGTGATGCTGCTGGCTGGACAGGCAGGGGAGGGAAGAGAAGCCAGCAGCAAGAAGACCTCACATTTGCTGCTGGAGTGGGCAGCAGGATGTCCAAGGAACAAACCCCTACAGACTGCAACTTAGAGCAAAAGACATGAATCAGGGGTTGTTATCACAGAATCACAGAATAAGCTGAGTTGGAAGGGACCCTCAAGGATCATCAAGCCCAACTCCTGGTCTTGCATAGCACCATCCCCAAGAATCTCACCATCTGCCTGAGAGCATTGTCCAAATGCTTCTTGAACTCTGTCAGACTGCTGTGACCACTTCCCTGGGGAGCCTGTTCCAGTGCCCAACCACCCTCTGGGTGAAGAACCTTTCCCTAATCCAACCTAAATCTTCCCTGACACAAAGCATGGTGCGATTTCAGAGATCCTTTGCAGATGCAGAGATGGAAGTCTGTTTTGTTTTTCTTTTTGCTACACATTTTTGTAAAGAAACTAACTTTCCTGTTTATAATCTATTTTGAATTAAAAACATAGATTACCATTACTGACTAGCTGCATGCAGGGTTAGTAGTATCAACTGTTGTCTTTTTTGCCCCATTATTTCTTTCCATACAAGCATCAGCAACTTTAGGTCACACTGAGTCTTAAATCACCCTGGGGACAGAAAGTAAGGATAATGGGATTATCTGTCCCAGAGACAATTTCAGTTTGAAGCAACATCAGAAATCATCTCTGAATACACAAGCTGAGACATCTGCAGGACACATGGAGCAGGAATGATGCACCAGTTCCCCCAAGGCAAGAAGTTCAAGCAAGTGCAGGGAGGATGAAAGAACTGTGATATGTGTACACACATACACACACACGATCAATAACGCTCTTAAGCCTGAAATCTCTTTCTCATGCACAATATGCTGGAAAGAGCCTGGATTTTGCCAAGACCCAAATAGAAAGAGCTTTGACACTCAGATTTCCCAACACTCTCCACTCCACTGATGCTGGCATATGCAGTGCTCCAAGGACCAGAAAAAGCTATGAGCAGAGTGAAAGGGTGGCAGAAGATACTCTCTGCTTTCAACAAGCCTTTGTGACTGCTAACAGCTGTACTTGCAAGGTGAACGGAAGGGCAACACCAAGCTTTGGGGAATTAAAAACCTCCAGGTCAGCACCAGTAGAGATATGGAGGAATCCCAGGGAATGACAACTGTGTCCTTTCCAGGGATAGCACTTAAGCCAAAATTTCAGGGCACTGGGATCTGTTGAGCTGTCTTCAAAAGCCTCCTAGGGCAGCATGTACATTAGGGGAATGAGAGGAAGAATCATAATTTTCTGATCACCCAATACACAACCCCGTAAATTCAGATGAGTGAGGACCTGTGCCCTGACTTGGAGCTCACTGGGATAAAAAATGAGGACAGCCAGAAACACAACTCAAGCTGACATTTTTCTATCCCCTGCATCTACTCCCTGGGCACCTTAAGTAACATTGGCTCATCCCTATGACAGAAACAAGGTTTCCTCCTACCAGCTTTTCAGAGGCCTGTAACATAAGGTAGAGCAAGCTGCATGTCCTCTACTGATCATGCTGTGACAAAGCTGTCAGAGCAGCTCTGACAGTGTCACCTCTGCAGCAATATCTGGTGGGAAAGGCAGGTAAAGTCATTGCTCTTCCATGTCTCTCTGGAGAATATGGTATTGGAAACTGGGAACAGAAAGTCTTTTATTCTGTAAATTGCATCAATTTGATGATTGAAGGCAGCAAACTAGAATAAACAGGAACCCCAACAAAGTGCATCTGCTCTTCTTGTGCTGGTGAGGGTGCTTTGCAACAGCAAATTCCATTAACACAGAGAGGTATATTTGGAGGTTAAACCTACTACACTTTGCTCACTGGAAAGTCCTTGGTGCTTGGGACAGTGACTGTATGGTTTTCTTACTTTACTCACACTGTTAAATGCGCTCTGCTTACTTTGGTTTACCTTGTGAAAAACCATACTTAGGATTCACTGCTAGCTCCATAATCTGGCTATCTGCACAGACCTCAGGAAGGTCAACAAACATCTGTCAATGACAGTGCAAGGCATCACCCTGAGTTTGTGTTTACCAACTATATCTGACATTGTCCAAGTTAAGCTACCATTTGCAACTATGATCATCCAGCAGAAATGATCTCCTCATCTTGCTGTCTCAGAGAGGGTTTTGGTACCTAAAAATATCTCAAAACATTGTTGGGCCAAATGAACAAAGCAAAAGTCAGTGCTTCAGCAGATGATGCCTATGGGGCACTGTAAATCAGGCTTGGGTGACTTTAACACTGCTGGACAGGCAGAAGGTTCCATATGTAGTAAACCCTAGAGGCTTTAAAGGACTGCCCCAAAGAACAGGTTTTACAGTAGTGGCCATTTACAAATTATGACATATCACTACTTAGCCTTTTCTTCCACCTAAAATACCACAATTCCTCCACAGGGCACAGCTCAGAGTACTCAGTCTTTCAACAACCTTGTTTGTTAACCAGTACTGAAGATCCTTTTGAGTCCTAACTACATGATTGAGTATTCAGGAATCAAGAATCACAGAATCACAAAATGGGCAAGGTTGGAAGGGACCACAGTGGGTCATCTGGTCCAATGGCCATGCTGAAGCAGGATCATCCTTGACCACATGGCACAGGATTGCATCCAGATGGTTCTTGAATATTTCCAGTGAGGGAGACTGCACAACCTCTCTGGGCAATCTGTTCCAGTGCTCGATCACCCACACAGTAAAGACGTTCCTCCTGGAACTTCCTGGGCATCAATTTCTGCCCATTGCCTCATCTTGTTGCTTGGCACCACTGAAAAGTCTGGATCCATCCTCTTGACACCCTCCAGTCAGATATTTATATACATTGATAAGAGTAAATAATTTGGTGAGGTGAAGTACCACAAAAAATGTACTCACAAATCTTCATTTTTGCATCCCCAAATGTTCTCTGCTTAATTCTTCACAATTCCGTGATTCTGCTGCTGTATATTGGGTCTGACTGAGTGCTGTGCTTTGCATTAGTAGCTGGACAGGTGTTGATAACAGACCAGTGTTTTGGCTACTGCTGAGTAGTGCTGTCCCTCTGACATTCCTTCCCCCATCAAAGGGAAGGGAGTGGGCAAGATCCTGGGAGGGGGCACAACCAGGCCAGCTGACTCAAATTAGCCAATGGGATATTCCATACCATATGATGTCAGCTCAGATATATAAAGCTAAGGGAGAGAGGAGGAAGGGGGGCATTCATGATTCTTCAATGTTTGCCTTCCAGAGGAACCATTACACATGCTGAAGCCCTGCTTCTCAGGAAGTGTCTGAACATTGCTGCTGATACATAAGACACATCACTGACTAAGGAAAATTAAATTTGTCAAAACCTCATTCAAATTAAACCCATGCTTCTGCTACTCTTTTTGCTAAAGGGCCCTTGCAAATAGGATAACAAAAAACAATTTGCATATTTTAATAAAAACAAAGGGAGGAGATGTAGCAATATACAGCTGGTTTACAGATGGATATTATGAGTCTGATCATAACAGACCCAACTCAGCTGACCTAGCTTGTTCTAGAAGTCCCTAGGTGAATGGGAGAGCTCATGCAGACACCTCAACCAATCAGTCCAGAGAGCAGACATATAACTGGTCAAGGAGATGGGCAGGGCTAAGACTCAGACCAATGAGTGTCTAGAACCAGGAGTTTTGAACTTCCTGTATAAGGGAGTTCCGAACAATAAAACTGGCTGTTTGTCTCATGATCAAGAGGTCTCTAGTTATGTTCTCTGTCTCCCTACCCTCAACCTCCTCGTGTTACAAATAAAGTTTTCTTTATACCTTTTTAAAGTTTTGAGCCTGTTTTGCCCTCTTCCTAATCCATATCTCACAGCAGGAAATGAGTAAATAATTCTAGTGGGTGCATTAGTGTTTGGCCAGCACTAAACCCACTACACTAATTAGTGCATTGGCTGGGAGGTGAGGGGATGGGCTCGGCCCTTGCTCACACTCTTGCTCTTGGGATCACAGTAGAGACAGTTGTGGTTTTGGTGCCAGACTTGCTGTCCAGGGGATTTGCTACCACTGCGGAGTTTTTGTCCTGCACTGCTTCTCCTTACCATGGGTGGGCTTCTGCTCGCGAGAGCAGCTGTTGAACTGGGATCTTTTCAACACCCAACCTCAGTGGGAAGGGGATGCTGACCTCCTCCCTCCCCTGGAGGGAGCATCTCCCAGCTGCTTGCAGAAGCTCATCTTCGATTGCCCAGCCCCACTGTTTTTCTGCCGCTGTTTCGGGTTTTTTCTACACTTTAACTTGACACCCTGTGTCTGCCCAGACCCCTGTGTCTCCTTCCACGTCTTTGGAGGTTTTGCTACACTTTGTTTGACACCCTGGGTGTCCTCACCTTTGCTGTTCCAGCCTGCTGCTCTGAGGTTCCTGCTACAGTCCATTCAGCTTCCTGAGTGGCACTGAGACTGGCTGCTCCCCATGAGTTTGCAAAGGAAACCCCTTTTTATCCTCTCTCTCCCGGTGGCTGAGTTGCCATTACCACATGGACAGGCAGCTGAGCTCATGCCACAGTGACCCCCGCAGCCATGAGGGAATCATTGTACCTGCCCTGCCTGGCCAGGAGCCAACAGCGCCCCTGCCGGCTGTGGCCATAACTACACCAAAGAGGAAAGTGCTTGACAGCCGAGACAAGGCTGTTATTGGGTTTCTGGTCTTGTTTGTTGTTGTTGCTGTTGTTGTTATTTGTTTGCCTTGTTATACATTTATATATCAGTAAAGATCTGTTATTCCTTTTCCTATATCTTTGCTTGAAAGCCCCGTAATTTCATAGTTATAATAATTCAGAGAGAAGGGTTTCATATTATCCATCACAGGAAGGTTCCTGCCTTCCTTGGCAGGCACCTGCCCTTTTAAACCAGGACACTAATGTCCAGTCTAAACTTCCCCTGGTGTAGCTTAAGGCTTTGTCCTCTTGTCCTGTCACTGGTTGCCTTGGAGAAGAGACTGACCCCCACCTGGCTACACCCTCCTTTCAGGGAGTTTTAGAGTGATAGGATCTCCCCTGAGCCTCCTCTTCTCCAGACTAAACAGCCCCAACTCCCTCAGCTGCTCCTTGTAGTGATGATGAATACATGGACTCCCTTGTCTCTTACCAAGAGAATCATTTATTACCATCATGCAAGGCCTTATATACTGTACGACTATGCTAGGCTTTTATACTATGCTAAAAATACTCTGGCTAAAATTATACTTGTTAACATTCTTGTGAACTAAAACAAACACATGCTGACTGCATGCTACCTCCTGTGTTGCTGTCCACTTGTTCTTCTGACCAATTAGAACTCTGATCAGGCGTTGTCAACATGAAGCTTACATAACTTGTTCTTGTCTTCATGTCAGCTGTACATTTCCCAAAGTGCTTTTCCTGAATCATGAACAAAAGTGAGCAAAGGCCTTTTACTTATTCTATAAGACTTTTCTTGTCTCCCACAGCTCCTCATAGGGCTTGTGTTCTAGACCCTTCACCAGCCTTGTTGCCCTTCTTCTGGGCATGTTCAAGCATCTCAATATCCTTCCTAATTTAGGGGGCTCAGAACTGGACACAGTACTCAAGGTGCGGCTGAACCTATGCTGAATACATGGAAAAATATGTTATCACAGAGGCATTACCACCATTCCTCATTCACCCAGCCCTGATCAGAGGCACATCCATCTTTGGAGCTGCCATGGATTGCCTCTGCCAGAAATTGAGGAAGCTTCTAGCACCTTCTCACAGAAGCCACCCCTTTAGCCCTCCGGTGAGACATGGGGTGAGAAGTTAGAAGGGTAGCGATTAGAAAATAGACATTTAGAAGACGCATATTGCTTGATATTTGCTGCATTTCACTATACTCACCATCTGGGAAAGGAAAGCAGGATGTATGAGAACAACATGAAGGAATGCAAGGATGGGCGATAAGGAGAAGGACGACCACTGGAACAGTATGCAAGCATCCCAAAACCCCAAGGATGCTATGATAGCAAGACTCTAAGTTCCTGGGACTGAGATTAGATTAATCATCTGTCTTGGGCTGTGAACAAGGGATCAGCGAGCATGCGCCAGCAGACGGGTTCAGAAGTTTGTTCTCCAAAAAAGGCTTCTTTACTTCCTCCTTAGGACCACTGAACTACCACCAGAGACAACTGTGCAGGCACAAAGGACTGATAAGACAACTAGCATATGGAAGCGGAACAGGGTGGAGCCGGGGAATGAATACGCATGGGGTATTGTGAAACTTAATGCATATGTAACTTTTAGAGGATAAAAGAGAACGCAACAAATGGGTCGGGTGCGCACAAATTTGATGGATTTATCCTCCCTGTGTCCAGCTGCTGAATAAAATACATACCTACTTTAAAACTCATTTACCTTTGAGTTTTAGAGTCATTCTGCATATCACCAGCTACCAAAGCTTGGCCATGTAAACCCAATACACATATATATTCATAGGTTTTCCCAGAAGAAACATACATAGATAATAATTTCCCTGAAGTCATTAACCTATGTTCCCTCCCCTCTGAGCATGCGTTTTTCTGTCCTGGGGGTCTCTTTGGTGGTCCCTGGTGTTCAGTGATCCCAAAGTCATACTTGACCACCTGGTGAACTGGTAAAAGTTGGCATAATTGGGCTGGTTGCTTGTGTCTACAATAAGGTTATCTACAAATACAATATCACTAGGGGTTTGCATACAAGCACATCCTTTTCCAATATATACAAGTATGGTTTCAGGGCTTTCATGAGGATGTATTTCAAAATTATGAACATTATATTTGGTGACAAAAAAAATGTCTCAGGCTTTGATGGTGTTACTTTCCTGTCGCTATGGAGTTGGAGACAGGGACGCGACATTAACACACTGAGGATCATGTGGTAACAGCCTTATTTATTGTTCGGCAGCTCTTTTTACAGGGTATTCAAATTTCCCGCACTTACAGACACGATTGGTCAAGGGTCTTAACTGCTTAGCTCATTGACCAATGATATGGGTGTATCTGTGCTTCACGGGTTGGCTGACTGGGTTCGAATCCAACTTATCCTTGTTGTGTCTAGGGACTTTTTTACTTTGAGCTAGGCTGGTCAAGCTGATGTCTGTTAAGTCAAATCATCTGTGCAGATATAGTCCACCTATATCTGTCATACTTTCTCAAATATAAATCTTTGTTATTGCCTCACAAACATGCATTAAGGTCAAAGAAGGTGCACCCCCTATAAGAAAAAAAGCTGGAAACCTGGTAAGAATGGATGAGGAGAAGGCTGAGGTACTTGTTGCGGTTTAAGATTCTTTCTGTCTCAAAGAATTTTTCCCTTTATGTGTTGCTGGGAGACAATAACAACCGGCTACTTAAGAGAGACAAAAGAAAGCGGCCACAGCTCAGGCGAGGGGTCCAACTGGCTACTCTTCTTTTCTTTTTGGACTGGGAAAACAGGGTTGGGTGCAGCCCCTATTTTCTCTTTCTCTCTCTCTCTCTCTCGTCTTTGGAGGAGAATGGTCAAGCTGCTGCTTGGGGGATGGAATTCACTGCTGTCATCGTAGCGCAGCCTAGTCCTGCTTCTTCTGCTGTGGGGTGAGCCTCTGCTTGTGAGAGGAGCCACTGAACTGGGACTTTACTAACACTCTACCTCACTAAAAAAAAAAGAACTCTTACCATCTGCTCGAGAGCTAGGCTGCTGCAGCCCTGCTCCCAACATTCTTTTGCTACTGCTCCAAGTTTTCACTACTTTGTGGCTCTGAACCCCCTGCCCTGCCGGGACGCCCGGCAGTTGCAGCCCTGCCCAGACACCCCGCGGTTCCAGCTACAGCTGTGGAGCTTCTGGTATACCTCGTCTACCACCCCAGGATTTTTTTTTCTCATTCCTGCCATTCCCCCTTGCTGCTTCTGAGAGTCCTGCTGGGGCACCAAGATCGGCTACCCCTGGGGGGTTTCGAAAACAAGCCTTTTTGCCATCCTTTCCTGTCTCAGTCAAGCTGCCATTACCGCATGGTCCTCAAACTCCACCACAGCCCCCCCCTGCAGCTGTGGGGGAATCATTGCACCTGCCCTGCCCACCAGGAGCCTGCCAGTGCCCCTGCCGGCTGTGACCATAACTACACCAAAGGGGAAAGTGCCTGCAGCCGAGCAGGCTGTTACTGGGTTTCTGGTTCTGTTTGTTGTCACTGCCATTTTTGTTGCTTGTTTGCCTTGTTATACATACTTGTAAAGAAATTATTCCTTTTCCCATATCTTTGCCTGAAAGCCCCTTAATTTCAAAATTATAATAATTCAGAGGGAAAGGGGTCATATTTTCCATTCCAAGGGAGGGTCCTGACTTCCTTAGCGGACCCCTGTCTTTCAAACCAAGACAGTACTCAACAACTTTTTTGCCTCAGTCTTCATTGGCAACCTCTCTTCCTACATTTCTTGAGTGGATGGACTGCAAGATGGGCACTGGAGGGAGCAAAGTCCTTCCCACTGTAAGAGAAGATCAGGTTCGTGACCACCTGAGGAACCTGCATATACATAAGTCTATGGGACCTGACAAGATGCATTCCTGAGTCCTGCCCTTGACTGATGTAGTTGCCAAGCCACTCTCCATATTTGAAAAGTCATGGCAGTCAGGTGAAGACCCAGGTGGCTGGAAAAGGGCAAACATTGTACTCATCTTTAAAAAGGGTAGAAAGGAGGATCCTGGGAACTATTGCCCTGTCAGCCTCACCTCTGTGCCTGGGAAGATCATGAAACAGATCCTCCTAGAAACTGCGCAAAGGCACATGGAGGACAAGAAGGTGATTCGAGATAGTCAGCACAGCTTCACCAAGGGCAAGTCCTGCCTGACCAACCTAGCGGCCTTCTATGATGGAGGGGCTCCATCAGTGGAGAAGGGAAGGGCTACAGATGTCACTTATCTGGACTTTTGTAAAGCCTTTGACATGGTCCCCTGCAATATCCTCTCTAAATTGGAGAGAAATGGATTTGATGAGTGTGTGGAATCTCTGCAGCCTTTTGATATAATACCTAGGAGTTGGCCCTGGCAGGATAAATTATAGTCACCTGCCTGGCCTGAGAGACAGGACCTCGCAATGGTGCTCTGTGTACAATGGTTTGCCCTGGGTCCCCCCCTGCCCTGTAGATTCTCCCATCCCTTGGTGTCTCCCTGGTGACCAGCCCTGTCTTCCTTTAGCACCTTGACCTTACCTGCCCTTTGCACCGCCTCCATGCCTCAAGGTCATTGGCTGTTGTAACCCTTACTTAAGCCAAGGACCAGCACACAATCTCCCTCTTGGCACTGGGACAGCCCTTCAGCAACACCTGCAAATAAACTGCTGGAACCATTCCAGACCAAGGGCCTTCTGCCTCTGCTGCTAGGCACGTGGCATGCATGTGGATGTGGGAGCTTGATTGCTTTGCCTGAGATTCTCCAAGCAGCTTCTTCCCTAGAGTGGCTACTTGGGAATAAGGCATCAGTGCCACTCCTAAATACACATTGCCACATGAGTGGACTTTAGATGGATAAGAAATTGATTGGACAGTCACATTCAAATGGCAGTGGCCAATGGCTCAGTGTCCCACTAGACATCAGTGACAGGTGGTGTTCCTCAGGGGTTCATATTGGGACCAGTGCTATTCAATGTCTTCATCAATGACATAGACAAAGAGACCAAGTGCATCCTCAGCAAGTCTGCAGATGACACCAAGCTGAGTGGTGCCTTTGACACACCTGAAGGACGGAATGCCATTCAGAGGGACTTGGACAAGCTCAAGAAATGGGCCTGCGGGAACCACATGAGATTCAACAAGGTAAGTGCAATGTGCTGCACCTGGGCCAGTGTAACCCCTGCTATCAACACAGGCTGGGGAATGAAGGGATTAAGAGCAAGCCTGCTGAGAAGGAATTGGTGGTGGTGGTGGATGAAAGGCTGGACATGGGCTGGCAATGTGCACTTGCATCCCAGTAAGCCAACTGTGTTCTGGGCTGCATCAAAAGCAGTGTGGCCAACAGGGCAAGGGAAGTGATTTTGCCCCTCTGCTCTGGTGAGACCCTGTAGCAGGATGTTCTCCTCTGCCACAGAAGAGTGTTTCTGTTCTGTCCACCAGCTGATGTGATAGCTCCAGGCATCTTCCCTCTCACATGAATTGGTGAGATAACTCAGGCAAGACAGATGTTTGGTAGGGAGTTATCTCTGGCTAGGGACTTTTCTCTTTCTGGCACCAGAGGTGGAATTCCCAGCAGACAATAAACATCTGGCCTTGAAAGCAAGATGTAAGAAGATAAGCTGCTGGAATTTCTGACTGACAGACACTTCACTTTACAAACTATAAAAGCAACACAAACTTTCACAAAGTCAGAAGTCTCCTGTGCACACCCTGGAAACATGTAGGACTTCTTACTGAAGTTTGGATGCAAACTTGTGGTTACTTCCCTGGGAAGTGAGTGAAAGGACTCTATGTGTACTCCATCATCAGTTCAGTGGTGTCTTGGTTTGGAAAGACAGGTGTCTGCTAGGGAAAGCTGGGGCTTCCTGTGCAGTGGAGAATGTAAACCCCCTCTCTCCAAATTATTATAATTTTGCAATTAGGGGCTTTCAGGCAAAGATATGGGAATAGGAATAACAGTTCTTTACTAGGAGTATTAAAAATACAAATGTAGTAGTACAAAATAAACAAGCAAACAAACATACAAACCAATCCTAGAAAACCCTGACAGTCAGATATAGGACCTGACATCCTGTTGGTCAAGGTGTTGGAAGCAGTCCAAATAAATCCTCCTGGAGTAACAGATTGTCCTAGGTTACAATGTAAAATTGTGCCCAAGGTATGTATTCTATCCCCATGAGCCGTTGGAGCCAAGGTGGGGCAGTGTTTTCCTTATCTTCTGTTAATGAGCCTAACAATGCCTTGCCCATGACTCATAGATAACTCCCTCCAGGAGTTACCTCTGTTTAATGGGCCATCAAAGACCAACTGCATGACTCATAGAATGATATCATCCCATTGTGAGATGCTCCGCCCAGGGGGAGGAGCCAAGCATTCCCACCTGGATAAATCCAGGGTTTGGGACAGCACAGGCAGCTTTTTATCCACTGGACTCCCAGAGGAGACAAGAGCTACCAGACGTCTCTACAGGATCACTGCTTTGACAAGACCATCTCATCTGGACTGCCACTACCACCCTAACAGGGTGTCAGGTTGTATTCTGACTCTGTCAGTGGGTTTTTGTACTATTACTTTTATTTTACTTTCTTTTATTTCTTTTCTTTTCCTCTTATTAAATTGTGTTTCTGACTTGGAGTCCTTCACTGGTTTTGCTTTCAAACCAGCGCACAGATGTGGTTCTGTTTGAGTAGAGGTCCTCCTGTAGAAGAGTCCAGTGGTGGCAAGATGAGTCTGGTCTTCCTCTGGGAATCCAGTGGAAAAATAGGCTGCCCTGGTCTTTCTGACTCTCAGTTTTTATCTAGGTAGGAAGGGTTGGCTCCTCCCACTGGGTGGAGCATCTCACAATGGGGTGATGTAATTGCATCAGTCATGTGGTGAGCCTTAATGGCCCATTAACAGAAGATATCCCCTGGAGGGAGGAGGGGTAGTGGAAGACATAAGGGACATTGCTCCACCTGGTTTTAACAGTTGGCCCATTAGCAGAAGGCACCTGGCCCCTCCCCCCTGGAGTTATGAGGAATGGGTTATACAAGAGATAAAGAAAAAAACACCTCCCCAACCGGTTTCAACAGATGGAAAATAGAATACACATTTTTGGTTACATATTGCAACCCAAGACATGTGGTAAGCTACACTGACTCCTAATCTATACTATTTTTTCGCTAGCTGTAATACAGGTACCTTATTATCGTGTACTGTATTTATACCTATGTCCTAGGGTGACTTTATGATGCTGCATCCCCTATTGTCTGCTCTGTGTCCAGACATGAGTCCTGTAGCTTTAAGCAAGATCTAAAAGAGAGGGGGGGAGGTGGTGGAATTCTTTCAGCGCCTGTGTTCAAAAGCACAGATAAGACTCTGGGGTTCCAGTGGCTTTTCTTTCTCCAGAGAGAGAGAGAGATGGAGTTTTTCCTTGCTTTTTTTTTAGCTAGCTTCTCGTTCGTTAGCTGAGGCAAGTTTTTCCTGGCACTGTGGCTTCTTCTTCTGGAACTGTTCAGCTTTTTCTCCTGTCTGAAACACCAGAACATTACGCCCCCCCCCATGCTGTGGAGGCCTGGAGGCCAGCTCCGGACTCAGAGGAAGCTGAGCCACACCTACAGAAAGGACTTGGAATCTACCATCTCTTCTCCACAGTGAAAGGTTTTATTATTTAACATTATTTATTCATTTTTTCATGCCTGTGAGTACTCTGCTTGTTAAATAAACAGGTTGTTTTCACTTTCTCCAAGGGAATTCTTTCCAAACCTGTGGGGGAGGGACTGCTGAAACCTGCCTTCTATTAGAGGAGACACCCTTTTGAGACGTTTCCTCCCAAATTTGTCTCAAACTGGTGTTGCAAAATTTCTTAGTGGGCACATCCCACTTTGGAATTGGGCCTGAGCTATTCTGGGTAAGGCCTCAGATTTGGGCCTGAGCAAGGCCTCAGATTTAGGCCTTGTTAGTAGTGAGCAAGCTTGTGGCGCAGTTAGAAATTATATTAAGGTGTGCTTGGATTTAATTGATGTAGTTTTAGTAATTTTACCGTGGTGACCTTAAAGTTAAGATTGTTTACATTCCTTTTTAATCTAGTACCAATTAGAAAACACCTGTTCACATAAACTATCTGAGACTGTATATAAACCACCATTTTGAAGCAATAAACGGAGAACATATGATATGACCAAATTGGTTGGACCTATGTTGCTCTGTCAGCCTCCCATGGAAATGCCCTGGCTTCAAACTGGGATAAATATCTTGGCACCCAATATGGGGCCGGAGAACATGGTAAAAAAACCTGTACTAATTTAATTTTGGTTTTAATCACTTTGTATTGGGGTAAAGCAGTCAGTAGTCAACATGTTGTTTGAGGTAATAATGTCTCTCTGGTTTGAAGTACTAATGTCTTTCTGGTCTCTAGGCCTATTTGAGGTACTAATGTCTTTCTGGTCCCTAGGCCTGTTTGCCTATCCACGGATAGCACCAATTTTGTCCCTGGCACATACCTTTTACAAGACAGTGGCATGGATTAGGCTTGCTATTTTGATGTGCTTGGTGATAATGATTTATAGAAGGTTAACAGAGGTACTGGGAGTTGTTCAAAATGTGCATAGTCTGTTGTTTCTCCATCCTAGTCTCCATCTCAGTATCCCGTTTTGGGGGTTTATTAGTAATTGCACCCAATTTTTTAGAGGATGAACAGGGGATGAGGTTTCCCAGCCTTTCATCTCTTTCTTCCCCTTTAAATCTGGTACATCACCTTTTGAGAATGTTCAGTTTTCCCTGAATGTTAGAGACCACCTTCCTGGTGTTTTATCTCATAGGTTTACTCTATACAGTTTGCAGCTTCTCTAGAATCAGGGCTGAGATGTCCAGAGGGGCTGATGAGACACCTGACCTAGGCATGGAAAATCCTGAGTGATGTGGGGAATGGGAGGATATGGGCCAAACCCTGAAGGAATTCTCTGACCTGATAGCTTGGAATTTCCCCCTGAACAAATTCAGAACCCAGCTGAGGTGGTGAAATATCTGAAAGAGAAATGCCATGATGACAACTCTAATGAGAAAAAGATCATGACAATATGCTGGGCTCTGGCAGATGCTTATCGCATGCTGCTACATACCGTAGGGCAGCAGATAAAGGCAGAGGGGCAGGAAGATAAATTAGCAGATACCCCAGTCATACAGGCTGCAGCCAAACCAGACAGGGAGCCTAAGCCAATGGCAGTTGCTCCTATCATGAGAAGAAAACACAAAACCAAAACCAATCACCCAGTGGATGATAATGATGATGTGGGATAAGGACTCTCAAAGCCAGCAACTGACTCAGAACCAGAAATCATTATTGAGTCCCTGTCCATGAAGGACCTTCGTAACCTAAGAAAGGATTACACCTGACAATCTGATGAATCTATAATTAGTTGGTTAGTCCATATTTGGGATGCTGCAGGCGATAATACAACTCTAGATGGTACTGAAGCAAGGCATTTGGGATCCCTGTCACATGATCTGACTATCAACCAAGGAATTGTAAGGGGGCCTGAACCTCTGTCTCTGGATATGGCTCTTGAAAAGTGTGGCACAAAGATATCTGTGTGCAGACGATCTCCATATGCAGCAAACCCTGTGGAAGACCATAGAATAAGGGATTCAACGCTTGAGAGAACTGGTGGTGGTAGAGATTGTCTTCTCAGATGACCCAACAATTAGGAGTCCAGATTTGGTAAGATGTTCACCAGTGATGTGGCTAAAACTCGTACAACTTAGGCCACAAGAATACGCTTCTGCTTTAGCAGAAAGTTAGGATGAGGGGGATGAGACCATGCTTGCTATGGTGAAGAAGCTCTGAGTGTATGCAGATGCCGTGCATGGTCCAACACATGCAAGAATCTCAGCTGTGGAAACACGTCTGTCAGAGCGCAAGCAGAAAATGGAAGATTAGATGGAGGAGAATCACCAGAAACTCAGGGAGGAGTGTAGCAATGCATCTGTATAATAGGCCATTCTGATGCACCAGCCAAACAGTTTGTGAGTAATCTTATCAAACCACCTGCAGTTTTGTTATTAGAACCCTCAGGAATTTGTCGAGGTTACTGAGAAAAACAGGGCTAAAATAAGAAGAGCCTGAGAAACAAGAATACCAAGACAACAAGAATAAGATAAAGGAGGCACAACGTGTTGATGGACCCTGACCAATTAGATGGCCTGAAGGATGCGTGCCTGCCTCGTGGGCAGGCAAGCCAGCGAATGAGATGATGTGTGAACGCGTGAACAAACAACTTAGAATCTATAACTGTGGTTTAATGTAAACAATAAACGGCTTCTGCTGAAATCATATTGATTCTATTATTCAGATGTCCATGCTCCGGCATAATGGTGACCACGATGTTTCTACGAGCACATGACATTGATGCAGACCAGGACTCTTTGAACTTTGAATGGGGAGAAGAATCTGCAGAGAAGAAAGGCAGGGGCCCGGCCTGAAGCCTCCCCTGCTGACCGCGGGGGTGGGGAGTCACAAGGCTCCACTCGGAGTACGAAAGCACAAACCTTTTCGAGGAAACACTCCGGAAAGAAAAAAAAAAACAAAACCTGCAGCAGGTTTCACCAAATAAAAGAGGTGAGAGGCCGGGGCTGGAGGAGATGGGGAAGGCTTTGCCCAAGGAAGACGAAGCTACCTTAAGTCTCCTCCAAATTATCCTTTCTGGGAAAGGGGATAAGTATGACCAGGAGGTCCTAAAGAAGTTGTTACAATGGGGCCGGGAGAGAGGATTTTTTGCCACCCCCAGGAGGTCCGCGCGGGTGAGTTTTATCCTTCAGGAAACCCCGAGCCCTGGGCACCGGTCGGTTCGGGGTTCCACACTGGGCGCCCGAGCTCTGAAGATGGCAGGAACAGGAAAACATTTCCTGAAACACAACTCCTTTTCAGGGCTGAAGTTCCAAGGCCATTCCCTCCCAGTCTCGGTGCATGGGTTTTTCAACAGACCCAGTGGCTATGCTGGAGCAGGCCCTTTCCGCAGGGCTCAACGGGCACCGGGGGACATGAGATCGGGTCAAAAAATCTCAAAATAACAAAGGGATGTTTATTGTAATTTAAAGACTGATAGGATTGCATTCTCGTTCGATTTCTAAGCAAGAAATAAGAGATTTATTGTTCAGGGTAATTAAAAATCTCCCGGAAGCTACATAGCGACAGATGAAGTTACAGCTTCTTTGCTCTGTGCGTGCCACATATTTAATGCAGTTATGAGCAAGTTAGGGGTCCCAGCGAGCAGTCGCGTTACTGCCCCCCCCCCTCCCCCCCGCAGAAACCGCGGGTAGCCCTGCCGGGAGCGGAGTCACACTCGGCCCCACTGAGCTGTGACTGACCCCGCACCAAGTCCCAGCAAGTCTTTGCTGGCTCCCTCAACACCACGTGTAGCTCGCCTAGTCTTGCAGATGTCTCCCTCGGCCATACAGGGGGTCCTCCCGGCCTGGGCGGCCACCCCCGCGATCGGACACATTTTAAACATGGCGCGGGATTGGGCGGTGTCCTTTGGCAGCACTGCGCATGTGCAGCACAGCCGTCAGTACAACAAGATGGCGGCACCCTTTAAAGACCTTTCATACAACAGAAAGGCTGCTCCTTGTTCTTTTCCTATCTGGAGCTTGCGCATTACCGCCAACGCCATTTTGTGACCACCGAGGCTCGCAGCCTCCAAGTACAGTGCCACTTCTGGCCGCTTCTATTACTGCAAGGACAGAGGGAGAGGACATCGGGACCGAAACTTATCGACAAATAGCAAGATTATGACAGCAAGAAGATTATTCTATCCCAGAAAAAGGGACAGATTTACAAGATGCAGGCTCACTGAATCCAGAAAGAGACCCCTCAAATTTTAAATCACAAGATTTTTCAGGAAAAAGTTTAAAATCACTTAATTGGACTGAAGTGAGGGGGAAAATGATTAAAGAGAGAGATTTTGATGTAGTAAATTAACAGCTTTTAATTATGCCTTGTAGGGAAACTCAAAAAAGAGCCCTCGCCTCCTCCGTGGTGGCCAGAGACACAGAGATCCGAGACAGGGGCAGAACGGTTTCACTATTGCTGCCGCCGCTGCCGCCGCGCTGCCCCTCCAGCTGAGCCCGGCCCGGCCCTTGCCTGACATCTCTCCCAGGGCCAGCCGGCCCGGCCGTTGGGAATGCAGCCTTTGCCAAGAAGAACAACGTGATCAACCACAGATAACCTGCAACAAAACATATAAGAACAAGACAGTTGCAATTACAGGAACTGGAGGAGCTGCATTGTGTTTGCAAAGTGAATATACAATTAGAACCCATCACAGCGAGGAGATGAGACCTGCTATCACAGTGTAGAGTAAAAATAGAAGTAAATTTCTAATTGGAGTCATGGATGCATTTACCGCTAAAACTAACTTAGAAGACAATCCTGTTTAGGCAGATCAGGTAGAGAAGATCCAAGAGCAGACAGCTTTGCTGGGAAATGAAAAGACCTTGTCAGAAATCTCAAAGAAGAGAGTAACAGCAATCCAACAACTCAAGAACTTACTAAGAAATACAGGAAGGAATAGAAGGAACTTGAATACATTGTACAGACATTTGCAAAATGCCGCAAAGTTGAATAGCAGTTTACCAAAATTTAGGTTGTTGTTTTGGTGGTTTTTTTAGTAAAGATGCAGTTACTATGAATTATACTTAAGGCTGTATTTATATTTTAATATAAAGTAAGGGTTGATAAAACTGAGCATAATAAAACTCCACTATGTTTAGGTTAGAGTATTGTTAAGTTATATGTTATTGCTTTAGTATCTGGATGCTAAGTTCTCTTCAGATTAGTTTTTATCAAGTTTAAGAGTTGTTTAATTCAAAATTATTCTTAAGATTTTTTAAAAGATGATTCTCTAAATTTCAAAGTATATGTAATGGTGTGAGAGTCGGCCCGAAGACCCTCAATTTTGTCTCACGTTTTTCGTCATGGAGACTTTGGGGGGGAACGAGAGGGAAACTTCAAGAGCTGATGTAACTGCTACGAGAATTGCCATTCCTGGCTAGATGTGTTTGCTTGGGAACAGAGTTCCCGGACATACATCCTGCTGAAACAATGGTAGTCGCAGCACGCTACACTGCCCCTGGATTCTGTACCACCTGTGCTTGAGGTGTAGCAGGACAGCTTGCCCTGTTCTCCCCCTCCCTCGCATTGTGCATGGGCCTGGACTCCATCACGGGACTTCTCCCCCCTCTCCTTGTGCATTGGGCCTAGACTCACGAGATTTCTCCCCCACTCTGGAGAACTATATATTCTGCCTCAGAAGAGACCCCTTTCGAGGACCTCCCCACAGAAGACGAAGATCTATCAGCTCCACGAGGGTTCTGCGAAGACAAATCTATTAGCTGCGCGCTACGAGGATTTGTGAAGGCGGACCTATTGGACTGCTGTGAGGACTTCGTCTCTCTCTGTGGTAATTATATCCTATCTGTCCTATCTCTCTTTTCTCTCTTGCTTTTATCTATATAGCTTTCTCTCGCCCATTTCTTTCTCTTGTTATTGCATATCATTTTGGGTGGGTACATTGAATAAAGTATATCAGCTTTGGTGGGTACATTGATATTAAATAAAGTATACTGATTTTGGTTAAACAGCATTTTTGGCCTCCTTTGTACTCTAAGAAACTAAATACGAACTTAGTTCACTTTGAACGGGTCGTAACAAATGGGTTAAAATTCAAAAACCAGGTGGAAACACTAAATTATGTAGTGGTTTCACATTTGCTGAATTTTTTTTGCTAAATTTAGTGTAGCGGTCTAAATATCTTTTTTCTGTGAAATATGATTATGAGAACAGGAGGCAAAACAGGCTTAACTTAAAGATAAAAACAGATAGATTTATTAACACACAAAAGGAAAAGGAAAAATGAGAATCAAAATGAAACTTTTAATACACTCCCCTCCTCCCACAAACAGTTTACTTTCTCACATGCAACATAAAGAGACAAAACTCAGAGCTTCAGGTCCGTACCACTGATAAAATAGTCTTTCATTCAGTCTTTGAGAGAGAGAAGTATATCTCCTGATGTGTTAGGTAACTTCCACAAGAGAAGCAGTCTGCTTGTGGTTTTTTAGCTCCTACAAAAAGCAGCCTGCCCGAAAAAAATTCTGCAATTTTGTAGTCCTCCCAAATCATGTAGCCTTCCCATGATTACATTTTGGGCCGTAGATTCACACTGGGGTTTCCCTGTTTAAAAATGCACACTTTCACAAGCAAAAGATTTCTCATTTTAAGGAACAGAGATATCTTCTCAATTCTTCACAGAGGCAGAGGGCTTCTTCTTATCTCTCTCTGTTCAAACATCTTATAAGATCACTAGGTTACAGATCCTAATTCAACATTCACTCAGTAAATCACAAATACTTTTGCTTAAAATCCACAAAGCATTTCCCCAATTATATTGTCTACGATTTAAAGGAATATTCTGGCATAGTCACAACACAGTCTGTTATCACAACTCATAGGAGGTTTTTAAGCCTAAAACCAAGGCAACTCGTCATCTCTCCCACTTGAGAAGTCACTCTTCTTTTACTGACTTTGATGTCTTCATATTGTCTCTTTACATATCTTTAATTCAGCCTTTTCTCTCTTTCTGAAGAGGGATAGAGTTTTGAAAAGTCTCAGTCTATGTCAGGAAAGAGTCAACATTTTTGCCAGGCCTGCAGATAGTCACGTGGTCTCTGCCCAGCAGGCGCTGCAAAAATATCAAAGCCATGTGGTGAAAGGCAAAGTTCAGAAACAGCAGCAAAGATCTCCTGCGTAGCTGGTCCTTCTTACCCCCCCCTCCCCCCCCCTTCGGTCTCAAAGGGGTAGGTGCAGCCCAGCCTGGGCTTAGTGTTGCTTCTAGAAGGGGGTAGGAGGCCCGGGGGCATCTCCCTTGGCCTGGCGGCAGCGTGGAACAGGCCCCAGGGTTGGCTGGAAGTTAACAGCCATGGCTTCTCCTTCCCTGCCAGCAGCTGGCAAAGGAAAGAGCTCAGCCTGCCCGGCTGCTTTTCCCGTGGCAGCAGCCACAGGAGACCCGGCCAGGCCCGGCTGGAAGCCTAGGCCGCCTCAGCCCCCTCCCGCCTCAGGGGAGGGAACCAGGACCAGCCTCTTACCTCTATCAAGGCCAAGAGCAAAGAGGGCAGTCCACACCAAGTCTCAGCTTTTATATGGGTATTCCCAAAAAGTCGTATCAGTTTTCTCAGTGATCAGACTACAGGCCAATAGCTGAGAATTGGTCTCTGATAGGTATCTGCCCCCTTCTAAAGCAATTCTAAGGTCCTGACAGGGCAGTATTCTATATTCTTCTTTAACCAAAAATTGAATTGTGTTAACCCATAACAGTATAGTTATTTTTTTTTTAGAAAAAAGCCAACTCCAACTGAAGCAGCTGTGATGAACTGCTAATGAACACCTGTTTGTAGACAGAAGAGGATGCAGTTTGTATGCCTTGAAAACACATTGATATAGGGGTTTTTTTAGGTTAATTTTGTTTTTTGAATGAATTCTAACTTTTTACATTTTTAAGGGTGCTGGAGAGATAAGAAGCACTAAATGCAATGCCTTATTACCTATCAAAGATTTCAACATAGTCTGATTTCTTAATCAAGAATGTTAACAAATTTTCCAGATGAAATTACACAAAATATAATTGTGAGAAGCTACTCAGCTGTTCAGCAGTCTGCCAAATTACACATTATTATATTTGTTTTTCAGTAACCCTGCACTTTAAGAAGTTTTACTAAATTTTTGTTTCGGTGAAATTCGCAGTTGCCATGGGTTTTTCTCATAACTGATTTACTTATAAGTTTAATATGCTTGTTGAGACACTTATCCCTCCAGTATACCATCATGCTGTTATTCTACTTACGGATCGTTCACTTTTTCATTTTATTTTTGTGTTAATAACAGTGGAGTGAGCTGCATCTTGTCGTATCTATAGCTTTTGGAGGTACTAATTTGCAGTTGTGTTTACATAAGGTCCAAGGGTATAATGCTTCTGTTAAGTTGAGCAAGGCTAAGTTTTAATGGGTTGGTTTGGTGGATTTCATGTCTGCTGGGTTTCAGTTTGGATGGTGCCTTATCCTAGTTTTATATAGATCACAGTTGTATTCAGTGTAATGATTGAGTTTTCTTAAAGGTACCTTCTGTCTTCTAAAGTGATAATTGAGCTACATTTTACTAATTTGGAGTCCTTTTAGGGCAGAGTTCTATTGAGTTCATCTTGTTAAGCCTTATTGCTGTCAAAACTCATTTATACCAGGTTTGAGTGTTATTCAGAGTTATTGTAGCTTTTGCTGGTGGGTTGTTCAGTGTTTTCTTTTTCATGCTTCCTGATACCCATGGGTTATGGCCGTGCAGGCTGTGCAGGAGGCAGAGCTGTTTGGGTTTTTCTGTGTTTTCTAAGGGTTCTCTGGGCCTGTTGATGTTTTTGGAACTTGAGCAGAGGGTGGAAGCTCTTGAGGACCTTCTAAATGGTAGATAAGCTCTCTAGCCTTTTATCTTCATGGAGTGTTGTTGTCTATCCTTGTTGTGGGATGCTGGTTCTTCTCGGCTTTGGATTGGGTTTGTCAGTGCAGTTTCATTTTGCTTCTATCCTGTTTTTTGGATTCCAATTCATTTGGCAAAAGAGCTCATAATTTTACCTCCCTTTTTGTTTCATTTTACAGTTATAAATACATGAATGTTTGGCATCTATTATTCCAACTTTTTCAAATAGTTACAACTGATATGTTTTTAGGAGAAAAGGTTACAGACCTTAGCCCTGATAAGTTACAGCTGTGTTTTGAGTGTGATAAAAGAATGGGATAGCTAGTCAGGAGAAGATCCTGGGGAAGAGGGAATTGAAGGTATTGAAAGAACGGTTTGGGAAGACTAGAAGACTGACTAAATGGGAGAGACACTGCTGTGAGGAATCTGCTGTGAGGTCAGTCTGGGTCTGCAGTTGGACCCTGCAGTGGGAGTCTGTTGCAGTCATAGTCGAGCTAGGTGAAGGCCTATGGTCAGAGGTGGCAAGGAAATACTTGTCATATTCTACTGTCATATTCCTACTAGAATACAGTCATAGTCTAGTAGGAAATAACCAGCAGACAGTCTGCAAAAAGAACCCTACGGTGGGAATTTACTGCAGTCAAAGGTCAGTGAATAGTTAGGATCAGGATGGCTGAATTTTAAAGAAGAATAAACCAAAACTTTTTCACATTATTAGACAAGAGTGTAGCTTGACTCATCTCTATATCAAATGTGAGGTCTGAATATTAATTGTATGGTGTGAACTTACTGATATGATAATAGGCATTATTCATAAGTTGATATTATTGTGTTATAGCTGGCTTCTTAGAAAACACGTGTTGTTTCAAGATTTTATTTATTTTTTTTAACTGCTTTAAGTATTTCATAACTGCCATTGTTAAGGACCTTGTTTTAAATATGTGTTAAATTGTTCTCTAGCTTTTTATGCTAGTCTCTGCACTAGTTCAGTGGTTTGACCCAGTGCTGTCTCATAATTTTTAAGTGTTTTTCAGGGTTCCAAGAAACAATATCTGAGCTTCGTCGAAAGCCTCCTTTGAACTGATGATATTGTGACCTTTAGTTCTTGTTACAGAGGCACTCTGACAGTTTGCTGTGTTTAAAGCATCCCTATCCTGAGGGAATTTTGGAGGAGACCAGTTATTAGATGGTTCAATTGGTCTTTCACCCTAAGATTCTTAGGAGCCTTGTTTTGAAATATGTCTAGGGAATTCTCTTCCAGTTAGAGCTCAGGCAGTGGCCGGGCCTTAGCTCTATATGGACGGGAAAATTGCCAACAGACCCAGGTGTTTTCTGCCTTAAAACAATATTCAAGTCGCCTTGACTTGGCAAACTGACCCCATGAATATGACAGCTGGACCTATCTTTGACAAGAGCTTGGAGAATCATTTTCTGGAGAATGATTGTCCAAATCTTCACTGATTTGCGGTCTATCAGCTGTCTGCAGACTCTGGGATGATAGTACAGTATTTCAGAGATTGCTAATTACCTAATTTCACATGTGTTAATGATTATGTGTATTATCTGAAATATTCTTAATGATTGTACCTGACTTATTCCTGATTGCTGTCAGTTTCTTGTTTCACTACATATATAGTTTTGTTTTGTTATTCCCTTTATGTTCTTAGCGAGAGTCATGCATGCTGTTTTTAAAACAAAAACAAACAAACATTTAAAAATATTTTTAAAAAGGGGGAATTTAGTGCCTTAAGAAGGTTGAATAATGCAAGTTGTACATTAGAACTTTAGACAATAGATAATTTTGAATAATGCAATATTTATATTAGAAATTTGGAAAAAGAGTTATCAAATCTAAATTTCGATTTTGAGCTCAGATCACATCTTCCAGACGCTCTAGGTGTTCAGATCTACCAAGTTTTTGGCTGTAATCTATTTGCAATTAGAAAACAAGTAAGTGAAAAAACACTCTGTAACCTAGCTGCATGAAGTTTCCCAAAAGAGTTTCCAGGCTTTTAAGGGAAAATCCACTTTATCAATATAGCAATTTTTTTCAAAATATTTTTTCCAATTGATTCATTAACTTAAAGAGAAGAGATGCATGTGTTTTTATCATTAACAGGTTAAGGGTAGTCATCTATTCATTTGATAAGACATCAATTGCCTCTGAGAAAATGAGGTCCAGTGAGAAATTACTTCACCACCACTTAGCCTTTGTAATCAGAACAGAAGCAGAAGTAGGACTGCCAGAACATGGTTGTGTCTGGAGACTTACAGAGGAAACTTATCAAAAAAAGCCTTTTGTCATCATCATGGTATAGTGTTCCTATGTGGTGGTGGGTTTTTCTTTATGCATATTTTTGTAAACCCTTTTGAATGGTTTGTTCCTGTTTCCCCTTGATACATATGGTTTTACCCCAAGTTTTCTCCTCCCTTGCCCAGCTGTCATTTACCCCCTAGACCCACCTGTTACCTCATTTACATAATGTCAATCCTCCCTAGTTCCTTCCCCTTGTTCTGGAGAGCTCCCTGTCAGTCCTAAACTCCTCCCTGGAATTACCCTAATCTACAACACCCTGTTGGCCCATGTGACCCTTTCCACTCCCTTTGCCTTCCCTATAGGTTGTCATATTTTGAGTCCCTCCTCAATCCCCTCACAGTTTTACCCCTGATTGGTTTAAGAATTGTATCGTCCCCCTGTTCCTCCTCTGTTTAAAAGACTGTGCAAGCGCAGGCTTTTTGGTTTTTGCGTTACTGCACCCCTTGGGGAATAAATCCTTTGAAAAGCACATGAGAGACCCTCTCCCTGTTCTTTACTCCAATCCACAGCGCATCACAACCGACTGCTGTAGAGAGCAGCCGCACTGCTGCCAGATTCAGCAGCTCTGCTTTACTGCCATCCGAGCCTGATCCGGGGACGGAGGTGGCCACTCACGGCAGGAGCTGGGGAGTGTGAGCTAGCTGGGGTTTCTCCGTCATTGCATCATTCCTACTAACCTTCTTCAGCTATTTCCTGTTCCAGGTTCCCAAAAGGACATTCAGTGATGTCAAGATCAACATTTCCAGCTAGTGGACTTTCTCCTGAGTCTCAACTATTTGGACTTTAAAATAATCAACATTTATCTCAATTTCCCCTAGAGACATTGGACATTATTTTCATTTCTCTCACACTGCGAGACCCTGTGTCAGTGACATGATTTGATTTAACAAGTTTTGTTGATTGTAATGGGGTTTTTATGTAGCATCATTCCTTACTCCAGGTGTTGCGGCTCAAGCTTTAGCTATGCTTAATAAGTTGGGATGCTAGGCAGCCAAGTAGTTAAATATAACTTTAGCTATTCCAAATCAGATGCTCACTGATGTAGATAGTATTAGACACAGCACACTGCAAAATAGAGCTGTTATAGAGTTTTGCTATTATCACATGGGCACGGGTGTGAGGATTTTGAAGGAATGTGTTGTATGAACATCTCTGACCATTCTGCATCTATTCACAGGAAACTCAAACAGCTACAAGATAGCATGAGGAAGTTGACTGTTAATGACTGGGAGTTGGATGAATGGTTTAAGGGATGGGGAATCACTGGATAGTTGAAAGATGTTACAAAGGGAGATTTGTTATTATTAGTAGTTATTGTTTTATTGCTTTGTATTATTCCATGCATTATAAAATTGGTGTCTCGTTTGGCAGAAAATGCTGTAAAGAGAGTTTGGCTAGTGCAAGAAAAAAGAAGGGGGAGTTGTAGCAATGTATCTGCATAACTTAGGCCTTTCTGTGTACCAGTCAAACTGTTTGTAAGTAATCTTAACAAACCACCTGTATTTATTGTTATCAGAACCCTCAGGAATTTGTCAAGGTTACTGAGAAAAACAGGGCTAAAAATAAGAAGAAGACCCTGAGAAACAAGAATACCAAGACAACTAGAATAAGATAAAGGAGGCCATGAAGGCTCTGAACTGTAGCCAATCAAATTCCCTAAGGGACGCGTGCCGGCCTCATGAACAAAGCAGCGCAACCAATCCAGAAATGCGTGAACGTGTGAACAGCAGTCCTAGAATCTATAACTGTCGTGTAATGTAAACAATAAATGGCTTCTGCTCAATCATATTGGTTGGTCGTACAGATGTCCCGATCTCCTTCACTATTGAAAACAGACCCTCAACTCAAATGGAGGGAAGAACTGCACATGCAGACTATTTACCATTAGAAGTGAGAGATACAACTGGCAAGTTAGGGTTGGAGTACTAATTAATGAAAAAGCTGTGTAATTTGTAAGTAATGAATGCTGATGCCTTTGTTTGTTTAAATGTATACATAGTGTAAGTTTTGATGATCTGGGAGTCAGCCTTTTGCGGGTTACCACTCAGCTCCCTACTTTACACAAACTAGAATAAAAATGGAAATACTTTTTCCTCAGTGTGTGAATTGGCATTGCACACCAGGTAATGAACCCATGTTTGGGACAACAGGATCAGTTACTGGGTCAGACTGGACTACTTAAAGCTTTATTCAGTCATATTTTAAAAATCTCCAAGGATGGAGATATGACACAACCTCCCTGGGAAAAGTTTTCCAGTATTTGATTATCCTCATGGTTAAAAAGGTTTTCCTTAACGTAATTAAGGTGAGAAAACAAACAGGTTGGAAATGAAGCACTCACTAAATGCTACAGACAATTTACTGCCAATTCAGCCATATTCATATCAGTCCTCACTAGCACAGAGGAGGTTTCATATGAAGCCTTTCCACTCATTTTACAACTCTCCAGATTATCCTGGTCATCTCTCATCTGATGGTCATTACCAGGCAAATGCAGACAGCTAGCACTTTTTCCTCATTATTCCTGCCCTTTTCCCTTTCTTCATCTTGCCTTGCCCTGAAGCAGAGATTACATCCTGGTTCTAGTTCAGATTAATGTCCTGGAGACCCCTTGGAGATACTTCATCTAGTCAATGAGACCCAAAGCAGCCATAGCCTTTTCTAATGTGGCCATGACACCACTTTCTAGGGAGGAGAAAACTCCCAGGTACCTATGAATTGCAGTTAGAAAGAAGAACATTGGCAACAAAGGAGCCAAGATCACTTCCTTGTGTTACTGATCATCCCCTTCCAATGAAGTATAGTAAAACTCAAAGGACTCAAGCCAAATCCAAGGACTTCAAGTGTATCGTTGCTCTTCTGCACATAGGCAGGAGTCAGCTATGTGATCTGGGAAGCACTAAAAACATAACATTTGCCTGCACAGAAATATCTATGTCAAAGTTTTTTCATACTTTGCAATTGCTTCATGCCCTGCTCCACATATCAGAGGCTGCATAAAGCCACATTTCATCCTAGTAGTTAAAGAATTCAGACAGAGAAAGGAATCAAACTTGAGTTTTCAATGTTCTGTCTGTAAGTCTATAGCTAAAAAAGGCACAGCTGTTTTGTGACTTGAGCCTCCCAAGCTTTTTATAGCCAAAATCACCTTGAAAATTAGACATGAATTTTGTGAATAGTTTTGAAATTACCAATTACATATTCTTTACATGAAGTTAAAAAAAATAGTTATAGGGTTTACTAGAGACTTTAGGCCTAAGATACCTGTTGATTGTTTGGGGTTTTTTTAATTGTACGCAAAACCTGAAAATCTTGATTTTAAAAATTGGCCTCCATTCTGGACTTAAACTACCCATTCCTGAATGTATCACTTTAAAAATTAAATATGCTAGCCTTGTTCAAGACATTTTAGCATAGTGTCATTTAATATGTCAAACACTGCTGTTCAGATCAACTTATACCATTACCTCACTTTTAATACTTTTTTTTTCTCCCAAATTTCTAGTCCTACAACCAGTATTTAAAATAAACCATATAAAATATTTCTTTTTTGAAAATCTGCTCTTACTTTCAGGCTGGGTAGTGATGGGGTAGCTGAGAGAGGCCTGAGAGAGGCATGGTGTGGCTCGTGTTACTTGGGAGCTCCATAGCAGTGAAGAGGCTGCCAGCAGCCTGCAGCTCTGAAACACATGGTGTGATTAAATGATGGGTTTTGCTTCTTTTCTTCCTTGCCAAGGTCGGGATAGAGACATGGGAAATGCAGATGTCGAGTTTGGACTTGGAATGTTTATTAATTCTTATCTATATTACAGTATTTACAGACTCACTGCACCATGAGCTCTTAGAAAATGAAGGTAAAATGGAGTGCTTCTAACTCTTTCCAAGGTCTTTTAAGAGATTTTTACCCAATTACAAGGTGACACCTATATTATTTATGTTTTTGACCCAATAATGACCACTCAAGGCCCGCAATGTGGACCTTCCTCACCCAATTACAGAAAACCACCTAAGCCAATGAAGAAGGAAGAAGATGAAGAAGGACAAAGATAACACCCAAAATCCTCCATCTTAACTCATATGTATTACTATACACTAAAACCCCAAATCCTAAGTTTCCAGGACTCCAACAATTAAACTGTCTTAGCCAGCTGGACATTTACTCCTGGCGGAAAGCACTTGGCTTAAAAGCTCTTGAATTTCAGGCTACTGAGCTAGATGGGAGAACTGCATAGTTCCTTTAAGAGATATCAACACCTGCTGTCTTGATTGTACCAGTTTCATAGCAGAAAGCAAAGAAGAGGGTATTTTGTTTGGAAAAAGCAGGGGTTATCTTGTATTCAGAGCAGAAGGTAAAAAAATTTGAAGCTATAGCAAACATAACATGATGGGTTTGGATTTATGGTAGAATTGCCTTAAAACCCTAATTCTATCTTGGTAGTAATCAATCATTGTTATATCCTTTGTGCGGTAAGTAAACCGAAACCAATGGACATGATGAAGTCTGTGCTAACTGGAAAAAAAATTGCTTAGTTTGTTGCTGCTGCTGCTTCTATCCAACTTCCTCACTGTTTAATGCTGTACATCTCCCTAACTGACACATTAACAACTAGCTGCATCACTTACTGTACTTGGCACATTAGGGCTCTGCTGTGCATAGCTGGGTGTAACACTGTGTCATGGTTTAACTCCAGACAGCAACTAAGTACCACACAGCCACTCATTCACTCCCCCCCTCCTCCCTCCCCAGTGGGATGTGGAGGAAAATCAGAAAAGTAAAACTCCTGGGTTGAGATAAGTACAGTTTAATAATTGAAATAAAGTAAAATATAACACTAATGGTAATAATAGTAACAATTGTAATGAAAAGGCTGCTGAACTCCAGTGAATTTCTCTGTTCCAGTTTCTCTTAATGACGTTACTGTTTATCTGAGCCTGTGTCAGCTACGTTTCATTTATCTCTTCCCTTCTTGCCCCTCTATTTCTCCTCTAACTAATCTACAATAATATCACAACTGTTTTTCCTTCCTCTAAGTGCCATGTCTACACATCTTTTAAATACATCTAGGGATGGTGACTCAATCATTTCCATGGGCAGCCTCTTCCAATGCTTGATAATCCTTTCAGTGAGGAAATTCTTCCTAATATACAGTCTAAACCTCCCCTGGCACCACTTGAGGCCATTTCCTCTTGTCCTGTCCCTGGTGAATTAAAGAACTCATATCCAACAGCAAAATTCTGTTAGATCAAACATTCCTTTATTACAGCACTGGAGACATGCTGGGAATTTTCCCATGAGTCTGTCCAATGAGACAGTTTCCTGGGGTTTAAATACATTGTAACACTTAGGATTTCCTCACAGTCCCTCCCAGAGTCTGCCCAGTCTATGTCTCCAATTTTGTCTTGCTGTTCTTTTGCGAAGCAAAGCTGACATCTAGTGTCTTTTTCCCGGTATTATTTTAAGTAGGGGGCTCTGTTACTTCATCAGAGGGTCTTCATTATGGTCTTCATCACCTGCCCTCTGAATGACTCTTCCATGTTGGCAGCTCCCAGTGCATGTGTAATTTACTTCTGCTGACCTCTAGTTTCTTATCTTATTGTTCTAAGTCACTACTAAGACACTACACTTATCTTTAGTTCGACAACCCAAAACTCCTCTTACCTAAACAATTCTTTATTGAATTTGCTTCCTTAGCTAAACAACCCTCTATTGATTAAGTTTTCTGAGGTGTATAGGTCTCTGGAGTTATTTCCTGCAGGTGCAAGCTCAGCTGTTCCTTAATTTTCTCAGGTTCTTTATCTTGTTCTACTGACACTAAGTTAAACACACATTTAAGCAAAAATAGCTAAAATTAAAAAGTCCAAAAAGCCATAAATTCCTTAGCTAACTAGGGCACAGCTCCTTACAAAGTTCAGTGGACCACAAGATTCTTGGCTAAATGAGATATAACTCCTTTTCACCTGTTATTTGGGAGAAGAGATGGACCCCCACCTTGCTACAACCTCCTTTCAGATAGAGAGCGATAAGGTCTCCCCAGAGCCTCCTTTTCTCCAGGCTAAACAACTCAAGCTCCCTCAGCTGCCTTTCATAAGTCTTGCTCTCCAGATCCTTCACCAATTTCATTGTCCTTCTTTGGACACGCTCTAGCACCTCAATGTCACTACTTCTTGTAGCGATGGTCAAAAACTGAACAGAGTATTTGAGGTGCAGCCTCACCAGTGCTGAGTACAGGGAGACAATCACTTGCCTAGTCCTGCTGGCCACACTATTTCCAATACAATCCAGGATGCCATTTGCTTTCTTGGCCTTCTTGGTCACATGGGCATACTGCTGGCTCATATTCAGCCAACTGTCATCCAACACGCCCAGGTCCTTTTCAGACAGGCAGCTTTTGAGCCACTCTTCCCTGAGCCTGTAGCGCTGCATGGGGTTGTTGTGATCCAAGTGCAGGATCCAACACTTCAGCTTGTTGTTTCTCATACAGGTGGCCTTGGCCCATCAATCCAGCCTGTCCAGATCCCTCTGTAGAGCCTTCCTACCCTCAATCAGTTCAACACTCCCACCCAACTTGGTGTCATCTGCAAACTTTCTAAAGGTGCACTCGATCCTCTTATCCAGATCATTGATAAATGTTAAACAGAACTGGCCTCAATACGGAGCCCTGGGGAACACCACTTGTGATCATCCGCTAGCTGGATTTGACTCCATTCACCACAACACTTTTGGCCTGGCCATCCAGCCAGTTTTTTACCAAGCAAAGAGTATGCCCATCCAAGCCACAAATAGTTTCTTCAGGAGAAATCTGTGTGAGACAGTGACAGAGGCTTTACTAAAGTCCAGGTAAACAAAGTCCACGGGCTTTCCCTCATCCACTAAATGGGTCACCCTGTCATAGGAGATCAAGTTGGTCAATCAGGACTCAACTTTCCTAAAACCATGCTGACTGGGCCTGATTACCTGGTTGTCCTGTACATGTTGCATGATGGCACACAGGATGATCTGCTCCATGATCTTCCCTGACACCGAGATCAGGCTGACAGGCCTGTAGTTCTCTGGATCCTTCTTCTGGCCCTTCTTTGGATAGGCATCACATTGGCCAACCTCCAGTCAACTGGAGCCTCCCTGTTTAGTCAGGACTTGTTGCGTATAGTTAAAACTTTACAAAATAAGGGCCTTGTTACCCTTGTAAAATCATGACTCAGGCCTGTTACTTCGGCTAAGTGGAAAAGGACTATGGGAAAGTGACTCAGTTGAATCAGAGGTAGAAAAACAAGTTATATAACCATTACGTGTTCACATCGTGGTTTATGGTGGTTGGTTGAATTACATTTGTTGTGCTTAAATGGGATGTAACTGATAACAGCCTAATTGCTTAGAAAGGCCTGGTTTTTGCAATAAGGAGCTCTCTCTTGCACCTGCCTGGGGACTGTGTCACTCTGCTTCCTAACATTTGGTGCCCAACAATGGGAGATCAGATTACAGTGAGAAGGTGGACTGTGGCACAACGAAGTCCTGCAGACCTAGAACACCAGAATACCAGACTGCAATGAAAAGATGGACTTCAACTCACCTAGGCAGCCCTTACTATACTGGACCCCCAGATTGCAAGCAGAAAGCAGAGCTCAGACCTTGCTATAATGACAGGGGACTTTCTTTGCAAACCACAATCGACAGAGAGCAAAATGCCTATAAGGTTAGGTCAGTGGTATTCGCTGGATGAAGAACCACGGGACTGTGAGTATCCTGGGACTGGGGAGGTGTCCCAGTAGCTTCGGTGCAGCTTAAAGATATTGCAGCACATTCTTCACATTGAAGCAACTTTTATTATGGGTTAAATAACCCTGTAACTGCTTCCTAAATGAGAGGGGCTTTGATGTTAAAAACTCCTGCACATAGCTGCACCAGGGACTGCTGGAAAGGCTACTGATAATGAACCCAGCACAGATTCAGGACACGGATCCAGGGAACGAATCAATCCTCAATTTAGCGCGCAATATTGCAGGCACTAGCAAAGCCGCTCCTGGAGGTCCCCATGCTCCCCCCAGAGCAGGCGCCCCCACCCCCACCCCCGCCACCGCCACTCTGTTGGGTGCCTCCCAAGCAAGCTGCTTCACAGCTGTCAGCTCCCTACAGTGGCTCCTTCATCAGCCACCCCCCAACGCCAGACCCCCCGCGGCTGCTCCCTTGGCCCTTGTAGGGCCCCCAGGCCTCTGCCCCAAGGCCTCTGTCAGCTCCCTCGGGCTTTGTCAGCTCCCTTGGTCCAGCGCCAGCTTCCCACGGTGAGGCCTCTTTGCATACTGCCTCTCCCACAGCCGCTGTTCTCCATGGTGCCCCTCCTGCTGCAGCTCCTCCAGTGCCTGCCCACTCCTCCCAGAGTCACTCCAGCCTCCGTGGCCCCCGCTCATGTAGAGGTGGTTGGCCCTTGATAGCTACCCTGGCTCAGCCTATTCTTCCTACCCAGGAACCATAAATCATGGCACATGGCAGATTCTTAGCCTACATGGAATGCTGATGATGCTGCACATCACTGTCAGAATGCCAAGAGGACGCATTGTGAAACGGAGATCTGTCGGTTATTCCTGCATTGCCCACTTGCTTACAAAGACTTAGGCTATTCTATTATCAGAGACCTGCGGAGATTGGTACAGGAGAGTTTGTCGTTCAGTTAACAGGTGACACTGGGTACTCAAACCCCAGAATGCAGACGGGCTATCCTCGCAATATTTGTGATATTGTTACCTGGAACTCTGTTAAAACTAACCTTGCATTTTCAGTGACCTGTGGATTTTGACAGGACTGTTTATTGGAGATATTAAAAGCTAGCTGTGTGAATGTAGTGTATTTCCACATGCTTTGAGGCTGCTTAGCGGGGTCTAAATTCTTCAACAGAAATGCTGATATGCTGCATGATTGGTAACACTTGCCATGTGGGATGTATACTGTCTTTTCAGAAATTTTGATTTAAATGTCTGATTGGACTGAATTAATACTGATTCTGTGAAATGTGGGGTTGTGTTTCATGTCAGGTAGAAAAAGATGGCCTTTGTAGTTATGGTTGTGAAATGTGTGGAAAAGGCCATAGGATAATTATAAAAACATCTGTTTAATGAACAAAACTGAAAAAGCATGGAAAGAGGCTTTAGAACTAATATTTTGCTTGCTTATAAGTAAACCATGTGAGCCTATGAGGTTTTTACAATGTAAGTTTTAGGCTTTTTCAATTAGTATGAGTTTTATAGGTTTTTAACATGTAGGATAGAGGAATGCAGAAATATTATTGTTATTTGCTTTAGAAATAAAATTGTTATAAGCTTTAAGCTGCTTTGTAATAAAAGGGTTTGAACTATAGCTTTAGAATATATATATAGAAAGAATTGTAATCACCTAACTAGAAGAAGGAAGTGAGCTATCCCAAGCTAAAAATTAATGACTATGAGAAGAAAGGCTGGACCGTCCTGGAAAAAGAGATAGACCACCATCTGGAAGCTGGACATCACCAACAAAACTGATTTATGGTCCTGAGAAGGAAGGCTGAATCTCTCATCTCTGGTGTTTTCTTCTGAAGAAGGAAATCTGGACATCACCATCACTAATTTATGGTCCTGAGAACCTCATCATCACAAGATGTTATTTCTGAACAAGGGAAGCGAAAAAGATTACTGATTTCACACCTCTGAAGTATAGAAATTCAATGTCACCAGTAGGAATTGATCACAATGGGTATAGAAATTTGATTTCAAAAAATAGAAATTAGGAGGAAACTAGAGAAAAAAAATGCTGAGAAGTGCTTATGAAAAATCTCAATAAATACCAGCAGAAAATCAACAGTTGGTGTGCAGTTGGAGGGGAAACTCCCACTGTACCCAGCACTGCTTTGCTCACATTTTACCATTTTGTATTAATTAATAAATTGATTGCTGCTTGATATATTGGCCGAGTCAAGCTCTTTATTTCTAATAATTCTTTGCTCAGTTATAATGATGTTAGCTGTTACCATGAAAATTAGAAACTTGTATACCTGGAAAAACATTTGCACACTCGGTACCCTTAGAGCATCACTTATCGTTATGTGACCCGTTTGAAAATTTGGTAGATACCACCTTGGAAATATTTCAGGTGGATATTAATAGAATAGCAATTAATATTCAAGCCCACTGTCAAAACATGGCATGATTTACATGGGTGAGGCCCATGCCAGTTATAAATCAGGCATTCCTTTGCTCACTTGAAGACAAACCCTGAGTGTTATGTGCAGAAGAATTAGATATAATTAGCTCTTGACTCTCCTCTGTAAAGACAGGCAGAACTGTGCTGGCTTTGCCTCTTCACTTGCTTTTTATCCCACAGTTTTAATAGGGTAATTTTACAGTGAATATTTCGCCATGAAGAAACATGTGACATCATTTCAGATAGCTACAGCTATTTAGTGATTCAAGTGTAGTTATTCTTCCTTGCCAGGTATAAATTGAAATTGGACTTGATATCAAAACAGTGTAAGTACATTGATGGACCACAAGTGCAGTAAACAGTAGCTCACTTCTTTAGAATCATCTGAAACCATTGCTTTGTAGCTGTTTATATACAAGCGTCAGTCTTACACATCCACTGACCTAATCGAGTTACATGTGCAAAACTCATGGCAGTATTATATAACTAGGTCCTTGACATTTTATTCTTAAATATTTATATCCTATTACCTTCAATAGTCCCAGCTCAAATCTATTGTTCAGGCAATCTCGAAAAGCTGTCTTACCACCTGCGAACTGAGCAGGTTTGAAGGGCAATTTGCCAAGATATACAATGTTGTCTATTTTCTGAAGAAAGCTGCATTTTAAAAAACCCTGACAAACCTATACTTATACTAGGACAGTACTGACCATGACCAAGCATTTTCAATAATATTAGCACTTACCATGAGCTAGTCCCAAAACTAAATTATGTAAAATCATAACATATTTGCCACACCTTTATAATCTCTCCAGTAAATCCATGATGCTGCTATTTCAGTTACGAATCAGTCCTTTGCTTGCATATTGTTCATTGATGTTTAACTGTTGTATAACAAATTTCCAGTAGCTTTTTTGTAATGATGGAGTCAAAATGAGTTAAATTCTGTTGTATCTGAAACTTTTAAAACAACACTCTCAACTCTGACTTTAGTTTTGGTAAATTTAAGTGATGTTAATTTTCAATTGTTATGTTTCAGTTCTGTACAGTTTAGGTGATGTTAAGGCTCAGTTCTGTTAAGTGTTGTTAAATTTCAGTGATGTTTGGTTTACGTTCTGTTAATTTGAAGTTCTGTCACATTTAAGTTCTGTTAAGTTTAGGTTCTGGTAAGTTTAAGTTCTGTCAAGTTTAAGTTCTGTCAAGTTTAAGTGAAGTTAAGTGTTGTTCAGTTTAAGTTCTGTTAAGTTTAAGTTCTATTACGATCAATTTCTGTTCAGTTCCAGTAATGTTAACTTTAAGTTCTGTTAGGTTTACTTTCTGTTACATTTAAGTGACGTCAGGTTTGAGTGAGTAAAAGTTCAAATTCTGTTAAAATATGCTAATTTAAATTACAAAATATAGTTCTTTTGTTATAGAGATAAGATGGAACCAACTGAAACAATGATGATGAAGAATTGGTAAGCAACCCTTTAAGAATATAAGATAATAAGTTGTGTAAAAATATATGAAGATGCGGTTTATTAGATACTTAATTTCATTGAAGATTCTATGGGTATAAATGTTCTGCATTGGTCAATTAGGATAATTATTCATAACAATCTGTAGAAGAGATTCTTAGGGAGCAAGGGCATGATTTACTTTGGGATTGGGCCTGAGCTATCCTGAGCTAGGCCTCAGAGGTGGGCCTGAGTAGTGGTGAGTAGGCCTGTGGTGCAGCAAGAAATTAGATTAAGGTATGCTTAGTGCTAATTACTATAGTTATAGCAACTTCACGGTGGCGGCCTTAAAGTTGAGATTGTTTACATTCCTTTCTGTCCGAATGCCAATTAGAGAGCACCTGTTACTATAAACTATATGAAACTGTATTTAACCGACCATCTTGTGACAATAAACCAGAATGCATACATTAGCCATATTGGTTGTATCATGCATTGCTCTGCCCAGTCTCCTATATATATATTCGGACTCCTGGCTTCAACAGTCTTTGCTGTTTTATCTCCCATAAGCAGCACAGAGGAATGATGTGAAAGTCAGCCCGAAGACCCTTTTACAATGTCTCACGCTTGTTCGTCATGGAAGATGACTTTGGGGGAAGAATGGGAGTTTTTGGACTCTTGGTGTTAACAGGAACTACATCCGCCCAGGTGTTTACTTGGGAATGTGTGAAGCCAGATTTTGTATCCTGTTTGAAACAATGGAATCACGAAGCGTTGCCTTCTCTCAGGTGAAACACTCGCACCTGCATCAAAGAGGCCAGCTTGCCCTGCTTCTCTCCCCATTGTGTATGGGCCTGGACTTCATCACGGGACTTCTCCCCCCTCACATTGTGCATTGGGCCTAGACTCACGAGATTTCTCCCCCACTCTGGCTGATTGCCTCTCGCCTCGGAAAGAACTATATATTCAGCCTCAGAAGAGACCCCTTTTGAGGACCTCCCCACAGAAGACGAAATCTATCAGCTCCACGAGCGTCCTGCAGCATCGATCTATTGGCCACGAGCCACGAGGATTGCGAAGGCGGACCTATTGGACAGCTGCGAGGATTCCGTCTCTCTCACTGTGGTAATTATCCTATCTTTCCTATCCCTCCTTTTCTCTCTTGTTTTCATCTATATAGCTTTCTTTCCTCTGTCTCTTTCTCTTGTTATTGCATATCAGTTTTTTGGTGGGTATATATATTAAATAAAGCATATCAGTTTTTTGGTGGATATATATATATTGAATAAAGTATACTGATTTTTGGTTAAACAGCATTTTTTGGTCTCCTTGGTACTCTGAGATCTCTACAAACTTAGCTCATTTTGAGCGGGTCGTAAGAAATGAGGAACAATTCCAAATTATGGCTGTTATTAATTGTAAGCTGTTTAGTGCTTTCTTTCTTGCTTTTATTTTGCATTATTGTTATATATGCATAGATGTGTGGAAAAATAGTCTCGACTTCTTAGGACACTCACTGCTGATATATTAATGGTTCTGAATATGTTGTTAATGTCATAGCGTGAATTCGCTGACTTTTCATAACGGGCACTATCCATAAGATATTATTTGAGGTTTCAAATATGCATTCCTTTGGTTGTTTGCAGGTTGTTCATGGTACCATTGACTACTTGGCTAAAGATAAATTACAAAGCCAGCTGCTTAACAATCTTTCCGATACCATTGTGTAGCTATCTGCAAGACATGTATGATTTTAATAGACTTTCCCAACTGCTATTAATAGAGTTTTGTTTGTAGGATATGTTCGGGACACCCTGGCTGTAGCTAGTCAGAAGTATGCCAACAGACCTGGGTGTTTTCTGCACTAAAGCTGTACTCAGGTCACTTTGACTTGCCGGTTTGGGCTTATAACAGCTGGATCCTCTTTTGAGGTAAACTTGGAAACCTTTCCCAGGAATGGTTCTCCAGGTCCTCATTGTGAAACAGGGCTTGCCAGCTATTGCAGACTCTGGGTGATGGTAGAGTATTTAGGCAATTGATGATGTATCATTCCAAATCACTATCCTTTCTTTTGTGTACTAATGATTACATGTATTACCTTGCTTATTTTTGCTCGGTGTGAGTTTATTGCTTTGTTACATGTATTGCTTTACTTTCACATTGCCTTCATGTTCATAGTGAGAAATGTGCATGTTGTCGAAAAAACAAAGAAAGGGGAATATGGCTTCTCAAGAACATTTAGATAATGCAATATTTACACTAGAAATTTGAAAGTAGATCATCAATTTTGATCCCCCGGCAGAGCGATACTGCTCTGAAGATTTGTGCGTGTGGAACCAATTTCTGAAAGTTTTACCTAAGGATCCACAATTGGGAGCACAATGGCAAGGTCTAGCTGATTTACTAACCTAGGAGAGAAGGTACACGTGTTTTATTGCCAACAGGTCTAAAGTGGTTACCTGCTTGTTTGGACAAACATCAATCGCCTCTGAGAAGATGAGGCCCAGTGAGAGGAAAAATGAGCTGATCACCATCCAGCCCTCTTAGCCAAGGCAGGAGCAGGGGTAGGACTGCCAGGACATGGCTGTGTCTGGAGGCTTATGGGGGCAGCCTGCCAACTGCTTTGCATCCCACTGCATCCACCATTATGTTGTGTTCCTGCTAACCTTCTTCAGTTATTCCTTATTCCATGCTTCCAGAAAGACACTCAGTAATGTCAAAGTCAGCATTTCCAGCTAATGGAATGTCCTAGGGTGACGTTATGATGTTTGCATCCCCAATCGTCTGTTGGGTTATGCTGTATATTACACCCTTTACCTTTAATATTGGGTCTGAGAGCAAAGGGGAGGGAGAAGCGCGGTTTGTTTTTTCAGAAAACTCTGCTCCTCTGAGTGGCCTTGAAGCGTCGGAGTTCAGCAACACACACAGTGCAAGACAGAGAGGCTCTTCTTTTTTTTTTTTTAGTTAGTGTAGCTAGCTGAGGCGGAGAAGTTTTATTTCCTTTTCTTTTCTTTTTTTGCCCTTCCCTGGAACTGTTTGAATCTCTCTGGACTGAGGACCCAGGGGAGCTCCAGGGGGCTCTCACCTGGGACCCACCAAGTTCTACCCTGCACAGCAACTTTTCCCAGTGCCAGAGGGACTGAGAAAAGAGCAACCACCTTCAGGGGAGACCTTCTTTCAAAATTTGTCATGTCTCCAGAGCAGCACGAAGTTCTTGTCATCTGGTATTGTTCAATTTATTGTGCTGAGGAGTGCTTTGCGTGTTTGATAAACAGGTTTCTTTCCACTTCTCTCTGAGGAAGTCTTTCCCGAACCAGTTGGGGGAGGGGAGGAAGGGCCCCTTAGGAGGTTTTCTCCCAAATTTGCCCTAAACCAGTACAGACTCCCTCCTGCCTAAACAACACAGCCCCTGAGCTCCAGCCATATGAACTTTGGAACAGTAGCCATTTACTTCCGCTTCCTGGGGACATTGGACACTATCTTTTTGTTTTCCTATGCTGCGGGTCTCTGTCAGTGGCATGGTTCTATTTGATGAGTTTTTATTGATTGTGATCTGTATTCCATGTATCCTATCCTGTGTCCAGCAGATGACCAGTAAAAATCTTATTAAGATAATGGCCTTACAGATGCAGACTGTTTTGGCATTAGGGTACATGAACCCTTCGCACAAAAACCAAAGGAGATGTTGCGTATAGGTAAAACCTTACAAAATAAGGGCCTTGTTACCCTTGTAAAATCATGGCTCAGGCCTGTTACTTCGGCTAAGTGGAAAAGGACTATGGGAAAGTGACTCAGCTGAATCAGAGGTAGAAAAACAAGTTATATAACCATTACGTGTTCACATCGTGGTTTATGGTGGTTGGTTGAATTACATTTGTTGTGCTTAAATGGGATGTAACTGATAACAGCCTAATTGCTTAGAAAGGCCTGGTTTTTGCAATAAGGAGCTCTCTCTTGCACCTGCCTGGGGACTCTGTGTCACTCTGCTTCGTAACAAGGACTGCTGGGAAATGATTGAAAGGGACTTGGCAAACACTTTTGCCAGCTTCCTCAGTACTCTTGGGTGGATCCCATCTGGCCCCATAGACTTGTGTGTGTCTAAGTGGTGTAGCAGGTCACTGGCCATTTTCCCTTAGATTATAGAGGCTTCATTCTGCTCCCTGTCTCTCTTCCAGCTCAGCAGGCTGGATACTCACAACTAGTCTTACTATTAAAGACTGAGGCAAAGAAGACATTAAATCTCTCAGCCTTCTCCTCATCCTTTGTCACTACTTTTCCCCCTGCATCCAATAAAAGATGGCAATTCTCCTTAGCCCTCCTTTACTTATGAATATATTTATAGAGACAATTTTTAATTGTCTTTCATTGTAGTGGTGCAATTAAGTTATTGTTGGGCTTTCTCCCTGCATAATCTAATGACATCTTTGTAGTCCTTCTGAGTTGCCTGTCCCTTCTTCCAGAGGTCATAAACTCTCTTCAGTCCCTCCTGTGTTTCAGTCAAAACTCTGTTCAGCCAGGCTGATCTTCTTCCCTGCAGGCTTGTCTTTCAGCATGAGGACAGCCTGGTCTTGAGCTTTTTAAGATTTCCTGCTTGAAGAATGTCCAGCCTTCCTGGACTCCTTTGCCCTTCAGGACTGCCTCACAAAGGATTCTGCCAACCAGGCCCCTAAACAGGCCAAAGTCTGCCTTACAAAAGTCCAAGGTAGCAGTTATGCTGACCCCCTTCTTACTTCTCTGAGAATTGAAAACTCGATCATTTCATGATCACTGTGCCCAAGATGGCCTCCAGCCATCACATTACCCACATGTCCTTCTCTGTTCACAAATAGCAGGTCCAGTGGGGCACCTTCCCTAGTTACCAGCTGTCATAAACTTCCACACATTCTGAGACTGTTTCCTCTCTCCTGTATTGTATTTCCATCAGACATCTGGTAGGTTGAAGTCCCCACTGAGAATAAGGGCTACTGATTGTGAGACTCCTCCCAGCTGCTTATATAATATTTCTGTTTCCAGTAGGCCTGGTATTATATAGACCAACCCGTGACCAAAAAAAACACAAATTCTGCTGGTGACAGCAGTCACATAGCCAGATATTGATCAGCTGGGTTTTCCTGTTTCTTCCAACATCATTCCTTGCAACTGGAAGGATAGAGGAAAAAAATACTTGTGTTTCTGATCCCTTAACCAGCTGTCCAAAGGCCCTGAACTCTCTGTTGACTGCCCTTGGACTTCTTATTGCAACTTCATCATTGCTGTTATTATTAAATTTTCTTTGCCAACTTGTTTTTTTGTGTGTTAGTCATTAATGAACATATAAATGAAATGGCTGTTGGACAACTCCATTAGCAATGTCCTTTTTTCTGATACTTTCTTCAGCACCACCTGATGTGTTTGTTCCTGGACTTTTTAATCTCCTGACTCTGCTTGAACTCTTGGTTTATAAAACTTATTTTTGTTATAGATCTACCTCAGATTACCTTTTCATTTAATTTGCATGGATTGAACTTGTCCTTGAATCCAAAACTATTTCCTATGATCAGGTCTTCTATAGCATCTTTGTGACTTACCAAAGACAAGTCTAAAATAGCACCATTTCCTGACATGTTAGTACATTTCTGGAGAACATTTTTATTTTTAGTGCCTAGTAATACAAGAACATCTCAGACTTACCAATCATAGAATTAATTGCTCTCCAACCTGATTCCTGATGTTAAATTATACAAAACAACTACTGCAATAGCAATTATCTCTCTAATAACATTACAGAACTCTTTTGGCGGTAAAAAAGGATCATGATGGCATATGGCATGCTGGAAGTGATAATCTTTTACTAAACTGTGAGTTGTGCTGTCATTAATACACATTGTTGCTCCCTGCCTTTTCCTGAAAAGCAGCCACTGTTTTCAGAGTGCTCATCACTGAGATTGCAGGAAAGATCTACTGTCCGGATGCATTCACACATATCCTGTATCAGTAGCTCAAGGTCCTCCACTTTGAGACAGAGATTTGAGAATTTTAGAGGATCCTTTATAGTGGGCCTCTGTATGTTAGAATGTATTTCAAATAGTGCTTTAGAACATATATTAAATTGCATTTTAGAAGGCATTTAGTGGATACCGAACACTGTGTCTGTTAACCTTTTGTATATTTTAAAGCATCTGGGGCTCCTCGGTGATAATAAAAGAAAAATGTAAACTCCCCGGGACAGCAAGGCTAAAAATGCAGATAAAAAGAGAGAACCCAGACTCTTAGCCAGCATAAACTGAGTATCCCCTTGAAAAGATGCCAAAAGGGCCAGAAGGCGCACAGAAGAGATAAAGGTGAAGAGTTCATTGAAGGAGGCTCCTTTTCCTTCGTCCTCCGAGACCCCCAGAAGACCACCACAGCAAACTGAGCATGCCCAGAGGGGCGTGGAGTTAATTACCATACGAGGTGAGGACAGGCGGGGCCAGGGAATGAATATGTATGAGGCAGATTGTGCAATGTTATGCATATGTAAGACCCTGGGGAATAATAAGGAGAAAGACCATCGGGTGGATATGCATGTCTTTGGTGAAGTTATTCCCTACGCATTTCGGCCAATTAAATAAATACATACCGCTCTAACAACTATTATTAGTTGTGGAGTTTTATTTCCGCCCACATTTCACACTTTGCTGCATAATCTTGCTACATTTACATATTCAACTTTCTGACTTCTCCTCCCTAGTCACTCTTCCAGCAAGATCTTTCTTATTCAACCACTTTATTTTCCTTTGCTGTCCGTGGGTCTACTCTGTGACATTCCTTTCTGCACTGCCATGACCAGATTTGTGTGATTATTCAATTTATACTCAGGCAGAGCCTTGAGACTTCACAAGCACTTCCCAGCTTTTTCCTGGTGTTTCTTAAGGGTTTCTTTTAGAAATGAGGCCAACACCAGTGTTTGCAGTAGTACTCCAGGTCCTTAGGTAAAACCTATCTGTCAGAGAATGTCTTCATAATTATACATCAATGCCCAAACTTCCCCATATCTTCAAGCCTTAGCTGTTTGCTGACCTTCCTGGTCTCTCATTTGGTAATGGCCAGAGCTATTCCACTGAACATCTGGCCACTCACTTCTTTCAGAGCCTTACCTAGGATGGCATACAGTCATAGAATGGTTTGGGATGGAAGGGACCTTAAAAAGTCATCTAATCCAAGCCTCCTGCAATGAGCAGGGGCATCTTCAACTAGACTAGGTTGCTCAGAGTCCCATCCAATCTGACCTTGAATGTTTCCAGGGATGGGGCATTTACCACTTCTCCTGAAAACCTGTTCTAGTGGTTCACCACCCTCATTATAAAAAAAATTCATCCTTATATCTAGTATGAATGTACCCTCTTTAAAACCATTATCCTAGGTTCTGTTGCAAAAGGCCCTATTAAAAGGTCTGTCCCGATCTTTCTTATAAGCCCCCTTTTAGTATTGAAAAGCTGCAATAAGGTGTCCCCAGACTTGTTCTCTAAGCTAAACAACCCCAACTCTCTCAACCTTTCCTCATGGGAGAGGTGTTCCATCCCTGTGACCATTTTTGTGGCTCTCCTCTGGACCCACTCCAACAGGTCAACCTCAACCAGCTCAAGCAGCATCCTGTCAATGTCATTTGTTCTGATGTGAATGATAACCAGGGGACTGCTTCCTGCTCCTATGTGAAATTGTCAAGACTTAGATTCGCAATTTCTTATCCATGCTCTGAGCAAAACGTACACTTCCTTTGATCTGTCCCTTGTCAGGTCTTTGAGTCTGTGTGGCACAATAGTGGTTCAGATCTTGGAAGCAGGACAGTCGTGTGGATTGCTGTCCTCTAGTAAGCATTAGCCTTGTGAGGAAGCAGAGTATTGTGCTAATATAATTCTGCTTCCAGAACTTCAAAAATATTGCTCAGAAATAGCACAAGTATCTCTATGTGAACCTTTACAAACCTACAAACCCTCCAGCTTATAGTAACACTGTTCTTCCTGGTAGTCCAAGTCTGTGATCCTTTCCCTTTTGTTTGCAGTTATCCTGTCTTCTCTTCTATACACTCTTTCTATATTATATTCATTCTTTTCCTGTCCAAAGCCTTGATAAAAATCTATAGGTTTAAAGAGCTATGTCTTCCTTTCAAGGCATAGTTTTCTTCCTCTAGTACAGCCCATGATAAAGTGTCCTTGCATGTTTGCAGAAGAATCACACTGATAAAGAGCTGTGGAGTTGTCTGAGCTGAGCTGGCATGCTCAACCATATACATGAAGATCTGCATATGGTCCTACAAGGACCTCACCATATTTCAGACCTTGGATTCAGCCGTTTTACTCTCCATCAGCAGACTCACCTAATTTCACTTGAAGTAGGGATGGCTTATAGTTCATGGCTACAGTCTCTCCTTCTCTCGTACCACAATCTCTGTCCAAAATAGATGCAGCTGTTGGATCCTGTTGAGAAAGAAAATGATACAAAACAGAATAATTTAGCTAATGGTTCTGCAGTCTGTTCTCTGACTGTTAGGTGAGTCTATTCCCACCCACATTCAGAGAGAACAGAGAACATGCTAGTGTTTTGAATGGCTGAACCCTAGGGAAACCTAGACAAAACTTTGGAAGCATGTTTAGTATGCTTACAGTACCCCTGAAAACACCAGATTTCAACACCTGGCTTATGTGATAGATAATACTGGGAATATAATATAGAGGGTGGGTCACCAGTTCAAATTCAGCCTGCTCTGGCAGTAGTCCAAAACAATTTTCATGTGATGACTCTTTTGTATGAAACACATTTACAGTTTCAGCTGAGTTCCAAGTGGACCAGTCTACCTTATGATTAAAACTAAAAAGCTCATGACCAGCCATGTTAAAGTCCATCTCAGAAGAAATGAGGACTGAGTAAGAGAATTCAATCTCCAGTCCCTCTTGGAGAGGAGTAAAGAAGCCTGTAGTTCTCAACCCAGATCTATTTGGTTTTGGCTAACTAGAAAGATTTAATTTCAGTATCTGTCAGCACAGCATTTTTTACTGTCACTGAAATCTCCCTGAAAACCAAAGTTCCTCAAACACAGAGTCCATCCCATTGTGCCTACTTGCTGACAAGCTAATTCAGGTAGTTTGTACTCTATGGTACAGCATAGCAGAGGATTCAGATATACAAAGTGCCAATTCAGGCAGCTCCAGCACTTATGAAAAGATGATTTTTGAGTAGTCTTGGGAATCCAGAGAGGTGCCAGATGACTAGAAGCTGGCAAATGTTGTCCCAATTTTCAAAAAGGGGGACCCTGAAAACTACAGGTCTGTCAGTCTCAGTTCAGTGACCAGTAAAAATAATAGAAAATATTAATCTGGGAGGTATTGACTCATGGAGGATAATGCAGTTGTTGGTCACAGCCAGCATGGCTTCATAAGGAGAAAGTCCAACTTGTCAAACCTGATTTCCTTCTACGTCAGGGTAACACAGCTAGTTGATCAAGGGAAGCCAGTAGATGTAATCTTTTTTGATTTCAGTAAAGCTTTTGATATTGTGTTGCATAGTATCCTTCTGGACAAAATGTCCAACACACAGCTGTATAACCATGTGATGGGTGAACAACTGGCTCAGGAGTCAGGCACAGAGAGTCAATGAGGTTACATCAGACTAGAGTTTGGTCACTAGTAGGGTTCCACAGGGCTCCATCCTAGGCCCAGTTGTCTTCAATATCTTCATTAATGACTTGGATGCAGGACTCAAAAGAATACTAAGTTTGCTGTTGACTCCCTCAAGGACAGAGAGACCCTGCAGAGACACCTCAACAAATCACCAACCATATGAAGTTTAACAAGGGCAAGTGCTGTATTCTGCACCTGGGATGGGGCAACCCTGGATGTGTGTATAGGCTGAGCAACAAGAGGCCAGAAAGCAGCACCAGGCAAAGGGACCTGGGAGTCCTGGTTAATGGCAACTTGAATATGAGCCAGCAGTGCCCTGGCAGCCAGGAGGGCCAACTGTGTCCTGAGGTACATCAAGCACAGTTTCACCATCCAGTCAAAGGAGGTGATTGTCCCACTCTGCACTGGTGAGACCTCGCCTCGAGTACTGTGTGCAGTTTTGGGCACAACAATATAAAAGACATTAATCTATTGGAGAGCATCCAAAGGAGGGCCACAAGGATGGTGAAGGGTCTGGAGGGGAAGCCTTATGAGGAGCGGCTGAGATCACTTGGTTTGTTCGGCCTAGAGAAGAGGAGACTGAGGGGAGACCTCATGGTGGTCTTCAACATCCTCACGATGGGAAGTGGAGGGGTAGGCACTGATCTCTTCTCTCTGGTGACCAGTGACAGGACTCAAAAGAATGGCCTGAAATTGTTTCAAGGGAGGTTTGTGTTAGATATCAGGAAAAAGTTTTTCACCCAGAGTGTGGTTGAGCACTGGAGCAGGTTCCCCAGGGAGGGGACAGGTCACAGCACCAAGCCTGACAGAGTTCAAGAAGCATTTGGACAAAACTCTCAGGCACATAGTGTCATTCTTGGGCTGTTCTGTGCAGGGTCAGGAGTTGGACTAGATAATCCTGATGGGTTCCTCCCAACTCAGCATATTTTATGACTCTATTTTATGATTCTATGATATTCAAACTCCTTTCATGGCAAATGTCAAACTTCTTAGAACTGTCTCTATTTAGCACCGTAGTAAATAAAATTGGTTTTCAAACACATTCACTTCTTCTCACTAGAAGCTAGAAACTAAATTAAACATGGATATATAGATATACAGGATTTGTAAGGTGGTAAATGGCAGGCCACCACCTGTGTCCAGGCTTCCCAGATAAAAATTTTTCTCTAACAGTCTCGGAAAAGGAAGGATACAGCTGCTTTTCAAAAGCATGACTCCAAGAGCTGGATGTAGCTAGTAGTACTGAAGACAACTAAGTCCTTGGAGCCTGTGGGAAAATGACTGAGGACCCTGTGGACAGGTAAATGGGGATACAATTAGAAGAAACTGAAGAGTCGTATTGGCATCTTAACAGGAGTTATAACAGTATGGAAATGTTGGGGGTTAGATTTGTTTCTTTTTTACTTATAGAATTTTTTCCCATAAGTTGATAGGAAACTAACTACTGGGTACTTATGGATACTTAAACAAAAAACAAAAGAAATGGCCGCAGGAGAGGAGTGTAGCACCTGGCTACACTTCTTTTGTCTCTGGGAGTTTCTCTCGGAGGGGCAAAATACCATGAGTTTTGGGGTAGGTAAAGGACGGGGCTGGGGGCAGCTGCACTCTCTCTTGTTCTTGCATCAGAAGGAGGAGAGTCAAGCTGTTGCTTACTGCGGGGAGAATTCACTGTCACTACTGGAGTTCAGTCTTAGGGATCTACCACCACCTTCTTGTGTGTTCAGGAATCCTGAGCTTGCCTTCTCCTGCCCTGCTGGAGCTTGGCCCCCGCTGTCCCACCCCCACCACTTCTTTGACACTGCCCTGGGTCTTTTGCTATGCTGTAGCCCCACACCCCCTGCCCTATCTGGACGTCCTGCAGTTCCAGCTACCACCGTGAAGCTTCTGATACATCTCATCCACCAGCCCAGGATTTCTGCTTATTCCTGCCGTTCCAGCTTGGTGCTCCTCAGAGTCCTGCAGGGGCACCAGGATCAGACTGCCCCAGGGTTTTGTGAAGCAAAGCCTCTCCTCCACCCCTTCCTGTCTTGGCCGAGAAGGCCGTCATAATGAGGTTCCTAGTTCTGTTTTGTTGTTAATGTCATAGTTATTGTTGTTTGTTTGCCTTGTTACACATACGAGTAAAGAACTGTTATTCTTATCCCTCATATCCTTGTCTGAGAGCCTCTTAATTTCAAAATTATAATCATTCGGAGGGAGAGGGTTTACATTCTCCATTCCAAGGGGGGCTTTTTGCCTTCCCTAGAAAACATCTGTCTTTCAAACTAAGACAGGAAATTATACAGTAAATCAGTTGTTGCTCCCTGGATGGAATGTGGCTGGCGTGACTTGAAACCTATTCCATGATGATTCTCCATACACACACACCTGTTAAGGGTGATGGAATGGAGGGTGGAGCAGAGTGGAGAAACCATGGCCAGACTGTGGAAATCCTTGCAGGGAAGGGAACTCAATGGTACTTTACAGCTGATAAACCACATAACACCTGTCAGTCAGGAGCAATAGGGGAAGACATCCTGCTGCTGAGCCAGAAACTGTGGGGAAATCCCTCTCCTTAGATGAACTTGCTTCATTAACCCCTAATAATAATGCATACCTCCATCCCAAAGTTACCTGCCTCCAAGGTATGACCACCCCTCACTGGGCATGTGCTCTATATTCTTTTTGACTGTGTCTTTAAAAGTGAAGCTAAATAATTTTACACCAATCAGTAACAAAGGTGTGCATGACTAGAGTCACTCAAGATTCACCTAAACACAAAAAAACAGTATAAAAATAAGTCAAGAATGGGGGAAAAGTTAGGGGAGACTCCATTGTAACTGCTGGGATCAGTTGATAGGCTGAACCTGTCTTCTCCCCCATGGGGTTGCCTATTGGGTAAGAATCATACTCTATGCATGCACTGAACATTTTATTGAGAATTGGAGCTTGCCTGTTGTGTTGGTTTTGCATAGCCTGTTTTTTCATAGCAGGGGAGCCACAGAGGTGGCTTCTGTGAGAAGCTGCTAGAAGCTTCCACCATGTCTGGCAGAGTCAATCCCTGATGGCTCTGAAGATGGACATGCTGCTGGCCAAAGCTGGGCCAATTAGAAAGGTTGGTAACACCTCTGTGATAACATATTTAAGGAGAAAATCAAAACAAAGTGGGCCATGTGAAGTTTTTTCTTCTAGTCAGAGAAGAGGAGGAGGTGAGAACATGTGAGGGAAAACAACATGGCAACACAAAGGTCAGTGAAGAAAGAGGGGGAGGAAGTGCTCCAGATGTTGGAACCGAGATTCCTCTGCAGGCCATGGTGAATACCATGGTGAAGCAGGCTATCCCCCTGCAGCCCATGGGGATCCACGGGGGATGCAGAGATCCACCTGCAGCCTGTGGGGGAGGTGCTCATGCCGAAGTGGGTAGATGTCTGGAGGAGGCTGTGATCCAGTGGAAGACCCAGTGGAGAGAGAGGGCCCTTGCTTCCAGGCTGAAGCAGCCTGTCCTTGGAGGACTGCACCCCACTGAAGAGTGACCCACACCACAGCAGTTTTGGGAGGACTGTGTGCCCATGGGAGGGACTCACATTGCAGCAGTTTTGGGAAGACTGCTGCTCATGAGATTGGAGCCACACTAGAGAAATTCGCTGAGAACTCTCTCCCGTGGGAGGGACCCCACATTGTAGCAGGGGAAGGACTCCTCTCCGTGAGCAGTGTAAGAAAACCTTAATTTTTTCTTCTCTGCCCAGCTGTGGCAGGGGAGGGTGAGTGAGTGGCTTTCATGGATGCGTGGCGTTGGGCCAGTGTCAAACCATGACACCCTGTATATTCCTTCAAGTATATTTTTGCAGTCAGACACTATTGCCAACAACCTACGAACCTTAATCTGTCAAGATTTTATATTAATAGAGTGTTATTCCATAAATGTTTGTGTGGATCCTTTGTGGACACTGGCTGTTGCCAGCAGCAGTTAACACACTCTAATAAAGAGAAAGACCTGCTGAGGGGTCTCCCTTATGCTGTTGATGTGTTACCCTGACTAAGTCAGTCGAACCACATTCCAATCCAGTAGGACAGCTCAATAAAGGATCCCCCTAATGGGATGCTGATAGACTGGTCAGGAACAAGGGTCTCGACTTTCCTGGGATGCTGACAGACAAATTAAACAGTAAGGGTTGAGTAAATCTTCCCACACTAAGGGTCAAGGAAGCCTCCCCTTTTCACATGACAGAGCCTCAATCTGCTGGCTGCAGGAAAGCATGGGATTAGACATGTTATGCTAAATGATGGTGCAATGGTCAGATATTGCCTCCTGTGGTGGTGCAGTCTAGCACTTGAACATATGAGGTCCCATGTGGAAGGAACACAGAGCCAGAAGTTCACATGGCAGGGAAATGGCCTGGTCACCTGGACTAGCTCAGGCTCAAACTGTTAAAATTGTACTTAAACTCTTTAAATGAAAACCAGACCCTATTTTTCTTACAAGTTGATATGCTGACTGTAGCTTCTCCTTGTGGGTAACCTTCCTGTGACATTAGACATCCATGTGCATGAACAGCAGGAGGTGAGAAATGTTCTGAGGTGCCTTTGAGGATCTGGACTCTGGTCCTGGACCAGAGGACTCTGCTAGAATAATCTCAAAACTGGGCTCTAGAGCAAACAAATAGAAAAGGATTCCTAGATCACTAGAGAAGAAGAAGATGATTTTCAAAGAGTGATTTATTCCATTCTGCCTTAGACACTCAAAAAAAGACAAGTCCATCCCTGGAGATGTGTCTTCCTTTTCCCCCTAGTGACTAGAGAGGTCTAGAAACTGGTAGAGACTGCACTCCTGCCCCTGGAGGTGGGGATGATTAAGGACACACCAGCAGAGTCCTTAACAATGCCTGTCCACACCAGGAATTCATCTCCAAGGTTTGGAATGATGCTTTTCTGCCTCAGCAGCACTGCTCCTCTACAGCAGAACCCACAGGAGAACATGCTATCACTGCAAAACAGACTCACAACTAGGGCAGAGGGATCACAAAGAACCATCAGAGTCTGGGCAATCACCACTGTATGCACGGGCCAGGTCCATTTCCTCCAAAGAGTAAACTGGAACCAAAAGGAAACTGAACTGGGCCAGAGACAGCATCTACAGTGCCAGCATGTATCTATCCCTGGTCCAGGAGCATCAAGGCACTGTCTTATTTCCCATTGTCCTGGTTTGGGGCAATTTTGGGAGGAAACCTCCAAATGGGGTCCCTCTAGAAAGCAAAATTCAAGCGGCCCCTCCCCCAACTGGTTCAGGAAAAGATTTCCTTGGACAAAAGTGGAAAAAACAGTTTAACGAGCAAAGTAATCACAAGCCTACAAAAAAAAAAAAAAAAAAAAAAAAAGGGATAATATTAAACAATAAAACCTCTTGCTGTTCTGAAGAGGTGGCAAATTCAGAAAGTCCTTTTCATGAGGTGTAGCTCAGCTTGCTCAGTCTCTTATCAGTCCTTCTTGCACTGGAAAATGTTGTGTCCCAGGCCCTGGTGGGCCACAGGTGTTTTTCCTGGGTTTTCAGTCTGGAGTAGGCTGATCAGTTCCAAGAAAAAGAAAAGCTACAGTCTGGGGAACTTCTCTGCCTCAGCTAGCTAAAAAAAACCCCACTAACTAAAAGCAAAGGAAAGCTCTTTCCCACATGTCCGTGCTGCAGACGACACAGTCTGTGTGAAGAGAAAAATGCAGGGGAGCAAGTACAGTTTCTGTTAACAAACTCTTCACTTCTCTCCCCCTTCGCTCTCGGAACCAGTCTTAAAGGTGCAGAACTTAATATCCAGCATAAACAGAACAGATGATTGGTGATACAAGCATCATGTAGTCACTCCAGGACACCCATCCATATTTCCTATCACTTCATATGCAATCTGTAGCAATGAACAATCCTTGGCTGTGAGAAGACAGCTTGGCTGGAGCTCCCTCTTTGAATGAACATGCTCTGCTTCTGTGCATACTGAATGGATGCATTTCTCTCTCTATAGCTCGTCCACCCAGAAAAACATTTACTTGACTAATTAGGCCTTTGCTTATGAAAGCCTATGAGCACACTGAGATACACCACAGGCTTTTGCTATTAAAATTCACTTGGCAATTCTGTCAGTTTTTACAAGCTTCCCTAGACTGATGCATTCAGTTCTGACCCCAACATCAAAATCACAGCTATGTGGTATGACCAGCCCTGGGCCAGATGATGAGAATAGAATAGAGTAGAATAGAATAGAATAGAATAGAATAGAATAGAATAGAATAGAATAGAATAGAATAGAATAGAATAGAATATTTCCATTGGAAGAGATCTACAATGACCATCTGGTGCAACTACATGACCAGTTCAGGCCTGATCAAAAGTTAAAGCATGTCATTAAAGGCATTGTCTAAATGCCTTGAACATCTTGAGGCATCAACCATCTCTCTAGGAAGACTTCTCAAGTGTTTGATCACCCTCTTGGCAAAGAAATACTTCTTAACATCCAGTCTAAACCTCCCCAGGCACAGCTCTGAACCATTCTCATGCATCCTGTCAGTGGGCACCAGGGAGGAGAGATCAGCACGTGTAATGGGTTGACTCTATCTGGATTCCAGGTACCCAACAAAGCCTCTCTATCACTCCCCTCCACAGCTGGACAGGGGAGAGAAAGTATAATGAAGGATTCATGAGTTAAGGACTGGGAGAGACCACTCACCAAATGCTGTCAGGCAAAACAGACTCAAATTAGAGATATCAATTAAATTTATTACTAACAAAATCAGAGCAGGATAATGAGAAGTAAAAAAAGATCTTATAAACACTTTCCCCCCCCCCTCCCTCCTCTCAAGCTCCACCTCCTCCCCCAGCAGTACAGGAAGACAGGGAATGGGGGTTATGGTCAGTTCATCACACATTGTTTCTCCCACTGCTCAGGGACAGGAGTTCTTCCCCTGCTCCAGTTTGGGGTCCCTCCCATGGGAACTTCTCCAATGAGTCCACCTCACGAGTAACAGTCCTCTGCAAACTGCTGCAGCATGGGTCACTCTTCCATGGGGTGCAGTCCTTCAAGGACAGGCTGCTCCAGCATGGGCTCCTCTCTCCATGGGCCTCCCATGGGTTCACAGCCTCCTCTCAGGCATCCACCTGCTCTGGCGTGGGCCTCCTCCACGTGCTGCAGGTGGATCTCTGCACCTGCGATGATCTCCATGTGCTGCAGCAGCACAGCTACTTCATCATGGTCTTCACCACAGGCTGCAGAGGAATCCCAGATCTGATGCCTGGAGCATCTCCTCCCCCTCCTTCTTCACTGACCTTGGTGTCTGCAGAGTTATTCTTCTCACATATTCTCACCCTGCTCTTCTCTGGCCGCAATTACAATTGCGTAATAACTTCTTCTTCTTCAATGTGTTATCAGAGAGGCATTACCACCATTTCTAATGGGCCTGGCCTTGACCCGTGGCACATCCATCTTTGGAGCTACCAGGGATTGGCTCTGCCAGACATGGAGGAAGTTTCTAGCACCTTCTCACAGAAGCCAACCCTATAGCCCCCTGGTTGCCAAAACCTGGCCATGCAAACCCAATGCAGCACCTCCCTCTCCACTTCCCCTCCTCAGGAAGATGGAGAGAGACATCACCCCTCAGCATCTTTTTTTCCAAACTAGATGAGCCCAAAATCCTTGGCCGCTCCTCTCAAGACATACCTTCCAGCCCTTTCACCAGCTTTGTTGCCCTCCTTTGGACGCATTCAAGGATCTTAACATCCTCTGTAAATTGTAGGGCCCAGAACTACACACAGGACTCAAAGTATGGCTGCACCAAGCCTGAATACATCGGGATAATCACCTCTTTTGACTGACTGGCTATATTGTTTGATGCACCCCGTGATGTAGTTTGCCCTCTTGGCTGCCAGGGCTCACTGTTGACTTTTACTGAGCTTGCTATTGATCTGCACCCCCAGATTCCTTTCTGCAGGGCTGATCTCCAGTCACTCCTCTCCCACTTTATATTTGTGCCCAGCATTACTCCATCCCAGGTGCAGAATCTGGAATTTTGACTTGTTACATTTCATCCCATTAATCATAACCTAATGCTCCAGTCTATCTAGAGCAAGATCTCTTGTCCCTTGAGAGAGTCAACAGCAATTCCCAGTTTGGTATCTGTAAACTTGCTAATGGTGCATTCAACTCCTGCATCCAGATCATTGATAAAGATATTGAACAGAACTGGCCCTAGAATTGAGCCCCGAAGAACACCGCTGGTGACTGGTTGACAGTCAGATGTAGCTCCATTCACTACAAACCTTTGAATTCTGCCCTTCAGCCAGCTCTTCACCCAGTGCACTGTAAACCTGTTCATCCCATGGTTGGACAACTTGTCCAGAAGGATGCTGTAAGGGACAGTATCAATGGCCTTACTAAAATCGAGAAAAACTACATCCACTGCCTTCCTTTCATCTACTAGGCAATTGATATTGTCATAGAAAAATATCAAATTAGTTAAACAGGACTTTCCCTTTGTAAACCAATAATTGTGCTTGATGATTGCATTGTTCTTTAAGTACCTTTCAATACCATCCAGTATGATCTTCTCCATAATTTTTCCAGATATTGAGGTTAGACTAACAGGTCTGTAGTTTGCTGGGGCTTCCTTGATGCCCCTCTTATAAATTGGAATAATATTGCCTAGCTTCCAGTCAGCAGGCACCTCCTCAGACCCCCAAGACCTTTAGTAGATAATTGAGAGGAGTCCTGCCATAACATCCTCTAGCTCCTTCAGAACTCTGGGATGAATCCCATCGGGCTCCATGGACTTATGAACATTCAGCTGATACAGCTGGTAATTTACAATTTTAGTGTCCTTAAAGGAAGGCACTGTTCCTGCAGTCATGGCTCTCCAACTCAGAGGACCGGGCAGCCCAAGGTCTATCAGTATAATTTAAGACTGAGGCAAAAAAAAACCCCATTTAATGCCTCTGCTTTTTGTTCATCCCTATTATTCAGATGACCATCTTTAACAAATACAGTCCAATGTTTTCTTTACACCTCCTCCTGTTATTAATATACTTTAAAAAGCCTTTCTTTTTGTCTGACATAACACTGGCCAGTTTCAACTCTAATTGAGCTTTGGCCTTTTGTCTTCTCCCTACATATACTAACCACAGCTCTGTAATCTTCCTGAGAAGCCTGACCTTGCTTCCTGAGATCATACCATTTCTTTTTTCCTTTGAGCTCCAGGAGCAGTTTCCTGTTCAGCCAAGCTGGTCCTCTGCTCTGCTTACTTGACTTAGGACACAATGGGATTGCCTGGTCCTGTACATTTAAAAGGTGGTTCTTAAAGACTGACCAGCACTCATGGACTCCTTGGTACTAAAAAGAAGATTCCTGGGATACTCTGCTAAATAGCTCCCTGAGTAGCTTAAAGTTTGCTCTCTCAAAATCCAGGGTAGCAACTCTGCTGACATTTTTTCTCATTACACTGAAAATTTTAACCTCAGTCATTTTGCAATCACTGTGGCCAAGACAACCACCCATTTCCCATGAGTCCTTCTCTAGTCTCAAACAAGTCTAGGAGGGCATCTTTCCTAGTTGGTTCACTGAGAACCTGTGACAAGAAGTTATCTTCCACAAACTTCAGGAATTTTACAGACTTGCTTGTCACAGAAGAATGGTATTCCCTGTTGATGCCTGGAAAGTTGAAATCTTCCATAAGGACAAGGGCTACCAATCCAGAGATTTCTCCTAATTTCCTGTAGACTAACTCATCAGCGTCATCGCCTGGCTGGGTGATTGATAGTAGACACCCACCATGACAGCTTCTTTGTTTTCCATCCCCCTAATCCTCACCCAGAGGCTCTCTACCACATCATCCCTAACTGTAATGGATGTACAGTCATACCTCTCACATACAGTGCTACTCCTCCACCACACCTGCCCTGCCTAGCCTTCCTGAACAGCCTGTAGTCCTCCATCCTGGCACTCCAGTTTTGGGACTTATTCCACCAAATCTCACTAACACCAATGACATCATAGCTTTGGGAACTGACCAAAGCTTCCTGTTCATCCTGTTTGTTTCTCATACTGCATGTGTTGGTGTACAATGAGTTCAGATGTGCTCTTGAGCCCTACATGCTCCCAGGAGCAGCATAAATGTTCCCACTAGCATCTCTATCCTCAGGCGATGCCATGACAACCCTTCTTACCTTCAGCTCTCCTGTTGGTATCCCTTTCCCCCATCAATTCTAGTTCTCGATCAGTCCCATCAGCTTATGTTCAAAAATGTGTTTTCTCCATCTGGACATCAAGACCCAGAATACCTTGCCTCTCAAAGGCTATTCCATTTTTTAAAACCCCAACATTTTGCTGCAGGCACCAGTCCTGCAGCCAGGTATTGATATCCTAGGCTCACCTGTTTCTTCCAAAGTTTCTCCCTATTATTGAGGAAAATCCCCCAGGACTGAGGAAAACACTACCTGTGCTCCTGCATATTTTATCATTCTTCCCAGGACTCTGAAGTTTCTTTTGACTGATCTTAGACTTTTTGTTGTGACATCATTTGTACCCATGTGAAAGTGCAGAAATGGATAGTAAATTGTCTGTGATTTCTCTCTACTCACTGAGAGCAGAACACAATGTTCCAAATCAAAAGGCAAGTGCTGAGATGTGGCTGTACAGGCTCTAAATGGCTCTAGGTTTACATACATTTAAGGGTTTTTTGTTCCTGAGGCCTCCTTATGTCTTCATTCCTAGGGAGAAAAATACATTCCATCAGGCCACTGTATAAACAGTTGGCTGAGGCCAGAGTTTAGTCAGTTTTCTCCCCACATGCTCAGAGCTTAATTTGATATGGGTAGCCATAGCATTCAAACAGTGGGGAGGTTCCTTATTAGTTTTTTTTCTATAGACTTGACATGATGGGCCTTGAAAACTCTGCCCTCCTGCTAGGTACAGCTGTGTCCTACAGTGTGTACAATGTGTCATTTCTGAACATCAGAAAATAGTTCCAGTGAGCCTTCATGGAGCAGGAGTGCTGTGAATCCTCAGTATGCAGGGGCACAGAGAAGCTAAAATCACTTTAAACTGAAATTGGAGATTTAAGGAACATGGCATGCTCAGTAGGATTTTTAGTCTTTCTCTGTTTAAAACAACCCATGAAAATCCCCTCTTTCCTTTTGGCAGTACTGAGCAAGAAACACAAAATCTGCCATAATGCATCAGGTCAACAGTCTTTTTATACTCATCACCTGCCTACACTCATTGTGGTGGGAAATAGCTCTAGACAACAGTGTGCACTTACATTCTGAACAGTGGATTTGAGTGCTGGGTACAAACACACCCTTGGTAGAACCTTAGAAAATGTAGCTTCCTTTGCCACAGTCAACACCTCTGATATCTTGAAAGTTTGACAAGTCTCTGCTTTCCACCCTGTAACTACTTTGGGAACCCAGTGCATGTGGAAAGGAATGGGTACACAGATTCTGTGGCCTTCAGATGCCCCTTAAAAGCATAGCTGGGAACTGGGATGTGTCTATGTGCCCACGCTTCCCAATGAATTTTTACAGCCCTGAGAAAATATTCTCCACTCTGATGTCTGTGGGAAATTCTGTCATCATTAAAACAGCTCTGCTCTTTGATAAAGCAGAAAAGGAAGATTTTCCTATCCTCCAATCTCAAGGAAAGACACGATATAAGGGGATTTACCCATCACTTCCCTCCAGAGTTCAGAGGCTTTGGTATGATCATCATCAGCTGAATCATTTTGAGTTGATTGCTCAGGAATGCCAGTCACAGAATCATCAAGGTTGGAAGAGACCTTCAAGATCATCTGGTCCAACTGTCAACCCAGCACGACCATAATCACCTCTAAACCATATCCCCAAGTGCCACATCCAGACATGTCTTGAACACTTCCAGAGACAGTGGCTCCACCACCTCCTTGGGCAACTTATTCCAATGTCTAACCACCCTTTCAGTGCATTTTCTTTTCTAATATCTATTGTGAACCCACTCTGACACAACTTAAGGCCATTTCCTCTCATCTTTTCACTTGAGACATGGCAGAAGGGACTGACTCCCACCTCACTACAACCTCCTTTCAGGTAGTTGAAGAGAGTGATGAGGTCCCCCCTGAGCCTTTTCTTCTCCAGACATAACAACCACAGTTCCCTGAGCTTCTCCTCATAAGATATGTTTTGTATACCTTTCACCAGCTTCATTGCCCTTCTTTGGAAACACTCCAGCACCTCAATGCCCTTTTTGAAGTGAGGGGCCTTAATTGAACACAGTATTCAATGTATGGTGCCACCAGTGCTGAGTACAGGGGGACAATCACTTGCTTAGTCCTGCCAGCTACACTATTCTTGATATAAGCCATGATGCCATTGGCCCTCGGCCACTTGGGCACACTGCTGGCTTATATCCAGTCAGCTGTCAACCAGCATCCCACCAGCTTCCACCATATCTGGCAGAGCAAATCCCTGGTAGCTCTAAAAATGGACATTCTGCAGGCCAAGGCTGGGCCAATTAGAAATTGTGGTACCACCTCTGTGACAGCATATTTAAGAAGAAAGAAAAACAAAAAGTTATTGCGCAGTTGTAATTGCAGCCAGAGAAGAACAGCGTGGGAATGTGAGAGAATCAACTCTGCAGATACCAAGGTCAGTGAAGAAGGAGGGGGAGGAGGTGCTCCAGGCACCGGAACTGGGATTCCCCTGCAGCTCATGGTGAAGACCATGGTGAAGCAGCTGTGCCCCTACAGCACGTGGAGATCCACAGGAATGCAGAGATCCACCTGAAGCACATGGAGGATGCCCATGCCAGAGCAGATGAATGCCTGAGAGAAGACTTTGATCCAGTGGGAGGCCTGTAGAAAGAGGATCCCCCTCTGGAGCATCCTGTCCTTGAAGTACTGCACCCCATTGAAGAGTGACCCATGCTGCAGCAGTTTGAGGAGGACTGTTGCCCGTGGGATGGACTCATGTTGGAGAAGTTCATGGAGAACTGTTGTCCTGGTTAAAGGAGTAGAGCACCATTTTAACACCATATGGGTGTAACCCAAACTGTGTATTCTACTCTCCTCTATGTCATTTCTGACAAACTGTTAATGATGGGTCCCTTGCAGTAGCTGCCCAGTGCATACCCAACACCTCAGGCTACAAACTGGGTGTTAAATGAGATAAGGAAAAAGAGGCAAACCCTGTGAGGCAGGGTGGTGTTTCTTTTTCCTCACAAATGACTCAGCTATGATAACTGCCTCTGGGGACAAACCAGCACAGTCCCAGAGGGAGTCATCTCTGCTAATGGGCCACGATAAACTGAATGTCACCAACAGAATAGGCAATTGCAATGACTCTCAGGATTACATAATTCCATTGTGAAACTCCCCGCCCTCGGGGAGGTACTGAGCATTCCCACCTGAACCTGGCCATACATAATCTTGGGGTTTGGGGACTTGGTACACCACCACCACTGGACGGATCCAGAAGAGGAGCAGAACTTCCACAGGACCACCACTTTTGACTACTGCCATCACTTCAACAGGACTGCAACCACCACTTGATAGGACTGCGACCATCACCCTGACCAACAGGGTGCCAGGTTGTACTCTGACTTGGGGTTTAAGCCAGTTTTCTGTATATCATTGCATTAATTGTAATCTTTCTATTAAATTATAACTCCAACCTGAAATATCTCTTAAGCTAATTGAGTGGGGTTCATTTCCCTGCCCAGTTTATTTTCAAACCAGCACAACTGTCTCCCGTGGGAGGTACCCCACAGTGGAACATGGGAACAACTCCTCTCCCTGAGCAGTGGGAGAGACAACTGGTGATGAATTGACTGTAATCCCCATTCCCTGTCTCCTTGTGCCACTGGGGTAGGAGGTAGAGCTGGGAAGGAGGGAGGGGTGGGGGAAGGTGTTTTTAAGGGTTTATTTTACTTCTCATTATCCTGCTCTGATTTTTTTTTAGTGCAATAAATTCAATTAATATCTCTAAGTTGAGCCTGTTTTGCCTGTGACAGTATTTGGTGAGTGATCTCCCCCAGTCCTTATCTCAACCCATGAACCCTTCATTAAATTTTCTCTCCCCTGTCCAATTGCAGAGGGGAGGGAGAGTGGCTTTGGTGGGTGCTTGGCATCTGGCCAGGGTCAACCCACTACAGACCTGGGTGGCAAAGAGCTAAAATCACTGGAGTAAGTGGAGAAACTGTTACCTTACCACAGAACTGCTAAGGTTAATTTATGGGTCCTGGGTGAGAAGTGGATGCCAGCTACTCACTTTGCAGTTAATGATCACTATGAAAATATTTTGGGTTTCAGTGTTCTGAATGGTGGAACCTGGTGTCTGCTGGAAAGCAGCGTGTGGTCCTTTGGTTTGAATGTTAACCCTAACCTAACCCTAAAAGAAATCTGAGACTACAGTGCACTTACTCCATGCAGCACCTGCACTCCCAGATTCAAAAATTACTAATGTACCACAATATCAAATTTCTGCTGCAACACGAAATGGAATTTCTGAATTTATAGCTGATTTGTGCTCACTTACAGCTGCAGTACCCAATATTGCAAACCTATCAGCCACAATGCAAGCACCTGGATGCTTTGATGCCTAAAGATTTTTGACTTTTATATATTTTTATATATTTGTAGCTTTTTAGATTTTTAATATATAGCTGTATAGTTTTTAACACTTTCACACACTTTGGAATAGTAGATTACCCTTTCTCACACATTTATGCCACCTTATTGAAATTCTGTTTAGTCTTATTTTCAAGAAAAAAATTTCCAACAAGAACACCCTGTATTGCACCAGCACTTGGGAGACATAAGAAAATATGGGGCAAAGAACTATTGGATATACTTCAAGGGCAGACCCAAGGATGGGTTACCAGGGCAACTGGTCTCCTATTGGACATACTTGCTAGATATACTAATTAATTAAACTTATAAAATTGTGGAAATCTGATGCTGCTCATGTGTATACCTATGATTTGTACACCTGAAAGCTTTCATTGAAGAACTACTCTTTATGTTACCACTTTTAAAATTGTTTAGAAAGTCTTTCTTTCAAGTCTAGGCAACAATGCAGCCTAGGATACGATTGGCTTACTGGGCTGCAAGTGCACACTGCTGGCCCATGTCCAGCCTTTCATCCACCAGCACCCCCAAGTCTTTCTCAGCATGGTTGATCTCAATCTGTTCATCCCTGAGCTTATGTTGATGGTAGGGATTGCCCTGACCCAGGTGCAGCACCTTGCACTTAGTCTTATTAAACCTCATCAGATTCCCATGGGCCCACTTCTCAAGCTTGTCCAGGTCTTCTGGATGCCATCCTGTCCGTCAGGTGTGTCAACTGCACAACTCAGCTTGATGCCACCTGCAAACTTGCTAAAAGTGCACTCAATCCCTTTGTCTATGCCATTAATGAAGATATGAAATAGCACTGCTCCCAACATGAACCCCTGAGGAACACGACCTGTCACTGATGTCCATCAGGACACCAAGCTGTTGGCCACTGCCATATGAATGCAACCATCCAACCACTTTCTTATCCACCTAACAGTCCACTCATCAAATCCATTTCTCTCCAATTTAGAGAGGATATTGCAGGGGACCATGTCAAAGGCTTTACAAAAGTCCAGATAAGTGACATCTGTAGCCCTTCCCTTCTCCACTGATGGAGCCCCTCCATCATAGAAGGCCGCTAGGTTGGTCAGGCAGGACTTGCCCTTGGTGAAGCTGTGCTGACTATCTCGAATCACCTTCTTGTCCTCCATGTGCCTTTGCGCAGTTTCTAGGAGGATCTGTTTCATGATCTTCCCAGGCACAGAGGTGAGGCTGACAGGGCAATAGTTCCCAGGATCCTCCTTTCTACCCTTTTTAAAGATGAGTACAATGTTTGCCCTTTTCCAGCCACCTGGGTCTTCACCTGACTGCCATGACTTTTCAAATATGGAGAGTGGCTTGGCAACTACATCAGTCAAGGGCAGGACTCAGGAATGCATCTTGTCAGGTCCCATAGACTTATGTATATGCAGGTTCCTCAGGTGGTCACGAACCTGATCTTCTCTTACAGTGGGAAGGACTTTGCTCCCTCCAGTGCCCATCTTGCAGTCCATCCACTCAAGAAATGTAGGAAGAGAGGTTGCCAATGAAGACTGAGGCAAAAAAGTTGTTGAGTACTGTCTTGGTTTGAAAGACAGGGGTCCGCTAAGGAAGTCAGGACCCTCCCTTGGAATGGAAAATATGACCCCTTTCCCTCTGAATTATTATAATTTTGAAATTAAGGGGCTTTCAGGCAAAGATATGGGAAAAGGAATAATTTCTTTACAAGTATGTATAACAAGGCAAACAAGCAACAAAAATGGCAGTGACAACAAACAGAACCAGAAACCCAGTAACAGCCTGCTCGGCTGCAGGCACTTTCCCCTTTGGTGTAGTTATGGTCACAGCCGGCAGGGGCACTGGCAGGCTCCTGGTGGGCAGGGCAGGTGCAATGATTCCCCCACAGCTGCAGGGGGGGGCTGTGGTGGAGTTTGAGGACCATGCGGTAATGGCAGCTTGACTGAGACAGGAAAGGATGGCAAAAAGGCTTGTTTTCGAAACCCCCCAGGGGTAGCCGATCTTGGTGCCCCAGCAGGACTCTCAGAAGCAGCAAGGGGGAATGGCAGGAATGAGAAAAAAAAATCCTGGGGTGGTAGACGAGGTATACCAGAAGCTCCACAGCTGTAGCTGGAACCGCGGGGTGTCTGGGCAGGGCTGCAACTGCCGGGCGTCCCGGCAGGGCAGGGGGTTCAGAGCCACAAAGTAGTGAAAACTTGGAGCAGTAGCAAAAGAATGTTGGGAGCAGGGCTGCAGCAGCCTAGCTCTCGAGCAGATGGTAAGAGTTCTTTTTTTTTTTAGTGAGGTAGAGTGTTAGTAAAGTCCCAGTTCAGTGGCTCCTCTCACAAGCAGAGGCTCACCCCACAGCAGAAGAAGCAGGACTAGGCTGCGCTACGATGACAGCAGTGAATTCCATCCCCCAAGCAGCAGCTTGACCATTCTCCTCCAAAGACGAGAGAGAGAGAGAGAGAAAGAGAAAATAGGGGCTGCACCCAACCCTGTTTTCCCAGTCCAAAAAGAAAAGAAGAGTAGCCAGTTGGACCCCTCGCCTGAGCTGTGGCCGCTTTCTTTTGTCTCTCTTAAGTAGCCGGTTGTTATTGTCTCCCAGCAACACATAAAGGGAAAAATTCTTTGAGACAGAAAGAATCTTAAACCGCAACAAGTACCTCAGCCTTCTCCTCATCCATTCTTACCAGGTTTCCAGCATTTTTTTCTTATAGGGGGTGCACCTTCTTTGACCTTAATGCATGTGTTGTGAGGCAATAACAAAGATTTATTTGAGAAAGTATGACAGATATAGGTGGACTATATCTGCACAGATGATTTGACTTAACAGACATCAGCTTGACCAGCCTAGCTCAAAGTAAAAAAGTCCCTAGACACAACAAGGATAAGTTGGATTCGAACCCAGTCAGCCAACCCGTGAAGCACAGATACACCCATATCATTGGTCAATGAGCTAAGCAGTTAAGACCCTTGACCAATCATGTCTGTAAGTGCGGGAAATTTGAATACCCTGTAAAAAGAGCTGCCGAACAATAAATAAGGCTGTTACCACATGATCCTCAGTGTGTTAATGTCGCGTCCCTGTCTCCAACTCCATAGCGACAGGAAAGTAACACCATCAAAGCCTGAGACATTTTTTTTGTCACCAAATATAATGTTCATAATTTTGAAATACATCCTCATGAAAGCCCTGAAACCATACTTGTATATATTGGAAAAGGATGTGCTTGTATGCAAACCCCTAGTGATATTGTATTTGTAGATAACCTTATTGTAGACACAAGCAACCAGCCCAATTATGCCAACTTTTACCAGTTCACCAGGTGGTCAAGTATGACTTTGGGATCACTGAACACCAGGGACCACCAAAGAGACCCCCAGGACAGAAAAACGCATGCTCAGAGGGGAGGGAACATAGGTTAATGACTTCAGGGAAATTATTATCTATGTATGTTTCTTCTGGGAAAACCTATGAATATATATGTGTATTGGGTTTACATGGCCAAGCTTTGGTAGCTGGTGATATGCAGAATGACTCTAAAACTCAAAGGTAAATGAGTTTTAAAGTAGGTATGTATTTTATTCAGCAGCTGGACACAGGGAGGATAAATCCATCAAATTTGTGCGCACCGACCCATTTGTTGCGTTCTCTTTTATCCTCTAAAAGTTACATATGCATTAAGTTTCACAATACCCCATGCGTATTCATTCCCCGGCTCCACCCTGTTCCGCTTCCATATGCTAGTTGTCTTATCAGTCCTTTGTGCCTGCACAGTTGTCTCTGGTGGTAGTTCAGTGGTCCTAAGGAGGAAGTAAAGAAGCCTTTTTTGGAGAACAAACTTCTGAACCCGTCTGCTGGCGCATGCTCGCTGATCCCTTGTTCACAGCCCAAGACAGATGATTAATCTAATCTCAGTCCCAGGAACTTAGAGTCTTGCTATCATAGCATCCTTGGGGTTTTGGGATGCTTGCATACTGTTCCAGTGGTCGTCCTTCTCCTTATCGCCCATCCTTGCATTCCTTCATGTTGTTCTCATACATCCTGCTTTCCTTTCCCAGATGGTGAGTATAGTGAAATGCAGCAAATATCAAGCAATATGCGTCTTCTAAATGTCTATTTTCTAATCGCTACCCTTCTAACTTCTCACCCCATGTCTCACCGGAGGGCTAAAGGGGTGGCTTCTGTGAGAAGGTGCTAGAAGCTTCCTCAATTTCTGGCAGAGGCAATCCATGGCAGCTCCAAAGATGGATGTGCCTCTGATCAGGGCTGGGTGAATGAGGAATGGTGGTAATGCCTCTGTGATAACATATTTTTCCCATGTATTCAGCATAGGTTCAGCCGCACCTTGAGTACTGTGTCCAGTTCTGAGCCCCCTAAATTAGGAAGGATATTGAGATGCTTGAACATGCCCAGAAGAAGGGCAACAAGGCTGGTGAAGGGTCTAGAACACAAGCCCTATGAGGAGCTGTGGGAGACAAGAAAAGTCTTATAGAATAAGTAAAAGGCCTTTGCTCACTTTTGTTCATGATTCAGGAAAAGCACTTTGGGAAATGTACAGCTGACATGAAGACAAGAACAAGTTATGTAAGCTTCATGTTGACAACGCCTGATCAGAGTTCTAATTGGTCAGAAGAACAAGTGGACAGCAACACAGGAGGTAGCATGCAGTCAGCATGTGTTTGTTTTAGTTCACAAGAATGTTAACAAGTATAATTTTAGCCAGAGTATTTTTAGCATAGTATAAAAGCCTAGCATAGTCGTACAGTATATAAGGCCTTGCATGATGGTAATAAATGATTCTCTTGGTAAGAGACAAGGGAGTCCATGTATTCATCATCACTACAAGGAGCAGCTGAGGGAGTTGGGGCTGTTTAGTCTGGAGAAGAGGAGGCTCAGGGGAGATCCTATCACTCTAAAACTCCCTGAAAGGAGGGTGTAGCCAGGTGGGGGTCAGTCTCTTCTCCAAGGCAACCAGTGACAGGACAAGAGGACAAAGCCTTAAGCTACACCAGGGGAAGTTTAGACTGGACATTAGTGTCCTGGTTTAAAAGGGCAGGTGCCTGCCAAGGAAGGCAGGAACCTTCCTGTGATGGATAATATGAAACCCTTCTCTCTGAATTATTATAACTATGAAATTACGGGGCTTTCAAGCAAAGATATAGGAAAAGGAATAACAGATCTTTACTGATATATAAATGTATAACAAGGCAAACAAATAACAACAACAGCAACAACAACAAACAAGACCAGAAACCCAATAACAGCCTTGTCTCGGCTGTCAAGCACTTTCCTCTTTGGTGTAGTTATGGCCACAGCCGGCAGGGGCGCTGTTGGCTCCTGGCCAGGCAGGGCAGGTACAATGATTCCCTCATGGCTGCGGGGGTCACTGTGGCATGAGCTCAGCTGCCTGTCCATGTGGTAATGGCAACTCAGCCACCGGGAGAGAGAGGATAAAAAGGGGTTTCCTTTGCAAACTCATGGGGAGCAGCCAGTCTCAGTGCCACTCAGGAAGCTGAATGGACTGTAGCAGGAACCTCAGAGCAGCAGGCTGGAACAGCAAAGGTGAGGACACCCAGGGTGTCAAACAAAGTGTAGCAAAACCTCCAAAGACGTGGAAGGAGACACAGGGGTCTGGGCAGACACAGGGTGTCAAGTTAAAGTGTAGAAAAAACCCGAAACAGCGGCAGAAAAACAGTGGGGCTGGGCAATCGAAGATGAGCTTCTGCAAGCAGCTGGGAGATGCTCCCTCCAGGGGAGGGAGGAGGTCAGCATCCCCTTCCCACTGAGGTTGGGTGTTGAAAAGATCCCAGTTCAACAGCTGCTCTCGCGAGCAGAAGCCCACCCATGGTAAGGAGAAGCAGTGCAGGACAAAAACTCCGCAGTGGTAGCAAATTCCCTGGACAGCAAGTCTGGCACCAAAACCACATCTGTCTCTACTTTGATCCCAAGAGCAAGAGTGTGAGCGAGGGCCGAGCCCATCCCCTCACCTCCCAGCCAAAATCTCACGGTATCTCTGCACTTCCCAAGAGAAAGCCCCCCATCAATTAACTGTAGCAAACCGCACCCTTCCCCCTCCTCCTTCCTGCCACATCTTTTGTCTTTTAAGTATCATCATTATCATCTCTTAGGCAACAAATGGGAGAAAATTCCCTGAGATAAAGAAAAAGAAAAAGGAAAAATCCTAACCTCCAACAATTAGGAAAAAGTTCTTCATAGAAGGATTGAGCATTGGAATGAACTGCCCAGGGAGGTGGTGGAGTCACCGTCCCTGAAGTTGCTTTAGAAAAGCCTGGATGTGGCACTTAGTGCAATGATCTTGATGCCAAATGATTTTTTGCCTTTTTCTTTTATATAGTCTCTATATTCTTTATACATATATTTGTATAAATGAAGTTTAGTTTTCATCTGAGGGGAGACGATTTAGAAGGAGCTTGAACCATGGGAAATTACATCACCATTTGTGCTCCTAATTGGTGCTTTTTGTCAATTATGCTAATTTGCTAAACTTATAAAACTGAATACACCCTGTGTGGGGCGAGTGGGGTAGTTTGTGGACATTTTCCATATCTACCCCTGGAGGCCTCCAATAAAGACCAGCCTTTACATTACCTCCTAGACTAATATTATCTTAAAAGTGTGTTGTTTTATTTCTAGGTTCTTTAAGGCATCAGTCTAGTTGACAAGGTGATGTTTGGTCATAGGTTGGGCTTGATGACCTCAAAGGTCTTTTCCAACCTAGTTAATTCTGTGATTCTGTGATATTTAAGAAGAAGAAAAAGAAGTTATTGTGCAGTTGTAATGGGGGCCAGAGAAGAGTGGGGTGAGAATATGTGAGAAGATTAATTCTGCAGATACCATGGTCAATGGAGAAGGAGGGGAAGGAGGTGCTCCAGGCACTGGAACTGGGATTCCTCTGCAGCCTGTGGTGAAGACCATGGTGATGCAGGCTGTCCCTCTGCAGCACATGGAGATCCACAGGGATGCAGAGATCCACCTGCAGTCTGTGGATGAGCCCCACACCAGAGCAGATAGATGCCTGAAAGGAGGCTGTGATCCAGTGGGAGGCCCAATGTCCTGGGTTGGCAGGCGACTCCTACTCTATATCCTACATCGTGGGGCTGTATTGTGTCTTGGCAGTTGTTTTCTCTTCCCCTCCAGCGAGGACTGCGGCTGATAGGCGGGCCCTTGCTGGGAAGGGGGGGGGGGGGGGGAAACGGCTGCAGGCTTCTTTACTTTCACTTTTGGCTCGGCTTGCTCTCTGCTAGGTGTGCTTGCTGCTTTTTTGCTATTTTCTCGCTACTCTCTGCTCATTTTCTTCCTTCCTTTTTTCTTTCCCCTTCCCGAAGATTAGGACCGGCTCTGGACTGACCTGACCTGACCTGAGGAAAGTTCGGGAATTCCTGGAGCTCGACAGAGAAGATCAGCGCCTCTCCTCGCACAGTACCTGTTTCCTTCTTTTTTTTCTTTTGTGTGGGGAGTGTTGTTAATAAAATAGGTTTTTCCACTTTCCCTCCAAGGAGTTTTTCTTCCCTCCCGAACCCAGGTCTGGGAGTGGGGGAGGGGGTGGTGGAGGTTTGTTTTAGGGGTTCTCCCCCTAATCTGTTCCAAACCGGGACACCCATGGAGAGAGGAGCCCATGCTGGAGCAGCCTGTCCTTGAAGGATTGCAACCTGTGGAAGAGTGGCCCATGCTGCAGCAGTTTGGGGAGGACTGTTGCCCATGGGATGGACTCATGTTGCAGCAGTTTGCCGACAAGTGTTGCTCATGAGATGGACTCACATTGGAGAACTTCATGGAGAATTGTCTCCCATGGGAGGGACCCCAAACTGGAGCAGGGGAAGAACTCCTGTCCCTGAGCAGTGGGAGAAACAATGTGTGATGAACTGACCATAACCCCCATTCCCTGTCTTCCTGTACTGCTGGGGGAGGAGGTAGAGCTTGAGAGGAGGGAGGGGTGGGGGGAAGGTGGGTTTTTTAAAAGATCTTGCTTTACTTTTCATTATCCTGCTCTGATTTTGTTAGTAATAAATTTAATTGATATCTCTAATTCGAGCCTGTTTTGCCTGTGACGTTATTTGGTCAGTGACCTTTCCCAGTCCTTAACTCATGAACACTTTGTTATATTTTCTCTCCCCTGTCCAGCTATGGAGGAGAGTGATATAGAGGCTTTGCTGGGTACCTGGCATCCAGCCAGCATCAACCCACAGTATGTAAAATATAGTATATAAACAGAAGCTTTTTCTGTACTCAGCATGCACAATATTTCTGAAGACATATCCCCTTGTGCATCTGGCTGAATAACAAATGCCTGCTTCTAATGCTGTGTTAGTGTTAAGCAGCTTTATTTTTGCCAATTTTTGGTAACGCAGGGACACTTCTTCCCTTCCCAATGCTAAAAAAAAAAAGCAAAATTGAGATCACTAAAGAAAAACCTATTTTTATTCCCAGAAGTAGAAGGTCTCATCTTCTCCCCTATTTACAAAGCTCATTCCCGATTCCCTCAGTTAATGTAGCACTGTGGTTTATGCACTGCAAAGGACCTGAAGATCCTGCCAGCCCTATGACACCTACTGAGGCTTGAATCAGCAAGGTGTCCAACAGCTGAAGCACTGCTGGATGCTGCAGATGGGAAGTGACCAGCATGGTTAGTTTTACCACACTGAGCTTAAAGTTGGCAGCACACAAAATGCCAGCCATATTCCTAGCTGTCCCTCAAGAGCATCTGAAGATATTTAGTGTTGCTATCTTCCACATAGCACAGCACACTGAGCAAAGACCAGAGCATACCTTACATATTGAGGTAAACTGGGCTTGACAGAAGCTGTTTGAAATAAAGTCAAGCAGACACCATTTATTGGCATGAGAATGTTTTTAAAGGAGAGTTTGTTTCCCCTCCATGTTCCTTGAAATGAAGCTGATCTCCATCTGGCTCCAGCTTGTCTCCTGGGCCTCCCATTGACAGCACAAAAAAGAGATATCAAGCCAGACCAGATGGCTTCCACCTAGCTTCTCCTTTGAAGGCAGCCCCCTTATCAGCTGAAATCAAACCATCTGTCCCTGATCCCCTTCAAGGAGCCCCAGCATATTGCAGAGCATGGGAAGAAGCTGTAGGAGACTGAAGGAACGGTTGACTGGCTCAAAACAATCCAGTGGGAAAGTGATGGGAGCACTGCTCCCCACCCCCGCTGCCTCCTTGAGCCTTCTCACACACTGCTGCATAGAGCGTGCCCATTTGAAAAGTCAGCTGCTACTATAATGGGGGCAGTCGACTGCATAGGACCACCATAAGCCTCAAAATGAAGCCAAGAACATTCTGGCTCTGTGTAAAGTGCAGGTGTGAGACTTTGGCGCTGCAATTATCAAAGGCCTGTCTGGGGAGGGCCCCAGGGAATTGATAAAAGACAGCCAGGTGTGTACCATGTGGCACGCTCCGCTACCCTGGATTTAAAAGCTGCTGAGACCATGCTGGATCCTAGATTAGTGATTATCTACCTGTCTCTTTCTTCTTTTTTTTTTTTTTTCCTTTTTTCTTTTTCTTTTTTCTTTTTTCTTTTTTCCTTTTTTCTTTTTTCTTTTTTCTTTTTTCTTTTCTCTTTTTTCTTTTTCCTTTTTCCTTTTTTCTTGTTTGCTTTTTCTTTTTTCTTTCTTTTTTCTTTTTCTCTCTCTTTCCCTTTCTTCTCCTCCCTTCTTCTCAAAATATATTGTAAGCCTGACTAAAAAATCCAGCCAAAGCCTTGCCAAGTGCCTTATTCTATCTAAATGTTCTAAAGTTTGCAAGTAAAAGCTGTTTGTTATTGAACCTCTTGAGAACTTTGTTGTTTCTCCCATGCACCACACAGAGTATATCCAGCTACCTTCCCCTAAACCTGCCAAGTGGGATGGAACAGAAGCACTGGACAAAGTGGGAACAGTTCGAGGGAGGTCATTGCATGTACAAAAAGACAAACCCTGGTTGAGCTGAGAAGGGAGATGAAAGAGTGACCACATCAGTGCTTCCTGGGACAGGCTTAGGCACATGCTGAATGGCTCTTGCTCTTTATTCAGCTCACTCTGGTCTGCTGCTACTTCTGCTGTGGAGACATGGACCAGCCCTAAAGTCCTGTGCTAGAGCTCCCAAAGGCCTTGCTGGAAGGCAGACTGCTGTGAGCCACAGAGGGTTTTGCCTGCTTTGCTTGCTGAGCATGACTACCCAAATCTTTGTGTTCTGACTGAGTTTTTTTAATTACCAAATATTTAGTCTTTGGGATTGTTATAAATGCACATTATGAAGTTGGCTTTTCACAAATATTAAAATGAACACTATATGTATAAGGTGGGAAGGTTTTACTGTATTTTCTTTTATTATTAGAGTTTAGAAATGTGATGAATGTATATTTTCTTTTTGCTTGTAACATAGTGTTAAAAGTAAAAGACTGTTTTTTTTTTTTTCTGTAACATCTAAACTGGCCAAACCAGAAGGTAGGGGGAGTATACCTGCATTCCTGCATTCCTGCATTAACCAAATGAAGATAGTGGCAGTCAAAATGGAGAAAGCTACAGAAAGGAATTTATTGATCTCCTAGTATCAAAAGAATAAGACACAAGAGCTGCAAGAGCCAAGAAGAACTTTATCTACAAGAAGTAATAAAACGTTTATTTGGTGAAATAGGACAAGTTGGGGGGGAACCAAAACCAAGAGAACATCTGAACTTAAAGGAATGTTTGAATAATGCATTAGTCTATTGAATATGTAACCCAGAGATCCTTAAAACAAAGGATATGAAGGGGTAAGGTGTGCTGGCTGGCTCCTTGCCAGGCACCCTCGGAGGAGAAACTGTATTTTGCTTTTGTCTTTCTCCTAATTGTCTGTTTTCTTTTTAATTTTTAATAAACTTCTAAATTTTTCTAAGAAAGTGAACCTCGTTTTTCACAGGATGAAATTTTGCACTCTGGACTGTGGAGGCGGATAAGCCTGCCAGGCCTCTGTCCTGGAGGGATGTCCCTTGAATGGAATGTGATAAGCTCATCTTAACCCTCCCCAGGAGAGATAACCCTTAGATGAGGCAGTTCTCTCTTTGCTCAGGGTAAAGTACCCACAGTGCTCTGATATATCCATGTAGATCCTTTCCAACCCATTGATTTCTCCCCTTTGGTACCACCCCTGCTTTCCCCCATAAATACCCCAGCATTTCCCCTGTTCAGGAGGGAGCAGCTGTCCCTGGCTACCCTTTGCAGGGTGCTGGACAATATAGGCTACCCTGTGGAATTCACTACACGGCACTCCTGTCTCTCTGTCCCTGAGTCAGCCTGGGACCACCTCTCAAGGCAGAGCTGAAATCACTGCTGAGAGCTGAATCACTTGCAGCCACTGCCCAAGACCCCCAGAAGGTTGTCTCTAGCGAGACCTCTCTGGGAAGATTGCGGCATTCTGGGTCGGACCACAGACTCCAAGGAGGTCCATACTGGACATTTCTCTCAGTCCTATTTAATATATGTATATAATTATATATAGATATATATATCTATATATACTTTTTTTGTTGTTGGGGTAGGGTGCTGGGAACACATTTTGTCACCCTCAGCCCTCCCCTCTAAGTGTTTTCCTTCTCAGCAACCACAGGCTGAGGCTGAGGCTGATGACGGCAGGAGACTGGCAGGGGACAAACAGGGAGGGAAGGTGGAGTCTTCCAGGAGAGTTAGAGCTGTCTGGAGAAGGGAATGGGAGAATGAGACTGGATGGGTAGTCAGGTGGGCAAATAGGAATGGCTGAAGGATGTTCCTAGAAGAACAGATCCAAGAAGACAAGGAAGAAACAGAACAGAGACAGTGAAAGGCAGTGTGCTGGTTTCAAACAGATTTGGGAGAAACCCTCCCACGGGGTCCACCTCCACTCCCCCAACCGGTTCGGGAAGAAAGACTTCCTGAGAGAGAAGTGGAAAAGACCTGTTTATTACACAGGCAAAGCACTCCCCAGCACAATACCCAATGACAAGAACTTCATGCCGCTTACGGAGGGATAACAAACTTGGAAAAGAGCAGGTCTCATCTTGAAGATGGTCACTGTGTTACATTGCCCGTCTCCGCTGGTGCTGGGAGGAAAGGAGTTGTTATGCAGGGCTGGTCTTGGTGGGGTGGGTCCCCTGTGGAGGCCCCCGGCGCTTTCCCCAGGTCCCCAGTCCAGAGAGATCGGAACAGTTCCGAGGAGAGGGAGAAAAAAGGAAAAAAAAAAAAAAAAAGGGGGGGGGGGGAAAAAACCTCCAGCTATTCTACAAATCTAACTATGCTAGCTCTAAACTAACTACTAACTACTAACTCTCCTGGACAAACAACAGCTTCTTTTGTCTTGCCGTGTTCCACCTCCCCCGCTTCAACTTCAAGGTCACTTTGAGGAGCAGAGTTTTCCTGGGGACAAACAAACCACACTTCCCTCCCCTTTGCACCCAACAGACGACTGAGGGATAAACACATCACCCTAGGACAGGCAGTCAGGGTTAAAAGCATTAGATGGGACACAGCTGTCAGACATCTGCCATAGGATGCATCTCTGTGTTCTTCCAGGGTTTGCACACAAAAAAGACAACTGACCATTGCTATTACTCCCCCTTCTGGTTCCAGACTACCTTTGAGTGAAGCTCCAGAAGCATTCTTGCAATGAAGAAAAATCAATGGGATTTAGGAACCTGTCTTTGTTGCCTGAATGTAGCTAAGGCTGGTGGCATGGAGCTGTGTGTTCAGAGGGTCCTGAACCATGCTGGTGCTGCTGTGCCAGGCCACACTGAGGTTTCTCTATAGTCCATTTTCTTTTGTTAAAACTGCAGGGAACTGACACTAGAAAAAATCAGTAGGGCTGGTTTGCCAAGCTCTCAAATACAGCTACTGCAGCCTAACTTGAGCCCCTAAAACCTATGTTCTACAAAACAATCTTTCATGACATATTCATGTAAACCCTTTTGCTTGGTAATTCAGGGGTCAGCATGGACTGGAGATTAATCAGGGTTATGCAATGAAAGAACAGAAGCCCAAGTATACCATTTCTTGCAGAAGGTGCAAGTCATGTAGGGAACAGGAGCATAGTACACGGGACAAGAGATGATCTTGTGGTTATACAATGTGGGGCTGTCCTAGAGAACTGAGATCTTTACGCTCATGTGAAATGTGCCTAAAAGATTTCCAACAAAGGGTCACTAATAAGGTCTTCCTCCTTTGCTGGGCTCCTGGATCACAACCCTGGAGCGTGATATGCTGAGTTCTTACAAATGTTACCAAAGTGAGTGGGAGCTGCACTTTAAATAGATTAAAACCTATGAATCAGGAGGGGGAAAAAAATCATAAGGCTATAGGTATGTTGTGTCAAAACCCCCAAATAATATTCTGGCTTTAATAAGCCTCTCTCAAGTCCTCATCCATCAATCCAGCCACAAGATCATGATGGAGAGGGAAGGGATTTTGAAAGGGCTGGGGGCATCTGTTGAGGCTGTTTAATTCATACCCTCACCGAGCAGGATTGATGCAGAGATGAACAAGGACTTTGTGAAGTGCTCAGACACTATCTGTTGTGCCAAGAGCCACAGAGCAGCCCACAGTGACTGAGTTAGCAATCATAGGGAATTTTGGATTTATGCCTTTTGTCTTGTGTGTGGCTCTGTCATGCCTTTCTGTATCAGTAGGCCTATCCTTCCCTTGCATTGCACTGCTGTTTACTGGTGCACTGTTGTCTTGCAACCTTGCCAGGTTCCTTGCCAGTGCCGCCTCACTGCCTGTACAGCTGTTCTCCACCAAGAGTTGAGAAAGCAGGAGCACATGGTGAAGTAAGAGCAAAGGAACTACTATAAAAAAACAGAGCAGCAAACCTAATTTTTATCTTGATCATACTAAAGCCCTGAACTCATTCACCCCAAACAATGTAAGAAATCTCTTTTTGGATGACCTGGCACTCAGGAAAGTTCCCTTTTAAAGTCCAGTTACGAGAGATGCTGAAACATGAACATCAATTCCTTCTCAGACTGGTTTTTTTTTCCTCTGGCGTAGATCTGGTCATCCTCCTTATCCATTAACTGGTGTCTTGTGTCAGTGGGTCCATAAGATGTAAGAATGGATTAATATCCTAGCTTCTCCCCCTCATCCCACAGCCTCAAGTTTGAGATTGGTGTCTTTCACTAAGTTCTTAAAATCTTGTGTGTTTTGAACTAAGGGTTTGGGTATTACTAACCCCTTCTCTCATTTTTCTAGCTCCTTGTTTATTTTCCTCATAGCATGCCTCCTACTATTTGCTTCTTGTAACAGGACACTCTGCCTAAGCAGTGATACAGCAACTCAAAATTTGTCTTGTTAGCAAGTTATCAGTGATGGCTTGCGCAAAGAGGGTGTGTTCTTTGGTGGAGCAAAGAGGGTCTGCTTCTTTTAGTGTTGAAGAATGCTGAGACCAGCTTGACCAAACTATCAGACCCACCATGAGGACACACAAGACATAGTCACTGAGGCTGGGAGCAGCAATGATGCGCAAGCCCTGATATGGAAGTGAGAGTCAGAAGTGTTAAGCAGAACAAACCTAAGAGCTGCTAACACCTTTTTCAGCACAAAGCATATTTTGCTGAGTAAGCCTGACAATACATAATCTAAAAAATGCATATGACTGACAGTCAATGATTTTCTACTATAAAAGATCAGTTCCACTTTTACATAGCATACCTCCTTAAGGAGTGTGTAGATCCTTCCCTTGAGTGGGGATGCCTCTCAAGGTGTTATGGGTTAACACAGTTTGGTTTTTAGTTAAAGAGGAATATGGAATATTGCCCTGTCAGGACCTTGGAATTATTTTGGAAAAGACCAGGGACCTATCAGAGGCCGGTTTTTGGCATGTGGTTTGACCATTGAGAAAGCTGAATGTGACTTTTGGTAATACCCATATAAATGCTAAGTTTGTCCAAACGGCCCTTTTCCTTCCAGGCAGTTGAACAGGTAACATCGGCTTGGTAACATTGGCCTGAGCCAGCCAGGCCCTGCCGTTCCCCCCACCCCCCTCCTGTGGGGGTGGGGGGGGAGCCGGCCCGAGGCCTGGCCGGGGTCCATCGACTCCCGGCATGGAAAAAGGGGAGGCTGCAGCTCGGGGCCGCGGCGGCCGGCAGGGAGGGGCCGGCCCTGGCTGGGCTGTGCCCCAGGCCCTGGTTGCCGGTGCTGCTGGCCTGGGGGAGGATGGGATCTCCCCCCCACCATCACCAGTGCGGCTTTGAAATTAGACACCATGAGCCACAGCTGAGAGAAAGGGCTGTGGCTGCTTTGGGATCCTTCAGCCTGAGAAGCTCCAGCCCGGCAGAGATCACATGACTACTGCAGGCCTGGGCAAGATTTAACTCTTTCTTAACACAAGATGAAGCTTTCAGAACTCCAGCCCTTTCCTTCCTTCCTCGATGGAAGACAGTGTGATTTAAAATGTAGAGAGACAGCATGATACAGAGTCAGTGAAAGAACTGATAAAGATTATTGGAAGAAGGGATTGAGAAAGTGGACATTTCTGACTGGACTTCTCTGGATGTAAACCATGGAGACTAGACTGAAATATCCCTTCAAATCATGGGAAATATATGCATTTAGGGAGATGTTGTTCAAATTTGTGTGTGGATTTTGAACAAAGGTGTTTGTGATGGACTAAGTGATATTGATCTTATGAGATGCTTGAACAAAAAGAGATGAGAAGTCCTCTGTGCTACTGAAGGAGTGAGAAGAGATCTCTGTTACTTGGGATAAGGAATCCTTTGTTCTTTGGAGTTATTCATCTTTAAAAGGTGACACCCTAATATGCAAAAGTCTAGACCCATGACCCATATGCAGCTTGGGAAACTGCTAATGGGAAGAATCATGAAAGCAGATTTTACCAGGCAGCTGTTTTTGTGACAGTTAAAACCCACAATAGAATTGTTTTAAGTTGTCAGTGGGATCCATGGGACACAGAGAGACTCTTCTCCCAAAGTGATGAAAGATTATGTTTATATGGTGAAACTGACTGAAAATCACAGTTTTGTCTCTCTATGTTGGTTGTGGGAAAGTGAACAGTTTGTGAGGGAAAGAGAAGTGTTTTGAAGTTTCAATTTTTTTTCTTTATTCTTTAGTGTGTATGTTAATAAAATCTGTTTAACTTAAGTTGGGCCTGTTCTGCCTTTTTCTCCTTAATCCTGTCACACAGCAGAAAAACATTTAGACCACTACACTAAATTTAGCCAACAGAAACAGAGGTGAACATGAAACCACTACACAAGGTTACTCCTAAGGAAAAAAGATTTTTCCCATGGTCATTGGTATAGGTAACATCAATCTCTACTTAATAATTAGTTTTCTAGTTTTAGTATAATTCCTTCAATATTACTTCAGAAATAGTGCACTATACTAGTAGTTATAGCTATCAATACTGTGTAGCAAAGAATTCTGATTAGGGAATTTTTGTCTAATCATTATCATTATTGCAATCAATTTAAATAAGTTATACATTTTATTTATATAAATATATTTGGTTTGCCATCCTTATATACAAAAACCATTGACAAAGTCTGGGACTAAGATTGGATCCAGCCAGACCCAGACTCATCTGAGAAGTTTAGAAAGCAAGAGGGTCCTTTCTGCACCTTTTGACTCAATGGGAGGGCTTCTTTAATGAACTTTGAAGTTCCCACTCTTCCTGTGACACTGTGTCCTAGGTTACAATGTAAAATTGTGCCCAAGGTTTGTATTCTATCCCCATGAGCCGTTGGAGCCAAGGTGGGGCAGTGTTTTCCTTATCTTCTGTTAATGAGCCTAACAATGCCTTGCCCATGACTCATAGATAACTTCCTCCAGGAGTTATCTCTGTTTAATGGGCCATCAAGGACCCACTGCATGACTCATAGAATGAGATCAGCCCATTGGGAGATGCTCTGCCCAGGGGGAGGAGCCAAGCATTCCCACCTGGATAAATCCAGGGTTTGGGACAGCACAGGCAGCTTTTTATCCACTGGACTCCCAGAGGAGACAAGAGCTACCAGACCTTTCTACAGGATCACTGCTTCGACAAGACCATCTCATCTGGACTGCCGCTACCACCCTAACAGGGTGTCAGGTTGTATTCTGACTCTGTCAGTAGTTTTTTTTTTTTACTATTACTTTATTTTACTTTCTTTTATTTCTTTTCCTCTTATTAAATTGTGTTTCTGACTTAGAGTCTTTCACTGGTTTTGCTTTCAAACCAGCACATATTTTTGGCGCCCAACGTGGGCTCGAGGTACTGAGAAAAGTCAGAATTACAATTTTGTATTGGGAAAAAAGACACCTTTTCACCATGATGCTCAGCATGTTCACATCTGTCTTGTACCTAGCTCTCTATATCTTTCCGCACATGGGACAGTATCTGCAGATCTTAATATTCTGGTGTAAACCAGGGTATTGCACTAAAATTGCTTTATTGGTCTATTATGTCTATTGCATGATAACCTCCGAGGCAATGAGCACAATTCAGAATATGTACTCAATTTTGTTGTCTTGTCCCGGTCTAGGATGTTTTGTTTGGGGTCTCAACAATCTCACCCAGCCGCAGTGGGGAAGGGTAAAGAATAATTTTTTCCCGTCTTTCAGGCCTGATACAGCAGTTTTTGAAAATATTGAGTTCTCTCTGGATACCAAGGACAGCATAATTTTGTTGTTAGTACTGCTTTCTCTTCTCTGCACAGCCTGCACCATGCTTAAAGTGCAACGTTTTCTTGAAGCAGAAGAGAAAAGAACCAAATGCACAGCAACAGCCTTCGTGTCTACACAGATTGTCACAGAGGAGAAAGGAACCAAAAGCCAGGCAACAGTGTCCGAGTCTACACAGACTGCCACAGAGGAAATAGAAGCCAAAAGCATGGCAACAATGTCCGCATCTACGCAGACTGCCACAGAGGAGAAAGGAACCGAAATCAAGGCAACAGTGTCCGCATCTACACAGACTGTCACAGAGGAGAAAAGAACCGAAATCAAGGCAACAGTGTCCACGTCCACGCAGACTGCCACAGAGGAGAAAGAAGCCAAAAATGCCAGCATTTCCACACAAACCATCACTGAACTGGAACAGCCTAAACCGGTAGCAGTTGCTCCTGTTCAGAAGAAGAAAGCAAAGAGCAAATCAGTCCGCATAGTGACTGATGAGGATGCAGCAGGACCTTCGCACCTTCACAGAGCAGAAGAGACAGAGCCAGAGATCATCACTCGCTCTCTGTCCCTGGGTGAGCTGCGTGACCTGCGGAGGGAATTCACCCGCCAGACAAATGAATCCGTCCTGACTTGGCTGCTCCGTATCTGGGATGCTGCAGCCAATGACACCATTCTGGATGGAAGTGAGGCCAGGCAACTGGGATCGCTGTCCCGGGATGTGGTCATTGACCAGGGGATCGGGAGAACCCAAGAAACTCAGCCTCTGGCGACAACTGCTAACAAGTGTGAAGGACAGATACCTTTGTAAAGAAGATCTCCAGGTGCATCAAGGAAAGTGGAGCACAATAGAACAAGGTATCCGATGCCTGAGGGAATTGGCTGTGCTGGAGATCATTTTCTCAGAGGACGAGAGATTTCCTAAAAGCCCAGATGAAGTCCAGTGCACGTCGCAGATGTGGTTGAGATTCGCACGGCTTGGACCAGAGATGTATTCCCGTTACCTGGCAACGCTGCAATGGAGGGCAGGCGAGGACAGGGTGGGAATCTTAGTCAATAAACTAAGAATTTATGAAGACACTGTCACCGCCCCATTTCGTACCCATGTCTCATCCGTGGAAACAAGGCTGGCTGAGCAAGTCCGAAGCTTGATTGAAGAGGGCCATCAGAAACTGAAAAAAGAACTTAAGGAAGAAATTTACCACGTCTCGCCAGAACCAACAAGAGTCTCTGCCATTAGGAGCAGGCGTCCCCCAGCCAGGGAGAGAACATACACTCCACGAAGTAACCTCTGGTTTTTTCTTCGGGAGCATGGAGAAGACATGAGGAAGTGGGATGGAAAACCCACCTCCTCCTTAGCAGCCCGGGTACGTGAACTGAAAAGAGAGACCCCTACCACAAGAAGTTCATCTAGAGTCAATGCTGCTCCAGTCTCTCGAGCACAAAACTCCAGACGGGATAGGAATGATGATATGACTGATCCTCTCAAAGGAACCTCAGGAACACATTTACAGGAAGAGAGTAGCGTGTACCATGACCAGGAATAGGGGGGCCCTGCCTCTAGCCAGGTAGAGGAAAGGGACAATCGGATCTATTGGACTGTGTGGATCCGATGGCCTGGCACATCTGACCCACAAAAGTATACAGCTTTGGTTGACACTGGCTCTCAATGTACCCTGATGCCATCAAGGTACGTAGGAACAGAATCCGTCTCTATTTCTGGAGTGACAGGAGGGTCCCAGCAGCTGACTGTAGTGGAGGCCGAAGTGAGTTTAACTGGGAACGGGTGGCAAAAACACCCCATTGTGACTGGCCCAGAGGCCCCATGCATCCTTGGCATAGACTATCTCAGAAATGGATATTTCAAAGACCCAAAAGGATATCGTTGGGCTTTTGGGATAGCTGCTGTGGAGAAAGAGGACATCAGACAACTGAATACCTTGCCAGGTCTCTCAGATGACCCCTCTGCTGTGGGACTGCTGAGAGTTGAAGAGCAACAGCTACCAATCGCCACAGCAACAGTGCACCGTCGGCAATACCGCACCGACAGAGACTCTGTGATTCCTATCCATGAGATGATTCGTAAACTGGAGAGCCAAGGGGTGGTCAGCAAGGCTCGTTCACCTTTCAACAGCCCTATATGGCCAGTGCGTAAGTCCAGTGGAGAATGGAGACTGACTGTGGATTATCGTGGTCTGAATGAAGTCACGCCACCACTGAGCGCTGCTGTACCAGACATGTTAGAGCTTCAGTACGAGCTAGAGTCCAAAGCAGCAAAGTGGTACGTGACCATCGACATTGCCAATGCCTTCTTCTCCATTCCTTTGGCAGCAGAGTGCAGGCCTCAGTTTGCTTTCACCTGGAGGGGTGTGCAGTATACCTGGAACCGACTGCCCCAGGGGTGGAAGCACAGTCCCACAATCTGCCATTGACTGATCCAGACTGCACTGGAAAAAGGCAAGGCTCCTGAACATCTCCAGTATATTGATGACATTATTGTATGGGGGAACACAGAAGGAGAAGTCTTCAAGAAAGGAGAGAAGATTATCCAGATTCTACTGAAAGCTGGTTTTGCCATTAAGCGAAGTAAGGTTAAGGGGCCATCTCGAGAAATCCAGTTCCTGGGAGTCAAGTGGCAAGATGGTCGTCGCCAGATACCCACAGAAGTAATCAACAAGATCACCGCAATGTCTCCACCAACAAGCAAGAAGGAAACACAAGCTTTCCTAGGCGCCATAGGCTTTTGGAGAATGCACATCCCTGAATATAGCCAGATTGTGAGTCCTCTCTACCTGGTTACCCGCAAGAAGAATGATTTCCACTGGGGCCCTGAACAGCAGCAAGCCTTTGCCCAGATCAAACAGGAGATCGCTCATGCGGTAGCCCTTGGCCCAGTGAGGACGGGACCAGATGTGAAGAATGTGCTTTACTCAGCAGCCGGGAACAATGGCCTGTCCTGGAGCCTTTGGCAGAAAGTGCCTGGTGAGACTCGGGGTTGACCACTGGGATTCTGGAGTCGAAGCTACAGAGGGTCCGAAGCCAACTACACTCCCACGGAGAAGGAAATCTTGGCTGCCTATGAAGGAGTTCAAGCGGCCTCAGAAGTAATTGGCACTGAAACACAGCTGCTTCTGGCACCCCGACTGCCGGTGCTGGGGTGGATGTTCAAGGGAAAGGTTCCTTCCACGCATCATGCAACCGACACTACTTGGAGCAAATGGATTGCCCTCATTACACAGCGCGCCCGTATTGGAAACCCAAATCGCCCTGGGATTCTGGAAGTTATAACAAACTGGCCTGAAGGTGAGACTTTTCGATTATCCTCTGAAGAAGAAGAGGAGCAAGTGACACGTGCCGAGGAGGCCCCACCATATAACGAGCTACCGGAGACTGAGAGACGATATGCCCTCTTCACTGATGGTTCCTGCCGAATTATAGGCGCTGACCGGAAATGGAAAGCTGCAGTATGGAGCCCCACACGACGAGTTGCCCAAGCTACCGAGGGACAAGGTGGATCGAGTCAGATGGCAGAGCTTAAAGCTGTCCAGCTGGCTTTGGATATTGCTGAACGAGAGAAGTGGCCGAGGCTCTATCTCTACACCGACTCATGGATGGTAGCTAATGCCCTGTGGGGATGGCTGAATCGCTGGAAAAAGGCCAACTGGCAGCGCCGAGGGAAACCCATCTGGGCTGCTGAGATTTGGCAGGACATTGCTACCCGAGTAGAGAAGCTAACCGTGAAGGTTCGACACGTAGATGCACACATACCCAAGAGTCGGGCTAATGAGGAGCATCGCAACAATGAGCAGGTAGACAAAGCTGCCAAGGTGAAAGTATCACAGGTGGATCTAGACTGGCAGCACAAGGGAGAATTATTCCTAGCTCTTTGGGCCCATGATGCCTCTGGTCATCAGGGAAGAGATACAACATACCGATGGGCCCGTGACCGAGGGGTGGACCTTACTATGGGCAGCATCTCACAGGTCATCCATGACTGTGAGACCTGCGCTGCAATCAAACAGGCCAAGCGGGTGAAGCCTCTGTGGTACAGTGGACGATGGTTGAAGTACAGGTATGGGGAAGCCTGGCAAATTGACTACATCACCCTTCCCCAGACCCGCCAAGGCAAGCGCTACGTGCTGACCATGGTAGAAGCAACCACAGGATGGCTGGAGACCTACCCTGTGCCTCACGCTACTGCCCGGAATACCATCCTGGGCCTTGAAAAGCAAGTCCTGTGGAGGCAAGGCACCCCAGACAGAATCGAGTCCGACAACGGGACACATTTTAAGAATGGCCTTATAAACACCTGGGCCAAAGAACATGGTATTGAATGGATATACCACATCCCTTATCATGCACCAGCCGCCGGGAAAGTTGAACGGTGCAATGGACTATTAAAGACTACCCTGAAGGCACTTGGCGGAGGGACCTTCAAGAATTGGGACATAAACTTAGCCAAAGCCACCTGGATGGTCAACACCCGAGGCTCCATCAATCGAGCTGGTCCTGCCCAGTCTGAACCCTTGCACACAGTGGATGGAGATAAAGTCCCTGTGGCACACATGAAAGGGATTTCAGGAAAGACTGTTTGGATTAATCCCACCTCAGGCAAAGACAGACCCATCCGTGGGATTGTTTTTGCTCAAGGACCTGGTTATACTTGGTGGGTAATGCAAAAAGATGGAGAAACCCGGTTGTGTACCACAAGGAGACCTAATTTTAAGTGAGAACTAGAATTAGTGTGTAAGGTTTCATTCTGTGTATATATGTATGTATCTGTGAGAATGTATGATGTAGATGGTGATAGAATAAGGGGTGGATTATGTCCTAGGTTACAATGTAAAATTGTGCCCAAGGTTTGTATTCTATCCCCATGAGCCGTTGGAGCCAAGGTGGGGCAGTGTTTTCCTTATCTTCTGTTAATGAGCCTAACAATGCCTTGCCCATGACTCATAGATAACTTCCTCCAGGAGTTATCTCTGTTTAATGGGCCATCAAGGACCCACTGCATGACTCATAGAATGAGATCAGCCCATTGGGAGATGCTCTGCCCAGGGGGAGGAGCCAAGCATTCCCACCTGGATAAATCCAGGGTTTGGGACAGCACAGGCAGCTTTTTATCCACTGGACTCCCAGAGGAGACAAGAGCTACCAGACCTTTCTACAGGATCACTGCTTCGACAAGACCATCTCATCTGGACTGCCACTACCACCCTAACAGGGTGTCAGGTTGTATTCTGACTCTGTCAGTGGTTTTTTTTTTTTTACTATTACTTTTATTTTACTTTCTTTTATTTCTTTTCCTCTTATTAAATTGTGTTTCTGACTTAGAGTCTTTCACTGGTTTTGTTTTCAAACCAGCACACACTGTTTTTTAAGAAGAAACATTATCAGTATTTTCACTTTCTTTCCTGTTACAGACACCCAAACACTTCCTGATTCCATAATATCCTTCTTAGGATGAGTGACCAGAAACACATGCAATGTCCAAGGCAATGTACTAATGATCTAGAATGGCTTCACAGCTTTTTGTCTGCATTTTAATCTCTCAGAACTTTTGCTTGCCTTATTGTCTCTCATTACACTGCACAGATGACTGTGTTCCCTGCAGTGATGCTAAGTTCTTTTCCCTGTGTCTCAGCTTTTCTGTTCTCCTTTTCATCTTTCAAAGTGTTTTTGCACAAATGTTTTATATTTGGGAATATTGAAATCCAGAGAGGTGAAGCTGCAAGAGCAGGACAGCTGAGTCCCCCTCCAGGGTTCTGTCCCCTGCAACAAGAGCATCTTCATAAATGCATTTCTACTTAATACATTTGATAGCATGCACCAGAAAGCAATAAGTACCAATATTACACTTCAGTACTATATTATAGTCCCAAAAAGTGTTCCCTTCCTGCAAGAATTTGATATGAAGCAGAAAATTACATAATTAAATCACAAGTCTCACAGCCCAGATGTATTAAAGTTTGGGTTCAGGATACACCAGTCTGTCACTTCTGACAATTTCTTCTCCCTATGAGTCTCATTTACATAAGGATCTCACAATTAAAAGGGGAGGAAAAACATGTGATCTTAAAAAGAAAAAAAAAATGTACATCTTTCCTCCTAAGGTACCTTCTCAGTTGTAAATTTGGAGGCTTGGTCCATGTTTGTATCTGTTTCTTCTGCTGTGTGCACTCTATATGGAAAAGTGGAGACTAGAAAAAAGTCAACAAAATGTAAGACGGGCCATCTGCAAGGGTTTCAGTTTGGTTTGTAACAAGAATTAATACAAGGGGAAGCATTAAAATCTCTCACTAACACTGAAGCATTTTACTTTAATAAGGATGGCTTAGACAATATATTCAGATACAGGAGAGATGGTTCACATAAAGTTTCTGTAAGGAAGATCCCTTGAGCCTGGTTCTACCTCTTTGTCTTCACAGTTTTCAATTAACACTGCAGGTGAGCACAGAAACATTTCCAGCTCATTATTATCTTTTCAAATACTGGTGGACATGAGATATTTAGCTGAAACAGCCCTTTTAAATTCCATTATCATTAAGAAAGCAGAAATGGGAAAAAATTACTATTTTTCTTACCTATTAGTTTCATTTTTTGAAGGGTAGAAGCAGTTTTATGCATTAAGATTTACAACACTTGTGCTGCTGGGAAAAGCTTTCTAAAATGTAGATCACTATATTGGGTCTGACTGAGATAGAGTTCATTTTTCCTTAGCAGCACTCACAGGGTTGTGCTTTGCATTGGTAGCTGGAAGGGTGTTGATAACACACCAGTGTTTTGGCTACTGTTGAGCAGCATCAGCACTTTCTCTCTAACACTCCTTCCCCCCATCAAGGGGCTGGGAGTAGGCAAGATCCTGGGAGGGGACACAACCAGGCCAGTTGACCCATATAAACAAAAGGGATATTCCATACCATATGATGCCAGCTCAGATATAAAAGCTAAGGGAGAGAGAAGGAATGGGGGGCATTTTTTATTCTACAATGTTTGCCTTCTGAAGCAATTGCTCTGTGTGCTGAAGCCCTGCTTCCCAGGTAGTATCTGAACATTGCTGGCTGATGGGAAGTAGAGATTAACTTTTCCCTTTGCTTATGCATGCACAAATATTTGTTTGAGTTTTTTTTCTTTGCTTTAGTAAACTGCCTTATCTCAACCTACTAGTTGTTTTCCATCTTATTCTTTTCCCTGTTCCACTGGGAAAGGGAGTGATAGAGTGGCTTGGTGGACACCTGGCACCCAGCCAAGATCAAACCTCTACAATTGCAGAATTACAGACTGGGTAAGGTTGGAAAAGACCTCTGGAGATCATCTAGTCCAACTCCCCTTCCAAGGCAGGGTCACCTAGAGTAGGTTACACAGATCACATCCAGGTGGATTTTGAATGTCTCCACAGAGGGAGACTCCACAACCTCCCTGGGCTGATACAATTCTGCATGAGAACAGCATGTTATGAGCCCCACGAAGGTGTATCAAGCTCTGAGGGTTGACCAGCAACCTCCCAGAAATGGCTTAAGAATAATTAGCGAGACAGCTGATCGGGTGTGTTTTGAAAAAGCAAAAGAGTTTAATTAAAGAGAAAATAACAAACTATACAGAACAAAAGAATAAAAGCCGTGCACAGTACAGGGAAGGCCCTTGCACCTGCTAAGACACTCCAAAAAGCCCCAAGAATCTCTGTAATCTCTCTTATGTACTCAACGATTTAGGAGGGTTTCTTGGCAAGTTGCCCAATAGAAAATAGCCACATTCTTTGAGGGACAGCTAAAGATCCAACAGGTGCCTTTGTCCTGGCACTGGGCCAATTACGGTGAGAGAAGCATAGAAGATTTTGGTTCTTCTTCCTTAAAAGTTCCAGGGGTGTAACTTAAACTCTTTTCCTAATATGGAAACACCTACTTGGGTGTGGGGGTGCACCGCAACACTGGGCAGCCTGTTCCAGTATTCTGCCACTCTCAGTGTAAAAAAGTTCTTCCTCATGTTCTCACAGTCTCTCATCAAAAGATATGCTCCAGACCCCTAATCATTTTTGTCGCACTCTGTTGGACCCTCTCCAGTAGCTCCTTGTCTTTCTTGTACTGAGGAGCCCAGGACTGAACACAATACTCCAGATGTGGCCTCACTGGGGCTGAGTAGAGGGGAACAATCACTTCCCTTGATCTGCTGACCCCACTCTTCCTGATTTACCCCCAGGATACCATTGGTCCTCCTGGCCATAAGGGCACTCTGCCAGCTCATGGTCAACTTGTCATGCACCAAGACTCCCAGGTCCTTCTTCGCAGAGCTGTTCTCTAATAGGTCAGCCCTCAACCTGCACTGGTACTTGGGGTTATTCCTCCCCAGGTGCAGGACCCTACACTTGCTCTTGTTGGACCTCATTAGGTTTCTCTCTGCCCAACTCTCCAGCCTATCAAGGTCCCACTGAATGGCAGCACAGCCTTCAGGTGCATCAGCCACTCCCCACAGTTTCGTATCATCAACAAACTTGCTGAGGGTACATTCTATCCTTTCATTCAGGTCACTGATAAACAAGCTGAATTAGACCCAGCCCAGTATTGATCCCTGGAGGACACCACTGACTACAGGCCTCCAACTGGATTCCACTCCACTTAGATCTTAAGAGCGATGATAGCTTGAAGCTTAACTCAAGTACTTGACTTATTGTCCTGGGTAACCCAAAAAATGTGTGTTGTATTCTATAGCGCCTCTACACCAACCTGCCCAAGATTGTTACTGTCCCTTTAAGACCCAGGGGCCAGAAGCAGAACTGGTGTAGTTTACCCTGGGTTTGCAGAGGCAGGGGTTAGGGGAGGTCTCTTTAAGAGACAGGGAAGACTCACAGAGTGCTCTTTTGGTTCTCTACAGGTTTCGGAGTGGAGGCAGAGCTCTTTTTTTGTTTCTTTCTAGGCCGCCAAGAGATTTGCCTGGGACAGGGTGTCTGAGCCAAGCCAGGCAGCGTGAGGCAGATCTCTTTTGTTTCTCTCCAGGCATTGGAGAATTTTGCAACATGTTTTTGGCCGCTGTTGCCAAGGAAACCCCCATTTCTGGAGCCAGGGACTATGTTTTCATCTGACCTTTTGCACTGTTGCCACTTGGGATGATTATGCTGGGACATTGTACTCTCTCACTCCACAAGTTTTTCAGCCTTTGCCCCAGTATTTTGCAACCCCCAACTGCTGATGGAACTGCTGCCACTGGGAAAGCCCCTGTTGGGTGGCATGGAGCAAGCAACCCAGCAGCACTAACTCTTGTTTTTGGAAAAAATAATAGTTCTTCAAGGTTTTTGCTTTGTCCCTGTTCCTTGTTGGTTATTGTTTAGGGGAGGAGGGAGTTCTGCAGTCGAGGAGGCTTGGCTGCTGTGTTGTTTTTCCTTTGTTCTCTCTCTACACCATGTGGTCGGCAGGAGGGGGGGTTCTCCACCATCTTGTCTTTGTCTTCAGGTCCATGCGGTCTGTTAGGTTTTTTTTCACTTATATCTTCTCCCATTCATCTCTATTTATTGGTGAAAGGGGAGGGGTTAAAACTAAAAAGGGACATAACTCATTTTGGAGTGTCTACTCCACATAATTGTCTTAGTTTAGGACACTTCTAGATGCACAAATCAGGAATGTTACTAGCTCAAATATCCAGAAGCCTTCCAATGAAATAAAAAATGGTAAATAAATTTGAGTCTCTGAGATAAACAAGGTAATTTTGTTGCAAATGAAGTCATTGTTAGCCCAGTGCTCCTTGTTAAATGTTCACCCCCACCCTGTTAATCACCTCTTTTGTTCCCTTTCTGCTGCACCTTCGAGCCTAGGCCCCTGGCTACCCCAACACCCAACACAGCAACCAAAAAAGCCAGGGGGAGGAGAAATCCAGGAGACATGCAAATAGAAGTGATGCAGTGCCAACTGGGAGAAGAAATTATTGCTCCGTGTTCTGGGTTGACAGTGACTTCTATCCCATATTGTGGACTCCATTGTGATGTCTGAGGGCTGGTTTCCTCCCCCCCCTTCGGCGGGGACTGCGGTTTTGCTGGGCTCTCTTGCTCTCTCGCTCTGGCTCTCTCTCTCTCTCTCGGGCTCGGCTGCTTGCTGGCTGCTGCTTCTGCTGCTGGCTTTTGCTGTTTCTGCCTGCTGGCTTTCGCTGCTTCTGCCTGCTGGCTTTCGCCGCTTCTGTTTGTTTTTCTCGTCTTCTTTTTTTCTTTTCCCCTTTCCCCCCCCCCTTCCCGAAGATTTTGGACCGGCTCTGGACCTGACCTGACACGAGAAGTCTGGGAATCTCCAGAGCCCGAGAAAGAAGCTTTGCGCCTTCCCCCTCACAGTAACTTGTTTTCTTTTCCCTTGTGTTGGGGAGTGTTTTTTTTTCATTTGTCAATAAACCGTTTTTTTCCACTTTTCCTCCAAGGAATTTTCCTTCCCGAACCCAGGGCTGGGGGGGGGGGGAGGGGTGGTGGAGGTTTGTTTTTAGGGGACTCCTTTTAGAGGTTCTCCCCTAATTTATTCCAAACCAGGACACTCCAGACCAGAAAAACATTATTAGACTGAACCACCAAGACATATAGATGGACCATGTAAGGAGTGAGACTGCCTCCTCCCAAGGTTGAGCGGTTTGCACCCCTCACCCTGACTCTCAGAGACATTGCCCAGAGACGGACCCCCTGGAATTTCAGAGCCAAGGAAGCCTTTGGGATCTGCCATAAGGACTGTGAACCCGACCCTGCCTGCACTCCAGTGAATGTGGCTGCTGCACACCTCCCCCTCCGAGTTGCTTCTGAGAGCAGCCTGCAGCCCAGTGGACGAAGCTGCTGCACACCTCCTCCTCTGAGCTGCTTCTGGGTGCAGTGGTGGCGTGCACTCAACCCGTTGGGCCTCCACCCTGAGCTGATCACAATAAAGGCTTTTAAAAGGAGAAAAATCTCCTGCCCTGTTTATTACAGCTGGGGGCTCATCCGGGATCACCACGCCTGAAGAGGACCCCTGGAGAGGACAGCTGCCTGCTTCGAGGGACCCTCAGGAATCGCTGGTGAACCACGGACCTGGATCAGCAAAAGACCAGTGACACAGAAGAGTGATAGATTGGTGAGATAATCTGGTGGCGGGAGGTGAGCGAGTGAGGTGTGAGTGAGACGGGGGCTGGCAGCTTGGATCCCCGGGGCAAGAGTGAGGTGGGGGCCGGCAGCTCAGATCTCCATGGCAAGAGTGAGGTGTGAGTGAGATGGGGGTCAGCAGCTCGGATCCCCGGGGCAAGTGTTGACCCCCCCCTATTGCACCACGGTTCTGGACTCCCATAAGGGGGCTGGCTGGGAACGGAGAGAAGTGTAAGAAAACTGTGTGAGTGAGGGGTCTCCCAGGGTATAAGGTAGACCCCCCCCTCCCCTGCTAGAAGGCAGCAGAGGAATAAAGCACAGGTATTGGTCGGGGGTGTCCCCTACAGAGGAATAAAGCACAGGCATTTGTCAGGGGTGTCCCTCTAGGGTGGATACGCTTTCCGGGTGCCAGCGCAGGCATTGGTCGGGGGTGTCCCCTAGTGTGGATACGCTTTCCGGGTGCCACTATCTTTAACTCCAAGAGATTTCAGAATTTGAGTTGCCGGTCTTTAAATTTGCATTCGTGTAGGGCACATTAAGAAAAATAATATATATTGAAAACGATACGTTACAAGAGGCCAGGAGAGTTTCAGTTGCCATAAAATTTGTATTGCCCATAGTTAAGTCTCAATTTGGGTAGGGGCACCTTTGTAATTTAATTTACGGCCTAAGCTATAGGAAATTACATAAGCAAAAGCACAAGTACACGTCAAAACAAGGGGAAGAGAGTTAAGAATATTCCTCCCAATAGTCCCCTGGGAATGTTACTAGCCAAATGGGACATTTGGGAAATGACTAGAGAATTAGACAAAGAGAAGATGATACTCTTTTGTATAGAGGTCTGGCCAGAATTAGATTTGCAGGGATAGTGGCCTTGGGTAAAAACACAGGACAGATGGATGTGTAGACAGTTGAATGAATATTTGAAAGCAAGGGAAGATCCTGATTTAGAAGAATTAAAGTATGCTGCTTGCTGGCTAAAGAACGCTAGAAGAGACAAGGGGATGAAAGTCTGTAAACTACAAGAGAAAAACCACAAAGTTAAAGGAGAAAATGGCAGTTATGAGAAGTGGGATCCCCTTGAGAATTTACCCCCATCTACTGCCCACATACCACTTGCCCCTCCCCCTCTCTATCCAGCACCTTCTCCAGTAAACCCTTTACCTCCCCCAATTTCCCCAGCAACCTGCTCTCCCCTAGTTAATCAAACTTCTGCAGCACCTACTGTAACTTCAGCTATCTTCCCACTACCACCTCAACCTAACACCCCTCTCCCAAGCTACCCAAGTCCTCTACCTTCTATGCTTCCAACTGCTCCTTTAACCCCATCACTGGTCTCCTCAGTCCTGTCTTCCATGACTTCTGCAACCAACTTAGTCCCTCTATCTCCTCCCAACTGCGAGCTGAGTCCATTCCCATCTAACTCAAGCCCCTCCCCAAGCAACCATCAAACCCCTGCAATCTCCACTCCTGATTTATCTGATAGCCTGTACCACAACACAAAGTCAAAGATAACAAGAGCAGAGAAGTTATATCCCCTTCAGGAAGTCCCAATGGGAGGGATAGACGGAGGGGTGAGATTGGTAAATATTCCACTAACATCAACAGAAGTGAGGGGGTCCAAAATAAACGATCTGGGAAATCTAGTAGAGGACCCTGTAAGCATATCAAACCAGGTAGACCAATTTTTAGGGCCAAATATTTATACTTAGAGTGAATTGAATTTGATTCTAAATATACTGTTTTCTAAGAATAATAAGAGTATAATTCATGAGAATCTAGTAGGACCAGCTCTAGAAGCCCTGCAGGAGCTGGCCGGAGTGGCGGTGGTCTGCGTGGAGAGACATCAAAAGAGCAATACTCTAGAAGTAAGAGGACATCAGCTAGCCGACCGAGCAGCGAAAGAAGCAGTGCCAAGACCAAGTGATACAGTGAAGATCCACAAGAGAGGCATCTGGAGAGGGGAGAGTCCATCTTTGGTGCCAGGGAGATGAGAGCAATTGGGGAGTTAGGATTACACCCAGGGGAGGCGGGGGAGTGGTTGACCCTGATGGGCGTCAGTTTCTAAGTGAACCATTAGCCAGGAGAATACTCGCCGAGTATGACACGGGTCAGCACACTGGGGTGTGCAAGGACTATGTGATCATTTCTTAAGAGAGAACTTATGCTTAAGGGTGTATAGTTTAGCTAAAACTATCACTAAGAGGTGTGTAATTTGTCAAAAAGTCAATCAAAAAGTGATGAGGAAAGCTGAACCGGGAGGGAGAGAATTAGCCCAAAGACCATTCCAAAGTATACAAATAGACTTTACCGAAATGCCTTCACTGCAGGGCTACAAACACCTCTTAGTCATAGGTGACCACTTGACCCACTGGGTAGAAGCTTTTCCTACCAAAAAAAAAAGAGTAGAAGCCCAGTAACACCCCCTGATCCGAGACAAGACTATCCCAAGTCAGCAGCAAAATCCTCAGTAGACAGTAACTAGAAATCCAGAGACTTTGAAATTAGCCTTTCAAAAGAAAGCTTCTGCCCAGTAAGAGACAAGAAGAGGCAGCAGCACTGCTGTATGTGTTTTCTTCCAGAGTGTAGTTTCCCCTGTTAAAAGTTTTCCCCAGTTGCAGAGTTGTTGTAATAGTGTTCCATGAGTTTTTGAAGTGTTGTTGCTTGTTATAAGTTATAATGACTGTTGAATTTCCCTAGGAAAGACTTAAAGATAACTTTGTTTCCATTAGCTTAAAAAGTATTTTAGTAAGCTGATACAAAAAAAAAAAAAAATCTAATAACCCCATAGACTTAATAAATTAGAAATACTAAAATAAGGAATTTATTTGTAGACTTAGTAGAAAGAATTAAACATAACCAATTGTTAGGTATGTGAGAACACTCAAACGACAGACATCTGGCAATGGGAAGGTATCAGCTTAAGACCATTAGAGCTATTCAAGTGGAAACAAAGTAAGCCAGAACTTCCATCCATAGGGATGAGAAAGCAAGAGCAATAGAACTTGAAGACTAAAGTAATAAGTAAAGAACGTATTTTGAAGAGAAGAAAAAGATTTAACACCCCAGTAAAGAATATAGCCTGCGAGCGTTACCTAGCGATTAAAGATACAGTAACCAGATAGATTGCTAGAGAAGAAATTTATATCAAGTCCCAAAAGTTAAGATCTATGCTCAAGACCCCAAGGTAGCAAATTGATGCGGGTCTAAATCCAATCAAAGAATTAGAGGGGGGATTGAGATAAACAAGGTAATTTTGTTGCAAATGAAGTCATTGTTAGTCCAGTGCTCCTTGTTAAATATTCACCTCCACCCTGTTAATCACCTCTTTGGTTCCCTTTCTGCTGCACCTTCGAGCCGAGCCCCCTGGCTACCCCAACACCCAACATAGCAACCAAAAAGCCAGGGGGAGGAGAAATCCAGGAGACATGCAAATAGAAGTGATGCAGTGCCAGCTGGGAGAAGAAATTATTGCTCCAGACCAGAAAAACATTATTAGACTGAACCACCAAGACATATAGATGGACCATGTAAGGAGTGAGACTGCCTCCTCCCAAGGTTGAGCGGTTTGCACCCCTCACCCTGACTCTCAGAGACATTGCCCAGAGACGGGACCCCCTGGAATTTCAGAGCCAAGGCAAGCCTTTGGGATCTGCCATAAGGACTGTGAACCCGACCCTGCCTGCACTCCAGTGAATGTGGCTGCTGCACACCTCCCCCTCCGAGTTGCTTCTGAGAGCAGCCTGCAGCCCAGTGGACGAAGCTGCTGCACACCTCCTCCTCTGAGCTGCTTCTGGGCGCAGCTCTGGGTGCAGTGGTGGCGTGCACTCAACCCGTTGGGCCCCCACCCTGAGCTGATCACAATAAAGGCTTTTAAAAGGAGAAAAATCTCCTGCCCTGTTTATTACACTCTTTGGGTGATCATTCTCATTATCAGACCATGTAATATAATGAGAGAAACCCTGAAGAAAGCTTGTCATTAGCTGTTAATTGAAAGCACTTACAGAAAGTGCTGCTTAAACCTTGAAAGACATGATGTCTTTTCAACTGCTACCTAATGTGTATGTTAGAGCTGTATTAAAGCAGTCTCATAATGTCCCTGCCCACAGCACCATAGCTCAGAAACAGCTTCTGATGCTTTAGAAGTAATTCATATTTTAAAAAGCTCATATACTGTGCTGGTTTTGGCTGGGACAGAATTAATTTTCTTCATAGTGGCTATTATTTGGGCTATGTTTTGGATGTGTTGAACACAGGGTTGATAACATAGAGGTGTTTCATTGCTGAGCATGGCTTACATAGAACAAAGGCCTTTTCTGCTTTTCTCACTTCCACACTGGCAAGGAAGAAGTTGGGGGTGCATGGGAGGTTGGGAGGAGACACAGCCAGGACAGGTGACCCAAACTGACCAAAAGGATAATCCACACCATGTGACATCATGTTCAGAATATAATGTGAGGGGAAGAAGGAGGAAGGGTGAGGATGTTTGGAATAATGGCATTTGTCTTCCCAAGTTACCATTATGGGTGATGGGGCCCTGCTCTGCTGGAGATGACTGACTACCTGCCTGCCCATGGGAAGCAGTGAATTCCTTGTTTTGCTTTGCTTGTGTGCACAGATTTTGCTTTCCATATTAAACTGTCTTTATCTCAACCCACAATTTTTCTAGCTTTTACCTTTCTGATTCTCTGATTTTACTGATGGGGGTGTTAGTGAGCAGCTGCATGGGGCTTGGTTGCTGGCTGGGGTTAAATCATGACATGTACATATATCCTAACCCCATGGCATATCTTTAGCATACTTTACTGCATACAGATCTATCTAAGCTGATGTTGTCATGTTGTACAAACATAAGGTATCTAAGTGCACTGTTATGAACTACAAAAGACGCAGCAGATTCCCAGCTCATTACAATATATAATGAAATAATGTACTGATCACAGAATCAGCTAGGTTGGAAAAGACCTCTGAGATCATCAAGCCCAACCTATGACTGAACACCATCATGTCAACTAGACCATGGCACTAAGTGCCATGTCCAGTCTTTCTTTTAACACCTCCAGGGACAGACATTCCACCACCTCCGTGGGCAGTCCATTCCAATATTTAATCACTCTTTCTGTGAAGAAATTCTTCCTAATTTCCAGCTTAAATCTCCCTTGGCACAGCTTAAGACTATGTCCTCTTGTCCTGTCACTGGTTGCCTGGGAGAAAAGGACAACCCCCACCCGGCTATAACCTCCTTTCAGGGGGTTGTAGAGTGATAAGGTCTCCCCTGAGCTTCCTCTTCAGTCTAAACAACCCCAGCTTTCTCAACTGCTCCTCATAAGACATGCATTTCAGACCCTTTGTGGCAGGAACTTATACCCCCTGATACAGCAAAACCTTATCTCCCCTCACATATGGCTAAGTCAGACTGGAATGATTTGTCATGTGATGAATTATCTTGGCTAAAAAATCTCCTTAGCCAGCAATACACATCCTGTCTTGAATGGTGAAATAGGAAAACATAAAATTAGTGACTGCAGAACAGAAGCACTTCTACAACTATAAAAGACCACTATGCTTTTCATGAAATCAGAAATCTCTTATACACTCTCTGAGTCTAGAGAGTTCTCCTCGACATGAAGATGTTACTTCTCTGGGATTGAGAGGCATTAGGAGATTCTCTGAACACCACTATAATTCATTGGTAAGTGACACTGACTCCTAATCTATACTATTTCTTCACTAGCTGTGACATAGGTAACTTTATTATCATGCACTGTATCTACTAGTAGTGTTTCTTTTTGTTTATCCTGTGTAGTAAGTAAATCTGTTTTAAGTCTTATGTCTGTTTTCCTTGGTCTCCACAATAAATAATTTGTGTTGTAGTAGGCCTGATTGGTCATTATTAAGAACTTGCGAGTGAAAGTGGGTTTTGGGGTGCTGGCCACCTCAATAAAGCTGCTGTCTGCTGCCAGAAATCTGGGAAAAGGCAGGGATTTGTCTAAGCTCTCCCCTCTCCCATTCATAACACCCTTCACCAGTTTCATTGCCCTTCTCTGGACTTGCTTCAGCATCTCAATATCCTTCTTGAAGTAAGGGGCCAAGAACTGGCCACAGAACTTTGTGACAGCTAACAGCTGGCCTGAAGGCCTCACAGACACAAGTGACTTTAATTTGATCAGCCAGTACCTGTGAGAACCATCCTGCACCCATGAGAATCAGCTTGCACCCATGAGAAAAGAATGTAAACATCTTCAAAGAAAGTCTTTAGCAAGTTAGTACACAAGTGACTACTAACCAATGAACTAAGTAGCAAGAAGTTACTAACCAATTAGAATTAAACATGCTTTTAGAAACCATATTAATATAAGCTGTGAACAATAGAGAGCTATTTCTGCATGAAGAAAAGGTGTCTTGTCCGTCTCTACTGCGACATCTGGTGACCTCGATGTGATGCAACAATAGCCAGGCTGTGGGATAGCAGCAGAGATGGAGCCTGGCAGCAGAGAAAAACAGCCAAGAGAGCTGTGAGAGAAACACAGCCAGAAGAGCTGTGAGGGAACAAGGCCAGAGAGTTGCGAGAAAAAGTGGCTGAAGAGCTACTAGAGACCTCAATTTTGAGAAGGTGAGCTGCTGGGGACAATAGGGATGCAAGTATCTACCGAAGAGAAAGCCATAGTAAAGATAAAATATGATAAACAGACACTGTGAACTTTATTACTGTGGTGCAAAAGAAATGGGGTGAGAATGGATGTACAGACTGCCTTTTTTGTCGAAATGTGGGAGGAAACAGAGCAAGCGTTATGGGAAGCAGCTATAAAGGGAGATGAAATAGCCACAAGTTTGCTAACGGCGTGGCGCTTGGTTCGGGACTTATTGCTGCAATTAAAAGCTGATAGAGAAGTGGCAGCTGCTGCCGCCACTGCCACTGCCCGGCTCATGGGAGACTCTCCGCTTAACACCCCGTTTCCACAAATCTGTTCTAGCCTCCTCTGCCTATGAATGATGGGAGATAAGATTACAGTGAAGAAGAGGACTGGGGCCAACAATGAAGCCCTGCAAACCCAGAACATGGGGATACCAAATTGCAATGAAGTGATGGACTGCAACTCAGCAAGGCAGACCCTTAAAACCCTCAGACTGTGAGCAAAAAGCAGAGCTTAGATCCTGCTACAACAACAGGGGACTTTGTTTGCGAGCCACAATCTGACGGAGAGCAAGATGCCGGCGCAGCTGATAAAGTTAGGTCAGTGGCGTTTGCTGGACGAAGAACCACAGGACTGTGAGTATCTGGAGACTGGGAAGGTGTCCCAGTAGCGTCGGTGCAGCTTGCAGATATAGCAATTTCTCCACATTGGAGTAATTTTTATAACAGGTTAAAAAACCCTATACCTCTTTCCTAAATGAGAAAGACCTTGATGTTAAAAACACCTGTTTGCAGCTGCAGCAAGGAGTGCTAAGGAAGATACTGATAACAAACCTAGGCATGGATCCAGGACACGGATCCTGAGAAGGGATCCACAGAATGAATCGATCCTCAATTTAGTGTGCAATGTTATGGGCAATAATAAAACCTCCCCTGGAACTCCTGCTGATGCCAAGATTAGTATGGAAAAGTTTGCCATTCAGTTAACAAGTAACGCTACCTACTCACCAGAGCTCTGTTAAAACTAACCTTGTATTTTCAATGAGCTGTGATTTTTAACAGGACTGTTTAATGGAGTGATTCAAAGCTGTTTATGTGAATGTAGTGTCTTCCTGCATATCAGTAACATAGCAAGATCTAAATTCTTTAACAGAAATGCTGATGTATTGCATAATTAGTAGAACTTGCCATGTGAGATGTATACCTCCTTTTCAGGAATTTTGATTTAAAGGTCTGATTGGACTGAATTAACACTGATTTTTAGCTAAATTATAATAATGTTAGCTATTACCATGACAATTAGACACTTATATATCTAAAAAACTATTTGCAAGTGAATAATGTTTCAACTTGGACAAGAAAGTTCATATTTGTAAGATACAGTGCCCCCTTAGAAAATTTGGGGGTCTCTCCTTGCAAATATTTTAGGTAAATGTTAACGGAACAGTAATTAACTTTCAAGCCCAAAGTGAGCACATGGCATGATTCACTAGGTGCAATTAGCTGGGTCATAAATCAGGCATTCCTTTGCTCACTTGAAGACAAACCTTGAAATTTATCTGCAGAAGCTATTTGACACTTAGCTATATGTAGCGGTGCGTGAGCTGTGCTCACAAGTTTTGGGTTTATGTTATTTATGTTGGGAAAAGGGTCTTTTCTAAACCCCTCTGTTTATAGCTGCATTCGCAGTGGTTTGTCCCCTCCCCCCCGGAGCCTGCCAGTCATCCAGGGAAAGCCTCTCCCCCTTCTGGAATTCTCGGGGAGACCGGGCTTCTGATTGGAACAGGTTCTGGGAATCCCCTCCCCCCCTCCTCTCCAGAGATTGGCCCTTTTGTGTGTCAATCTACCCCCCAACTCCTCCCTTTCTATCCCCCTATTGGTGGAAAGTTTATGTACACGCCCCCTGGTGCCTGTCTACTTAAGGGGCTTGGGTGGGGCTTCACGCTCTCTCTCTCACACACCATCCATGAGGAATAAACATCTCCTGTGACCCTCAGAAGAGAGCCTTCCTTTCCTCCGCCATTAGCCACTAATTTACATCCAGTGCTAGCCAGCCAGAAAGCCCACCGCGTGGGTATTGCTGCAGAACTGTCCAGTGGCCCTACCGACTGCTGCCTGAAGCCGGGCAAGGCAAGGGATCACTGATAAAGTGACCCACGGGGCAGAGAAACGCCATACGTGGCGCCACAGCGTGAGGCACACCACGTGGACACGAGCTTCTGCAGCACGAGGCAAAGCACTCCGTGGCAGCGTGAGCTCTCTGCACGGGAAAAAAAGTCTGAGAACACCACCAGACCCCGTGGACTTAATTCTCGCCTGCGTTGGAAGCCTCCACGCAGTGCCGCAGGATTGCCAGACAGCCACGTGCTTACCAGAAAAGCAGCTCCGTGGAGTACGTTTTCTGGTAAGAGAAGAAGGCAGCTTTTCCAAGCACCGGAAAAGTCTTCTTCAGGCGAAGGACCGCCAGCACCTCTTTTTTTGTTCGCCAGCACCGGACGGGTGAGTATAATCACCTTTTATTTTGGGGTTCCTAGGGGAGCTGGATTTTTTCTCCCCTTAGGACAATTTTGGGGGGCTCTTTCAGAGCCAAGAAACGCGTTTCGCCTGTGGAGAAGCCTTATGGTCTCCCAGGGCCAGGTAGTCTGAGTGCGGCAATTTTTTTTCTTTCGGTTTTTTTTTTCTTTCGGTTTTGTTTCAGACGCGGGGTTCCGTCGCGTGGGCACGGTTTCGTTTTCCCGTTGTCGGTTTTTGTTTGAATTAGCCGCGCTCCGAGGGCGCGGGGAATTGGTCTCCGGTCTCGGGTTTTAAGCCGCGGGTTTTTGTTTTTTGTTTGCTATTTTAGTTTTTGAGGTGTGCGCGTGACGGTTGAGAAGCATGGGTGCTAAACTCTCAACCGAAGAAAAGGAAGTTTGTAAAATATTGGTTCTTGTGCTGAAAGGCTCCGAGTTTAAGATCTCGAAAAAGGAGCTAAAAAAGTTCGTAAAACTGCTCTTCTTGTACTTTCCGAAATTGCCCCCGGCACAAGCGGTGTGCATTCAGTTTTGGGATGCAGCCTATTCGAAATTTTTTCAATTAGGCAAAGCAGGGGACAAACATGCGGCAAAATTAATTTATTGGATTATGCAGATTCGATCTGCCCTGTTTGAAAAACAGAAAGTACAGGAAGAGCAGCGAAAGCAGTGTTCCCCCGTTTCTCCTTCCCTTTCTACCGCTCCCTCTTTCCCCGAAATGGAAAACTTGCGGGCATCGGCAGGAAAAACCTCTCCTGTCGGCTCTGGCTCCCCGCAGGTATCCGAATTCCCCCGCCTGAACAGTCTTAGCCGGACTGCTCAGGACGCTCGGCTTAGCCCTGGCTCGGCTTCCCGAGTTTCTACCCTTCCCCCCTCTTACCCAGTGCCCAAACCCCGAGTCCGTTTCGGTTTCGCCGAAAAGGATGGTGCGTCACGGGACGGCGCTTCCCCTTTCTCCCCCTCTCCCCAAGCGGAAGATGGCGGCGACCGCATGGTGCAGTCGCATGCAAATTTCGCGCCTTCTTCTTCCCAGGATTCCTTGTTCCCTCCTCCTTCCGCCCCTTCCCAAACTCCTCCCTACCAAAGCTCCGCCCCAGTCCCAACCCCCCGAGTGATGTCAGCACTCGGAGCCACGCCCATGCCCGCGCCGGAGCCACGTTGGTCTTCCGGTTCCCACGGTGGGGAAACCGGAAGGGGGGGGCCGGGAACCCAAAGCCCGCGCCGCGATGATTTCCTTTCACTTGCGCCTGTTACATATAACAGGTCAAGGAGTGGGAACGTCACGCAGGCGACCTGGCAACCCTTTTCCCAGAACATCATTAAGGAGTTGTGCAAAGCCCACCGGGATTACGGGAGGGAAAGCCCGTATTTCAGGGGTTTGTTAAAGGCAAACCTTGCCGACACGGTCGCGGTCCCATTCGATCTACGGCAGCTTTTTTCCTGCCTCATGTCCTCCACAGAGTTTCAGCTGTGGGAGGCGGGGTGGAAAAATTTGCTGCGGTCCGAATTGTCCGGTTTATTACTAGATCCTGGAACTGCTACAGATGAGAACGGGGACCCTATCACCCTTGATCATTTATGTGGGGAGGGCAGATGGGCTAAGGCTTCAGACCAGGCTGGAAAAATTCCGGCGCCGGTGCTGGAGAAAATAAAGCTAGCTGCCGAAAAAGCATTTATAGGACTACAGGGAGAAGTGCCTTTGCCCAGCTACGCCGACATCCGGCAGGGACCTGCAGAGTCATTCGTCGCCTTTGTGGAGAGGATGACGAGGGCTGTTGAGACGCAGGTGTGGAAAGAGGACTCAAGGGCAAGCGTATTGGAAGTGATGGTCCGGAAAAATGCCAATGAGCAGTGCAGGACTGCCATCCTCAGCTTGCCCTTGGACCCTCCGCCAACGGTGCAGGACTTTCTCCGTGTCTGCGAGGCAAAGGTTCCCTTCATGTCTGCTACAACGGAGCAGTCATCAGGGCAGCTGCAGCGAGCCAATCCGAGAGTTGCAGCATTGGACTCACAGGGTTTCTCCAGGAAGCAGCCGGCAAAGAAACATCCTTTTCGGGCGGGCAAAGACAGCTGTAGTCTCTGTGGGCAAAGCGGCCATTGGCAGCACTCTTGCCCCATGCGGACTGCGTTCCAGCAATTCGTGGCCACTCAAGGGGGTGGGGGTGGGGGCGGAGGTGCAAGTGGGGGGTTGCAGGGGAGCCTTCAAGCGGCTCCAAAAAACTAGGGGGTGAGCGCGGGACCACCCTGCGTGAAGATGCAAAACGGGTGGCCCGGACCAGGAGGGGGAGGGGAGGAAAAGGAAACCAAGCTGACCTTTCTTTTCTGTCTACCAGGACTGACAGCAGAGTCCCCCTGGACTCTGATTCACCGGACTTGACACCTAGGGAGATCGACCTCTTCGATTCAGTTTTAACCACCGACTCGCGGTATGAGCCGTTTAGGTTAAAACTAACTGACTCGCTGCTGTTGAAGGACAGCGACTGGCATTTAGTTTCGGTAAACCCCAGTGAACAGGGCACTTGGCATCGGATAGGATGCAAGTACATGGTGCTCGGAGACTGTAAGTACACCCCGTTCGACCTCGAAGTCGCCCCAGGGATTGTTGACTCTGATCCCGAGCGCTTCGTGGTTTGGCTGCATTGTACTTCCCCTCCTGCTTTTCTCCCGAAGGGGCAGATAATCGCCCAGGTAATTCCCATCCCTGATTTCCTCACGGAAGGAAGTCCATCGGTGGGGAGGGTACAGGCAATTTCTACCGCGAAGCCGCAGTTGGAATGCCAGATGCAGATGGGGAGGAGATCGTGGACATCAAAGCCCTCCTGGACACGGGCGCAGATGTAACCGTGATCCCGTCCCGGGAGTGGCCTTCACAATGGGCTCTGCAAAGCGTGGCTGGACACGTTCAAGGTGTTGGAGGCATTCAATTGGCAAAACAGTCAAAGAGCGTTGTGCAAATTATGGGGCCAAATGGGCAATTGGCAAATATCCGCCCATTTGTTTTAGATTATAAGGAACCATTGCTTGGGCGAGACCTAATGGCACAGTGGGGAGTCACAATTGATATTCCAGACCCCCCACAGGATTTTTTTGCGGCGGTCACTGAGACGCGCCCTACCCAAAAACTGAATTGGAAGACAGATGTTCCAGTCTGGGTAGAGCAGTGACCGCTTTCAAAACAAAAATTAAAGGCGCTGAATGAGCTCGTGGAAGAGCAACTAGCCAAAGGTAACATAGAGGAGACTACCTCCCCGTGGAACTCCCCTGTCTTTGTCATCCAAAAGGCTGACAAGACCAAGTGGCGGCTCCTTCACGACCTCAGGCAAATTAACAATGTCATTGAGGATATGGGGTCTCTCCAACCAGGGATGCCTTCCCCGACAATGCTCCCTCGAGATTGGCAATTGGCAGTTATAGATATTAAAGATCGTTTCTTTCAAATTCCCCTTCATCCTGACGATGCCCCACGCTTCGCATTCACGGTTCCCACCTTTAACCGAGAGGCCCCGGGGAAAAGGTATCACTGGAAGGTTTTGCCACAGGGCATGAAAAACTCGCCTGTGATTTGCCAGTGGTACGTTTCTTCCTTGCTGTCCCCTGTACGTGCAGCCGCAGACAAGGCAATCATCTATCATTATATGGATGATGTGCTTGTCTGTGCCCCGAACGAGGATGTACTGTCCCATGCGCTTGACCTGACAATCTCTTCATTGGTTGCTGCAGGGTTTGAGCTGCAGGAGCAGAAGATTCAACGGATGCCGCCTTGGAAATATTTAGGCCTGGAGATCAGTAAGCGGACCATTGTTCCGCAAAAATTGGAAATAAAAACTAAAATCAGGACTCTTGCTGACGTCCATCAGCTGTGTGGGGCGTTGTCCTGGGTGCGGCCCTGGCTAGGTCTGACCACCAAGGACCTAGACCCTCTTTTCAATTTATTGAAAGGGGGAGAGGAGATGAGTTCTCCGCGGGAGCTCACCCCAGAGGCACAGAAAGCACTGGAGAAGGTCCAGGTAAAACTGTCCACCAGACAGGCAAACAGGTGTGCACCTGAACTGCCTTTCAGTTTCATTGTATTAGGAGATTTGCCACACCTCCACGGAGTCATTTTTCAGTGGGACAAGGAGGTAAGCAAAATACCTCGTGAGGACAGAGGCGGGAGAGATCCTCTTCTCATTATAGAGTGGGTCTTTCTTAGCCACCAAAGGTCCAAAAGAATGACCACGCCACAGGAGCTGGCAGCTGATCTAATCCAGAAGGCCAGAACCCGTATTAGGGACCTGGCTGGCTGTGATTTCAAATGCATTCACATTCCAATTCGGACTGAAACGGGCCCAATTACAAAGCAAAGGTTGGAAAAATACATCCAGGAGAATAAAATTTTGCAAATGGCTCTGGATTCCTACACAGGACAAATTTCTATTCATCGGCCGGCCCACAGAATTTTTAATTCGGAAGCAAAATTCGTGCTAAAATTAGAAAGTGTTCAGAGCAGAAGGCCTTTAAAGGCCCTGACAGTTTTTACAGACGCGTCCGGAAAGTCTCACAAGTCAGTTGTGACTTGGAAAGACCCTCAGACTCAGCAGTGGGAGTCAGATGTCGCTGAGGTAGAAGGATCACCTCAGATTGCTGAGTTGGCCGCAGTTGTCAGGGCTTTCGAGAGGTTCTCTGAACCATTTAATTTGGTGACCGATTCGGCTTATGTAGCAGGTGTAGTATCCAGAGCTGAAAATGCTGTTCTCCAGGAAGTGACCAACCTTGCCCTGTTCAAGTTGCTTTCAAAGCTAGTTAAGCTTGTCTCCCACCGAGAGCAACCCTTTTACGTGATGCATACGAGGTCACACACAGACATGCCTGGGTTCATAGCTGAGGGGAACAGGAGAGCCGATGCACTTGCTTCCCCTGCAGAGATGGCCCCGCTCCCAAATGTGTTTGAGCAGGCAAAGATCAGTCACCAGCTTTTCCATCAGAATGCCCCAGGTTTAGTTCGCCGGTTCCACCTTACCCGGGAACAGGCCAAGGCAATCGTGGCAACTTGTCCAAATTGTCAGCAGCATGCGCTCCCCACCCTGAGCGCTGGTGCCAACCCCAGAGGGTTAGGCAGCTGTGAGGTGTGGCAGACAGATGTGACACATATCCCTCAGTTTGGAAGGAGGAAATATGTGCACGTCTCAGTGGACACCTTCTCCGGAGCAGTCTTTGCCTCTGCCCACGCAGGGGAGAAATCCAAGGATGCGATTACCCATCTCATCCAGGCTTTCTCCTTTATGGGAGTCCCAAAAGCCCTGAAAACTGACAACGGGCCTGCATATAGATCCAAGGAGTTCCGCAGTTTCCTGCAGCAATGGGGGGTGGAGCATAAAACAGGCATCCCCCATTCCCCCACAGGTCAAGCGGTGGTAGAAAGGACCCACCGGGAAATCAAAAGGGTCCTGGGCCAGCAACAACAGGTCCTGAAATTAGAGTCTCCAGCTATCCGCTTGTCCAGAGCACTGTTCACAATCAATTTTCTAAATTGTTCCTTTGAGGTTTTGAACCCACCAGTAGTCAGGCACTTCGGTAGCAGCGACCAGTTTTCCACCAAGGTTCGACCACCTGTCCTTATAAAGGACCCAGAGACCGGCGGAACAGAGGGCCCTCACCGCCTGGTTACTTGGGGACGTGGCTATGCCTGCGTGTCCACCCCAAGTGGCTTAAGGTGGATCCCTTCAAAGTGGGTGAGACCCTATATTCCAAAGGCCTCTGGAAAGGGAGTTAAGGTTTCACAGGTGTCCGTGGCGTCCTGGAGACGGAAAAGACACAAGTGGACGAGCTGGGAAGAATTTGTCCTACCCCTACCCCACTGGTCTGTCTCTAACTATGTGCTTGTCTCAAATTCTGTTTAGTTCAGGTCAAACCCACTCAGCGATGGCCCCACTGACAGCAGCCAGATTTCTATTCCTGCTGCTGCTGATCTCCAGCCTGCAGTCTCCGACCGTGGCGTGGACAGTGCCAGCATCCATGCCACAAACAGCAAAATTGTCAGAGACATCAAGAACAAGCTGTCCTCAAACATCTGACTGGCTGGAGGGACTTTTTGAGGACTGGGGGCTGCGTGGGTGGGCAAGATCTATTCTTCGTCCTGTGTTAATTGTTCTGTTTATGGTTTTGTGTATTCTGGGCACTGTTACCTGCATTCGCTACCTTGTTAAAAAGTTAGTCTCTAACTGTCTCCCCCCCATATGCAAGCCCAGTCGTGGTTGTCACAGCTCCACCGAAAGCAGAAATGAGAGTTGAAGAAGGAAAAGACCTCCCTGAAGAAGACTTCGAGCTGTGGCCACCGACTGGCTGTTTATGGTTTAAATTACCATCTTTATATAAAAAGAAAGGGGGAGATGTAGCGGTGCGTGAGCTGTGCTCACAAGTTTTGGGTTTATGTTATTTATGTTGGGAAAAGGGTCTTTTCTAAACCCCTCTGTTTATAGCTGCATTCGCAGTGGTTTGTCCCCTCCCCCCCGGAGCCTGCCAGTCATCCAGGGAAAGCCTCTCCCCCTTCTGGAATTCTCGGGGAGACCGGGCTTCTGATTGGAACAGGTTCTGGGAATCCCCTCCCCCCCTCCTCTCCAGAGATTGGCCCTTTTGTGTGTCAATCTACCCCCCAACTCCTCCCTTTCTATCCCCCTATTGGTGGAAAGTTTATGTACACGCCCCCTGGTGCCTGTCTACTTAAGGGGCTTGGGTGGGGCTTCACGCTCTCTCTCTCACACACCATCCATGAGGAATAAACATCTCCTGTGACCCTCAGAAGAGAGCCTTCCTTTCCTCCGCCATTAGCCACTAATTTACATCCAGTGCTAGCCAGCCAGAAAGCCCACCGCGTGGGTATTGCTGCAGAACTGTCCAGTGGCCCTACCGACTGCTGCCTGAAGCCGGGCAAGGCAAGGGATCACTGATAAAGTGACCCACGGGGCAGAGAAACGCCATAGCTATAATTAGTACATGAAACTCCACTGCAAAGGTAGTCACAATGGTGCCAACTTTACCAGTTTGCTTGCTTTTTACCCCACAGCTCTAATAAAGTAATTTTATTGTAAATCTTTTGCCATGAAGACACATGTGACAGCATTTCGGATAGATACACCTATTTAGTGATTCTAGTGTAGTTATTCTTCCTTGCCACGTTTAAATTGAAATTGAACTTAATGTCAAAACAGTTTAAGTACATTGATAAACCACAAGTGCAGTAAACAGTAGCTCACTCCATAAGAATAATCTAAAACCCTGACTTTGCAGCTGTTTATATACAAGTGTCAGTCTTACACACCCACTGACCTAACCAAGTTACATGTGCAAAACTCATAGCAATATTATATAACTAAGTTCTTGCTGTTTTAGCCTAAAATATTTATATCCCATTTCCTTTATTAAGCTAAGCTCAAATGTATTATACAATCTCAAAAAGCTGTCTTACCATCTGCGAATGAAGCAAGTTTAAAAGGTGTAGCAATGTATCTGTATAACAGGCCATTCTGATGCACCAGCCAAACAATTTGTGAGTAATCTTATCAAACCACCTGCAGTTTTGTTATTAGAACCCTCAGGAATTTGTCAAGGTTACTGAGAAAAAGGAGGGCTAAAAATAAGAAGAGCTTGAGAAACAAGAATACCAAGACAACAAGAATAAGATAAAGGAGGCATAAAGTGTTGATGGACCCTGACCAATTAGATGTCCTGAAGGATGCATGCCTGCCTTGTGGACAGGCGAGCTGGCCAATGAGAAGATGCGTGAAGGCGTGAACAATTTAGAATCTGTCACTGTAGTGTAAGGTAAACAATAAATGGCTTCTGCTGAAATTATATTGATTCTGTTATTCAGTTACCCATTTTCCCCTGCAAAAAGGCGATTTGCCAAGATCTGCACTGTTGTAATTTTTCTAAGCTGCACTTTAAAAAACCCTGGCAAAGTTGTACTTACACTAGAAAAGTCCTAAATACAAATAAGTATTTTCAATAATATTTGCAGTTACCATGAGCTATTCTCAAAACTAAATTACATAAAATCATAACATACTTGCCACACCTTTATAATCTCTCCAATAAATCCATGTTGCTGTTATTTCAGTTACGAATCACTTGTTTGCCTGCATATTGTTCACTGATGTTTAACTGTTGTATGACAAATTGTCAGCTGCTCTCTTGTAACTATGGAGTCAAAATGAGTTAAATTCTGTTGTATCTGAAAGTTTTAAAAGAACACTCTCAACCCTGACTTTACTTTTGTTAAATTTAAGTGATGTTAATTTTCAGTATGTTATGCTTCAATTCTGTACAGTTTAAGTGATGTTAAAGCTAAGTTCTGTTAAGTGTTGTTAAAATTGAGTAATGTTAAGTTTATGTTCTGATAATTTAAAGTTGTCACATTTAAGCTCTGCCAAGTTTAGGTTCTGTTAACTTTAAGCAAAGTTAAGTTTCATTGTTGTTCAGTTTAAGTTCTGTTATTTTAAATTAAGTTCTATTAGGATAAATTTCTGTTCAATTTCAGTAATGTTAACTTCAAGTTTTCTTAAGTGTACTTTCTGTTACGTTTAAGTAATGTTAAGTTTCAGTAAGTTAATTTTAAGTTCTGTTGAAATATGCTTGTTTAAATAATAAAATGCAATTCTTGTGTTATAAAAATGAGTAATGTGAAGTTTGCATGAAACTAACTTCTGTTGAAATCTACTCATTTAAATTTCAAAATACAGTTCTGTTATAAAGAGAAAATGAAACGGACTAAAACAATTATGATGAAACATTGGTAAACACCTGTTTAAAGATATAAGATAATAAGTTGTGTAAAATCTGTGAAGATGCAGTTTGTTAAATCCTTGATTTCATCAAAGATTCTATGAGTATAAATGTTTTGCACTGGTTAATTATTTAGAACAATCTCTGCTGTTTTATCTTCCATATCTAACACTGAAGAATGAATAACAATTCCAGATTATGGCTGTTATTAGTTGTAAACTGTTTTGTGCTTCCTTTCTTGCTTTTGTTCTCCTCTAATATCATATATGAATAGATATGTGGAAAAATATTTTCTCGACTTCTTAAGACAATTACTGCTAATGAATTAATGATTCTAAATATGTTGCTAATGTCATAACATGAATTCACTAACTTTTTATGACAAACATTATCCATAAGATATTATTTGAAGTTACACATATGCATTCCTTTAGTTATTTGCAGTTTGTTCATAGTACCATTGACTACTTAGCTAAAAATAAATGACAAAGCCAGCTGCTTTACAAACTTTAACATATCTTTGTGTAGCTATCTGCAAGACATGTATTATTTTAATAGACTTTCCCTACTGCTATTACTAAAAACTTGTTTGTAAAATATCTTAGGGAGACCCTTCCAGCTAAGGCCTTGGCTCTGGCCAAGCCCTGGCCCTAGCTGGTTAGGAGGTATGCCAACAAACCCAAGTGTTTCTGCACTAAAACTACTCAGGTCACTTTGACTTGCAGATTTGGGCTTATAATAGCTGGACCCCCTTTTGAAGTAAACTTGGAAACCTTTCCTGAGAATGGTTTTCCAAGTCCTCATTGTGAAACAAAGCTTACCAGCTGTTGCAGACTCTGGGTAATGGTACAGTATTTAGGGAATTAATAATGTATCCTTCTAAATCACCATCCTATCTCTCATGTACTACTGATTACGGGTATTACCTTACTTATTTTTGTTCAGTGAGATTTTATTGCTTTACCACATGTATTGTTTTACTTTTATGTTGCCTTCATGTTCATAGTGAAAATACGCATGTTGTAAAAAAAAAAAGTAGTGCTTTAGCTACAAATATAAATAATATGCAACATGCTACCTTGCAAAATCGTGCTACTATTTATTTTCTTTTGTTAGCTCATAGAGATGGTTGTGAAAATTTTGATGATATGTGTTGTATAGATTTAAATAATCAATGACAATCTATTCATAAGAAAATACAGGATTTAATGGCAACCACACAGAAAATCAAAGAAAATAGTGGAAGCTTTTTTAGGATAGGTCACTGGTTAGAAGGTCTAAGTTTATCAAGCTGGTTGAAAAGCCTAATTCAAACTGCTCTTATCATTTTTTGTATCATCATAATTATTTTGCTCATTGTGCCTTGTTTGTTATCTTATCTGCAAAGGGCCCTGCAGAGGATGATAAAGACTGCCTTTGTAGTCAAAAAACTCCTGGGGTGACCTTTTGATACTTGTATCCCTAATTGTCTCTTCTGTTTATGCTGTATGTTAAGTTCCATACCTTTAGGACTAAGTTACCCCTGATAAGTAACAGCTGTATTAATTAACTTGTACAGCCTTGCCCCGATGAGTAACAGCTATAGCCAATAAGGATGAGTGAGATAAAAGAGGGGTTAGCTGGTAAGGGGAGGATGGTCATGGAGGAGCAACCCTGAGGAGCATGAAGCAGAAACTCATGAAGCAGGATCCTGGAGAGAGGAAAATCACTGCCGTGAGACTAGTTCTGAGAGTGAAAGGGGAGAAAGATGATGCGCAGAGTTTGTTTTGAAAACAGCCTTCCCTCCTCTGCATTCCTGCTCCTGGACTGTGCTCATCTGAGACCTGTCCTGTAATGAAAAACCCAGAGAGACATCTGGATCTCACGCCTGTGCCCCCAGGGGCCCAGGACGGCATTTTTCCAGCACCAGAGGAACTGATAAGACACTGAGCGAGCTGAGCTACCCACAGCAAGGACTTTCTGAATTTGCCATCTCAGTTCAGAGCAACGAGAGGTCTTATTGTTTCATATTATTCATTCTTTATGCTTGTGGGCACTTTATTTGGTAAATAAATAGTTTTTTCCACTTTCCTCTGAGGAAGTTCTTTTTTCCTGGACCGGTTGGGGGAGGGGCCTTTTAGGTTTGCTTCCCAGAGGGACCCCATTCAGGGGTTCTCTCACAAATTTGCCCTAAACCAGGACAAGGAGGAACTAAGGAGGAACTGTGACAGCTAACAGCTGGCCTGAAGGCCTCACAAACACAAGCGGCTTTAACTTTTACTTGATCATCCAGTACCCATGAAAACTATCCTGCACCCATGAGATTTAGCTTGTACCTATGAGAAAAAAATGTAAACATCTTCAAAGAAGAAAGCCTTTAGCAAGCACGTACATGAGCAACTACTAACCAATGAACTGAGTAACAAAAAGTTACTAACGAATTAGAATTAAACACAATGCTTTTAGAAACCGTACAAGTATAAGCTGTGAACAATAGAGAGCTATTGCTGCATGAAGAAAAGGTGTCATGTGTTGGGATACAAATTTCCCTGAGACAAATCCAAACAGGCCCAGGAGTACCCAGAAATGTGAGGACTGAATTAACACCTTCAGAGAAACTAAGATACATAAATCCACACAGACATGAGGTAGAAATGCAAGTTTAGTTTTAAGTGCCTAAACAAATAAGAGCCTGTATTAGTTAGTAAGATAAGCCCTAAAGCCTAGTTTAAAATTCAATAGCATTGCTTTTTGCAAAGTTAGTTAAATTCTAGTCATAACAAAAACAATGTAACCTTGCTAAACATTCCTAGACAGAACAGCTAGAGCTATAAGTGTAGGATTTGTGTAAGAAATTACAAATATTGTAGCACGTCAATCTTAATTTAGGATTGGTCCAGCAAGACTGTAGAAAATTCGTGTAGGTACCTGATTGGCTAAAAATAGAATAAAAATTCACTACTTTGAGAATGCTAAGACTCACGGAAAACACTGATGCCGCTGTTGTTGCTACTACTGTGACTGCTACTGATAAGATGCTCACAGGACACAGACTACAGGTGCTTTCGCTGTTGCTGCTTCTGCTTGGGACTTAGAAACTTTATGTTAGAAGGCTTCCTGCATACTGCTGTGAACTCTAATAACTTTGCCTTCATGAGATTGATTTATTTTTGCAATAAAGGACTTTGCTTTTACATTTACCCAGCTTCCAGTCTTCAATGAAGACGTGCCAAAATCTCGACAACAGTCTTGTCCATCTCCACTGTGACAGTACTTGAGGTGTGGCCTCACCAGTGCTGAGTACAGGAGGAAAATCACTCCTCTGGTCCTGCTGGCTACACTGTTTCTGATGCAAGGCAGGATGCCATTTGCCTTCTTGGCTACCTGGGCACACTGCTGGCTTGTGTTCAGCTGGCTGTCGACTACCATCGCCAGGTCTTTTCCAGCCACTCTTCCCCAAGCCTGTAGCACTGCATGGGGTTATTGCTGCCAAAGTGTAGGACATGGCATTTTATCTTGTTGAACTTCATAATATTGGTGTAGGCCCATCTATACAGCCTGTCCAGATCCCTCTGCAGAGCCTTCCTACCTTCCAACAGATCAACACTCCCACACAACTTGGTATTGTCAGTGAATTTACTAAGGGTAGACTTGATCCCCTCATCCAGATCATCAATAAAGATATTAAACAGGACTGGGCCCAACACTGACCCCTGGGGGACACCACTGGGGACTGGACGCCAACTGGATGCAGCACCATTCACCACCACTTTCTGGGTGCTGCCATCCAGCCAGTTCTTAACCCAGTGAAGAATACACCTGTCCAAGCTGTGGGCTGACAGCTTCTCCAGGAGTATGCCATGGGAGGCAGTATCAAAGGCTTTACTGAAGTCCAGGTATACACATCCACAGCCTTTCCCTCATCCACTAGGCAGGTTGCCTGGTCATAAAAGATCAGGTTAGTCAGGCAGGACCTGCCTTTCCTAAACCAATGCTGGCTGAGTCTGATCTCTTGATTGTCCTGTATGTGCCGTGTGATCACACTCAAGATGATCTGTTCCATAACCTTGCCAGGCACCAAGGTCAGGCTGACAGGCCTGTAGTTCCCCAGATCCTTCTTCCAGTCCTTCTTGTAGATGGGCATCACATTGGCCAACTCCAAGTCATCTGGGACCTCCCCAGTTAGCCAGGACTGGTGATAAATGATGGAAAGTGGCTTAGTAAGCTCTTCCGCCATATAATTCCAATAATTATTTCTGGATGAGACATTTCTTAGGAAGCAGTTAGCCTCTACCCTATTTGTAACCTGTGCTTTAACCTGACAAAACTTGGAGGCTCTCAATTTACTTTAAACTTCTTGCATTACCATTTAAACACTTCTCTGTCTCTACAATTCATTAAGTAAAAATCCATCTCCTGACTATTTTATCTCCAAAGCAACATTTTCAATCTAAGGTAAAGGACCATGTGATCAGTATCATGTCTGGAAAGTTGGCATCATCACAATAGCTTGTGTAAAGTGCCCACAGGACCATAGTTTTTAGTTGAGGAGTGTCATGTGTGATGATATCAAGACAGCACACAGGTGGCCTGAACCAAAAAGAACAGGTCACATGTTATAAGCGAAACAGCTGAATTGTTTTATATGAAGAAATTTATTAATGACAATTTGGTTACAAAGAAATAAAAATCCACCACCAAAATAAAAATAAAAAGAGATGCCAAGCCCGGGGGTCGGCACTGGTGAACAGGGTCGGTTCAGCGGTCTATCTGGCAAACAGCCCTCCCCTAGTTCACGAGAAACTGCTGCTGGAGCCTGGGTTTTATACAGTTTTTGTGCCCTCAGGCTGGACCCAGTGATGTAAATCTATTCAACTGTCCGGTATCGGTGTTTTCTATTCTTCTCTGCTCGTGTTGAATAGTCTTTCCTGGGCTTATTGGAAGCCCTTTGTGTTTCCATCCCGGGTCCGGTGATGTTGTCCAGATGGCATCGTTATCTTGTCAGGGGGTGATGATCGTTCTTATCTGCGTCGTTGTGGCGTTGCCTCACTCTAAAAAGGTGTTACTTCGCCCTGTGTCTTCAAATGCTAATAAAGCCTTCCTTGAGTTTGGGTTTTGCAATCTGAGTTTTACCAAGGCGAGGAGTGCCTAGTATATTCCCTATATTTAACTTTCAGCGATTTATATAAAATATCATCACAGGCATGAATTAATTTTTAGCTATTTTCATAACAAAATCCCCCACCTTGTATTTTCAGAATCTTAATTCATGCCTTATTTAAGAACCCCCTTTCTAAAATTCATCTTTGTAGTCATCTTAGGCTTCTTGTCTTTTTAATTCTTGAGAGATTTCATAAATTTTTACTTTAGGTTCTATACCTTCCTTGTTTCGTGAAAAGCAAAATGTTTTATCTAATTCTGAGCAATCATTCATTATTAATTATTATTTGATTATCTTTCTGCACTGATTTCTCATCATATTTTAGATTCTCGCCCACTTAATATGTCTTCTTATTTTACACATTCTCAACTGCTCACTTCTGTAGCACAATTGGTTTACCGTAAAATATGCTATGAAAATCGATTCTTTTTTTCCCTCCTATCCAAAGAGTGTGGTTACATTGATCACAGGTTGGAATATCTAGTCTAATATTTCTCCTCTGCTTACGGTGCTTTCTTTCGTCTTTTGGTGGGAGTTGATCTGACTTCTCGTTTTCATCATCTCTATTTATGTTAAAACATACATATTTTTCTTTTTCTCTGCAGATCTTATATAATGTGCTATCTCTCTTGCAGAATCCCACCTGCTTACCTTCACAGCTTGCTTGGCTTGATTTCATCTTGCACTCACTACAGCTGTCAATCAGACCTTGTGGAAGCACTTGGTACTGCTTCTCTGAGAACTATGCCGCTGTCAGGAGTGAAGCTAGCTACAGGGTCATCAGGATTCTTCACTGGTACACTCTTCTGCTTCTGCCTACGCCTGCTGGTGTGCAGCCAGCAGCGTGGTAATCTATCTTCTGTGCAGCAGGAGTCATCTTCAGGGGCTCTGTGCTGGACCCTGGCTGCATATCGCCTCTTAAAGGCTTCTCAGCAGGCAGGTTTGACTGTATCTGCATTGCAGGGGGTCTTGCTCAGAGTTCGGCACTCAATTCTCAGGGCTTCTGCTTGTGTGTTTAATTTTCTTCTCAATCTGTTCTACTTCAGAAAATACTAGGTCTTGGAATGAAGCTTAATTAGATCAAGTTCGACAGAGATATCTAGAAAACGAGTAGTCAGAGCCTGCTCCTCCTCTAGACACTTAGTACACAATCCTTTAGGTTTAAATCCCCTTTTACAGTGAGCCACCCAAATCTCGTTACAGAGACTGCACTTGAATTCAATGCACGGGAAACACGGGCACTCAGCTTTAGTACACTTCACTCGGTTTCTTCTTGACATGGGTTGCTCTTTTGTAGTCGTAATTTCAAGTCTCCTGGTGAGGAGACCACATTCTATGCTGGTTCTTTCTTCTTCGGGGTGATCTTCTTCACTCTGGATGCGTGTGTCCAGCCGCGTTCTGCTGTTCTAACTGCAGTGTCTGTAGTCAAGAGAACAAGAAAAGGACCCTCCTAATGTGGTGTTAGTGGGGCCTCTTTCTAGGTCTTTATCAACACAGTATCTCCAGGATGTATTTTATGAATGGAAAAACTTAAAGGAGCGTTCTGTGTGGTTAACCTAAGCTTCCTACGTTCTTGTATATTCTTGTTTATTGTGATCAGGTATGGCTGTAATTGTTTATCTTCTATTTTTGGATGCCCTACCAAAATTCCATGAGTGTAAGGCATCCCATACAGCATTTCAAAAGGTGAGAGTCTGGTGTCAGAATTAGGCATAGTTCTAATGTTGAGGAGGGCAAGGGGGAGACATTTGACTCATGACATTTTTGTTTCAATCATCAATTTAGATAATTGTGCTTTTAATGTTTGATTCATTCTTTCTACCCTCTCTGAACTCTGAGGGTGCTATGGGGTGTGATACATCTACTTTATACTTAGGGCTTCTGTTAGTAATTTTATAATTTTGGACGTGAAATGTGTCCCTTGATCCGAGTCTATGTGACTTATGACCCCATATCGGAGTATGATTTAATTTAACTAAACTTTTGCAACTGTTTGAGCGGTGGCCCTGGCACTGGGGAATGCCTCAACTCAATGTGTCATTTGATCTACAATGATTAGTACATACTTGTACTGCTTCACTTTAGGTAATTCTGTAAAGTCTACTTGGACTTTTTCGAATGGTCGATAAGTGATCGGACGACTTCTCCTAATGGCTTTCTTAATGTCTGCTTTGTTTACTCTCTGGCAAGTCATGCATCTTGTCACCTCTTGTTTTGCTAATTCATAGATCTCTTTGCATCTAAAGAATTTCAGGACTTGATCTACTAAAGCTTGAGTTCCCCAGTGTGTATGCTGATGCAGATGTCTCAAAAATTTTTAAGCATATTCTTTAGATATAATTTCTCTTCTATCGGGTATTTTCTATTTCTTGTCTATCATTTCTCTTTTCATCTTTTTGTATGTCTCAATTTCCCGTTCTGTTAAGCAAAACGGGTATTCTGTACTTTCTTCTGTCTGAATCTCGGGGGTACTTACTACTATCAGCGCTGCTCTTTTTGCCTCAGTATCTGCTAGATTGTTTCTCTTGATTCTGACTGCATACTTGTTTGATGTCCCTTCACATAGACAACAGCTATCTCTGTTGGCTCTCTCACAGCTTCTAATCTTTGTTTGATTAATTCATCGAGAACTAAACTTCGTCCTTTCATACTAATCAAGCCTCTCTCTTCCCAAATCTTCCCGAAAGTGTGCACTACGCCATAAGCATATCGAGAATCAGTAAAAATCGTTCCTCTCTTTCTTTTTAATCTTTTCAAAGCCCTCAAAACTGCGTACAGTTCGCATGCCTGTGCAGACCATCTGGCACTTAAAGGGCCAGACTCCACTACTTTCTTTGAGTTCCCATCCACTATAGCATATCCCGACTTCCTCTTTCCATCTATTGCTCTTGCTGATCCATCTACAAACCATTTTTCTCCACCTTCTAATTCTTCATCCTCTAAATCTGACCTTATCTTTGTCTGCAGTTCCACCACTTCAACACAATCATGGTTGGGGATTTCTGAGGTTTCTCCATATTCTGCCGCCCCTCCTCTGTCTGAGCGCTCCACCCAGGGGGTAGGCGGGGCCATTTCACTTCCCCTGGGGGTCCCTGGGGGTTTCTACGTTCCCATTCCCGCATTCCCACTTGTCTTATCATCTGTCTTTCCTCAGGATTGAATAGAATCCTAAGGATCGCAGCTATATCCTCAAAAGAGTATATGCTGATTCCCAAAAATTCATCCAGCTGATCCGAGACCCCCCATGGATCCTCCATCAGCCCTCCCATCTCCTTTTTGAATGTTCAAATGTCCATACTGTTTAACGGGACATTCACATAACTTCTGTTTCCCATTCCGTTTGGTACTTCCCTTAAAGGGAACATACCGTGTTTATATTCTTCTTCGTCCTCCCCCTCTTCCTCGTCTATCTTGTGTAATTTCCTTTGTGATCTCCTAACCGGTTGGGCTGGTGTCGTTTTTGCAGGGTTGGGAGGGGTTGGTGTGGGTGCTTTTGCCGGTCCCAGCATGGACGCAGCGGGCTGGGGCTGGGGGATGGGCAATGGCGCTGCAACGGGCCCCTGGAGGGAAGCAGGTTCCAGCGGCCATGCCTCGGCCCCTTGTGGTAATTGCTCAAGTGGGGGTGCCGAAGCCACTACTGGCTGCGGCTGTGGTTCAGGTTGTACGAGAGGGGCTGGGGGATCCCCAGCTTGTGGAGGTTGTGGTGGGGGTCTTAAGTAGGGAGGGGGTAAATTGTCCAAGGGGTCCCATGTGTCCCTCGAAGCCTTGGCTGAGCTTTTGGTCTGTACTGGATACAGTCTGACCTCGACCTCTCTCCATAGGTCTGCATATTCCTTCTCCTCCTGACTCCTTGGTTCTTTGCTTTGGACATACGTGTTTAATGCCTGGCATGTCCATTGTTCAAAAGTCCCAGACACAGGCCAAACCACATGGTTCCTAATCTCCTTGCCACCCCAGATTTTCATACAGAAGTGTATCATCCTTTCCTTAGATTTATACTTCCTCCTAGGGTTTTCCTCCCAGTGCTGTAACATTAGCCCCAATGGACTATCTGGGGGAATCTCCGGGATTCCCTTGTTCAGCTCTCTATTAGATTTCTTTTGCATTTTACTTTTTCTTTGCCCCATTTTACCGACACTTACCTAATACACGTATGTGGAGCTGGATGTAACACAGGTACTTTTCTAATTCTAATAATTTTACTAAAATACTCACCGCCAGGGGCTGTCTAAGGGGGCTTTCTATTGGTACTCAGCTCTCTGATTTCCTTTTTGACGGATACCCGTCTTGACGGAATCCCGTCTTGGCACTGAAGGTTTACCAGTTCCTGAACTCAAAGGAACGTCTCTTTCCTTTCAGCCCACTTGTGACCGTAACAAAAACTCTGCGCGCTCTGGAGTTTTTCTACAATCGCTTCCCTTTGGCTCGACCCTGTCCCTTGTGGGATCGGGGAACTGCGGTCTTCAGGTCCCTTTTGCTTCGTGATAAATCATGTCTCATACACACACACACACACACTCGGTCACACTGCTCAACTACGAGATACTTACGGTCCTTTTTCCTTCATGGATTCTTCGTGCACTCAGATTTTTATGAGCAAGCTCTTGCCGCGGCAATCTTGAAGAGACCCAAAGCCTGGGTTCTTCGCGAGTTCCCTGAGAGCTTTTTTGCTAGCTAGCTTTTCCTTTTGGTAGTGGCTTTTTATCAGAATTTGCTCGATTTCCAACTGGTTCTTAGAGATCGCTCTCGTATCATTTGGGCCGCTGAAAGCAGCGGGGCACCCCCCAAAACGCTGAGAGGATTTTGGTTCCGAGACTGGATATCATGTCGGGGTCACCAATTCTGTTATAAGCGAAACAGCTGAATTGTTTTATATGAAGAAATTTATTAATGACAATTTGGTTACAAAGAAATAAAAATCCACCACCAAAATAAAAATAAAAAGAGATGCCAAGCCCGGGGGTCGGCACTGGTGAACAGGGTCGGTTCAGCGGTCTATCTGGCAAACAGCCCTCCCCTAGTTCACGAGAAACTGCTGCTGGAGCCTGGGTTTTATACAGTTTTTGTGCCCTCAGGCTGGACCCAGTGATGTAAATCTATTCAACTGTCCGGTATCGGTGTTTTCTATTCTTCTCTGCTCGTGTTGAATAGTCTTTCCTGGGCTTATTGGAAGCCCTTTGTGTTTCCATCCCGGGTCCGGTGATGTTGTCCAGATGGCATCGTTATCTTGTCAGGGGGTGATGATCGTTCTTATCTGCGTCGTTGTGGCGTTGCCTCACTCTAAAAAGGTGTTACTTCGCCCTGTGTCTTCAAATGCTAATAAAGCCTTCCTTGAGTTTGGGTTTTGCAATCTGAGTTTTACCAAGGCGAGGAGTGCCTAGTATATTCCCTATATTTAACTTTCAGCGATTTATATAAAATATCATCACAGGCATGAATTAATTTTTAGCTATCTTCATAACATCACAGAAACAGAAATAGGATCACAGCAGAAAATGCCCAAAACAACTCATGTGGTTCATCTATGCCAGAGCAATCAACAATTTAATAGTAACCTGTGTTTCACCAGTTTGCACAGACACTAGGATAAATATCATATACAAAAAATTACATTAGATTGTGTTGTATTTAATTCCATGATATCTCACGTACATCTACCCTGTGTCTATCTGGTTTTTATGCTTCTAATTCTGCAGTATTTGCAAACATTAGAACTGTTTCATAAGCTCCTACCATTTTTTGCTGCCATCTTTTCCCTTTGTCTCACATCTGCGAAGGCCACCATTTTCGGGGGGCGGTCAGACAACATTTTCCCTTTGTCTCCCTACACGTGGCGTGCACCATCTTGGAAAGAGTATTTCCACAATTTTGGGTTTCTCTTTGTTCTCAGGGAGTTTGTAAGATTTAACAATTTTGTATCTAGTGATTATTGACTGTTATTTTTTGCCTGTTGCAGTTTTGCTTCTTAATAAACTCTTATTTTTTCACTTATATCTACTTGTATGTAATTTCTCCTTATTGATGGAAAGGGATTGGTAAAACAAAGGGGAGAACTCATTTTAGAATGTTCCCCTTTAAATTGTCTTAAACCTGTTATAAGCGACAGTTTCCCCAATATTTTCCTTTAAGAAAATTTATTGGAAAAAACAACAGTGATAAATCGAGAAAAAGCCACAATAACCTATACAGTCCTTACCCGGGAAGTCCTGGGTGAGCCGAAGAAAAGAAGGGTGAAATACAGACTCTCTGGCCTGCAGCCCCTTTCCCTGGTTCACAAATTGCCCATCTTTCTAAAGTTCATTTATAGGGAAAAAACGTCCTCCGGCTATGTTATTGTTCAGGTATTTCTTTGAATTGTACAGATGGGATTACAGTCCACAGTTTGTATGTAAAGTAGTTTTTCCGGTAAATCCAATTTTTACAGTCCATAACATGTAAAGCAATTTTCTGGTAAAACCGATTTTTCTGTCCATAAATTATTCCTGTTTGTTGGGCTACAAATCTTGGTTCCTGGTGCCTCCGAACTCCGGTAAGGTGTGTTGATTGGATCTTCTGTCTGTCGGGTGGGTTGGCTGGGTCCTGATGGGTCTTCGTGATCGTTATCTGTCCAGGTGGCCCTTAGTTATCGGTGTCCTCTGGTAGCATGTCCGCCCTCCATTGAGGTGAAAATGTGTTCCTTAGACGTGGTATGCCAGCCATTAGCTGGCTTAGTTCGGAATCCTGTTTTTTGGATACAGTTTTAACTTACACAAAGTAATGATTTTAATAGGGAATAAACTCGAATTAAACATATATTTATAACAAACCAATACATATATATTATCCAATTATTATCTTTGAATTTTATTTCTATTCTATTGCCCATGGGAAGCAGTGAAAGAATTTCTTGCTTTGCTTTGCTTGCATGCTCAACTTTTGCTTTCCCTAATAAACTGCTGTATGGGGTTAAACCATGACAAAAGACTATTTCTTTCACATTGGAGAAGTTTGCAAAGAACTGTCTCCCATGGGAGGGACCCCATGGTGCAGCAGGGGAATAACTCTTCTCCCTGAGTAGCGGGAAAAGCCATGGGTGATAAGCTGGCTGTAACTCCCATTCCCTGTCTCCTTGTTGCCACTGGGGTAGGAGGTAGAGCTGGGAAGGAGGGAGGGGTGGGGGGAAAGTGTTTTTAAGGGTCTTATTTTACTTCTCATTATCCTGCTCTGATTTTTTTTAGTGCAATAAATTCAATTAATATCTCTAAGTTGAGCCTGTTTTGCCCGTGATGGTATTCGATGAGTGATCTATCCCAGTCCTAATCTCAACTCATGAACCCTGCATTATATTGTCTCTCTGTCCAGCTTCAGAGGGGAGTGAGAGAGCAGCTTAGATGGGTGCCTGGCACTTGCCCAATGTCAACCCACTACAGTCTTTTTGGTGGAGAATGTGGGCAGTCATGAGGATTCTGAAATAACGGTAGTAATTTGGAGAGGTAACAGTTAAAACAAGTACTGAATAGTGTTATAGGGTAGAATGATCGTGGGATTTTTTGTTGTAATTGTGATGAAGGGTCGAGGGGTGAATTTCATGTAAATTTTTCATTTTGTCCTGTGTTGTTGTTGTGGGTTAGGTTTTTGAAGTGAATTTCTTCTCACTGTTTCCAGATAGATGCTGGAAAGGGGGGAGGGGACGGCTTTCTAGGTGAATAGACCGATTAAGAAACAAAAGGAGAAGCCAAGCCCTCTGACATACTGCTGAAATAGTTTGGGGAGGGGAACGAGGGTTTGGCAGTTCTTAGCTGGAGTTTGGCAGTCTTTCCCAGCTGGGAGCATAGTCATACGATTTTTGCCCTAGACTTCTCCTGGGCTCCTCCAGGAGTGGCTAAGCACTGCTGTGGAGTTCTCCTTGCTGCCTGTTTGTAAGCTCGCTGCTTGAGAGAGTGTCCCAGCTGCCCTGTTGACTGAGACTCTAGCAACTGCCAGTGCCGGGAGACCAGCAGAGTCTGCATGAGTTTCAGAGGAATCACCACACACACACCCCCTCCTCCTCCCTCTTGTCTGAGCTGCCATTATCCCTGGGGAGGTTCTGAGCTTGCATCGCGGAGCCTTCTGACAGCTGTGGGTGAGTCACTGCAGCTTTCTGCCTCGCCAGAGCTGCCAGTGCCCCCTGCCAGCCACGGGTGAGCTACTGCACCTTCTCCTCCTTGCTTGAGCCACCAGCGCCCCCTGCCGGTTGTGGTCAAAACTACACCAAGGGGGAAACAGGTGGGTGGGCGGGCAGGCAACTTCTGTTATTGTGTTGTTGTTTGTTCTGCCTTGTTATATATTTTTTTTTCTAGTAAAGAACTGTTATACCTTTTCCTATATTTTTGCCTGGAAGCCCCATAATTTCGAAGTTACAATAATTTGGAGGGAGGGGTTGTCTTCCCATTTCAAGGTTCCCACCTTCCTTGGCAGACATTTTTCTTTTAAACCAAGACATTTGTGATGATGTTATTTTGGTTCTGGTGTAGGGAATTTTTTTTCTTTTGTTTAGTTTGGTTGTATTTGTTGTTTTAAGTGAAGGTTGTATGTTGAATGTGGATTTTAATGATAATTCCTAAATATGTGATTTACAGAGGGGAGGAGTGGAATGTATTGGGTTTGCATGGCCTGGTTTTGGTAGTGGATGGGGCATTTGTTATTCTTCAGTGTTTGTCTTCTGGAGCAACTGCTACACATACTGAAGCCCTGCTTCCTGGGAAGTGTCTGAACATCACTCACTCATAGGAAGTAGAGATTAACTTTTCCCTTTGTTTATGCACATGCAAACTTTTGCTTGTTATTTTTTTTCTTTAGTAAACTGCCTTATCTCAACCTATGAGTTGTTTTCCATTATATTCTCTCTCCTCTGTCCAACTGGGAAGGGGAATGATAGAGCATTTTGGTGGGCACGTGGCATCCAGCCAAGGTCAAACTACTATACTGCTGCATTTCAAAAAAATTCAAGATGGGAGATGCCACTGGGGAACTCCTTTCTCAGGAGAGAAGAGGAAAGCATATCAGTTTAATTGAAAACACTAAACTGATCTACTTCCTATAACGCAAGTGATTTCATTTAGCATATATTATATCTTGTAATGGATCATTTAAGAACTGTATTAAGGTATTGATGCCTGTCTAAGTATACCTCCCAAACAAACTACAGATGCATTCAAAACTGAAGACCCTGAATATTATGTTTTACCTGCAAACAGAGATGGAAGTAAGAGAAACAAAGCAGAAGGAAGATTTCCAATCTCTTCCCCAGCAAAAGGATTACTTATCTAGAACTCTTCTTTTGAGTCAAGTGAAAGCTCATATTCTGGTTTTGTTTTTCTTAGTGACTATGGTAAGCCTCATGTAAACTGGAACCCATACAAATCCTGTAGAAGGACAAGATGTCAGTTTTAATGTCCTGTGCCTAAGCCAACTAATGTAATTACTGAAGGCCATACTCAAGCCATCTCCAACATCATCTGAAATCCCCTTGGCTCCCAGTGCAGTGAGCAGATGAAGAAGGGACTGCATTCAGACTGCTGGGTCCAGATGTCAGTCTCATACAATATGATGACTTCTTTTCAGGAATCAGAACGTATGGCTTTAGACAGTGAGTGCTCTGAATTGTTCACTGCTCTCTTGAAACTAGATGTACATGGTCCAAATCCCTACCTGTTCCTGTGTAGCTTTAGCTCATTTCTTTTAGTGCCAGCTGTGACATTGCTGCTCTTGTTTCTCTGTGAACAGAGTGATGAACTGGTGGTGGCTGAAAGTGTGCACCACAGCCTTTAACTCGTACAGTTAGTAAAGCATTTTGCATTTTGATTAAGCAGCAAACCTGGACCATCAGCATGCAAGTCTGCATAAGGAAGTTATTGAATACATGCCCAATTGTGGACCACACAGACTTTATATTACAGTTACTATTATTCTTCCCAGTACAGAAATTTTGAAACTTAACTCTTTTCTACTGTTGCCCCTAAAGTGGATGTTCAAAAGCATTGCTGAGCAGCAAGCATTTAAGATCGCCGTATTTTCTGTCCTCAATGCAAGTTTTGTCTTTAAAATTTATGAGGCTGCAATTGCCATTCCAGAATATTCAAGAAACCACCATAGATCAACTCTTCTAAAGACTCTCTCTCCTTCCCCTGCTAGCATGGTTTGGATGTTGTAATAAGTATTCTGAGTGTCATGAGTGCTACAGAGAAACTCTCCTTAAGAATATGTTTTAGAAATATTCCTGTGAACAGTCACAAAAAAGAGGTCAGTAATCTACTAAAAGAGAAAGCAGAGATGGACATAAATACACTATCAGACACCACCTCTTCTGAGTTCTGTGGGGCTGCAGAACCCTCTGGCTGCATCGCTGCAAGCTGTACTAACAACTAATGTCCTTCTGTCCACCCTGAACACAGACTGTTGCCAGCCAGACACATGCAGATAGCGCTGGGAATGCATCACTGGATGTCAGCAGTATGTGGGTAATGTTGGTGAGGCTGAACAGCAGTTCAGTGAGCATAAAAATGTGGCTTGAGGGGATTCTCCTTTCCTTTTGCTGATATTTTTCAGGTGTTCTGTATAAGTGTAGATGACAGGTTAAGAACACTACTGGAAACGACGAGATAAAAAATGAGATAAAAAATTTAACAGTAAAAAAATATTAATAACAAAAGTGTATAAAAGAGTGATTCACATTCAAAATTGCTCACTGCAGAGCCCCTGACAAACAAAACCAGATGACTCCCCTGCTGTTTTCTTAACCAGAAGGAATCCCTTCTTCCTGGAAGTGAGATTCCCTTTTCCCCCTGCCCCTGGCAATGAGGCAAAGGTGTTACAGAATAACCTCGATGTCCTAGCCATGCCCCCTCCTGGCAACTGCAAAAAATTAACCCTGTCCTGGCTGGAACCAGGACATTATCCACCCCTTATTCTATGCCATCTATATTGTGCTCAGATCCTACATCTTCCAACTACATATGTGTGTATATATATATATATAAAAATATATAATAGCACAGGTATTCATAGTCAAAGATTTTCTCTCCAAGATGTCTGTTAGGTTCATTTAGTTCATGACCGTGGGTTCTATCTGTCCTAGATGTCTTCCAGGGCAGGGGTGCTTGTGTGTTGTTGGCTGGTTGCAAGCTGCATCAGGAGCTCACGACCGATGTTTCTGGAGCAGTCCATCCTCTTTGTCCATGGTAGTTATGGCACACAGTGGCAGTGTCATTCAGCAACCAATATTATACAATTCAACATTACAGACTGTTCTCGCTCAAAAATCAAATCCCCTTGAGGTACACATCATGTTTCCCTCTCCATCTGCATTACCCACCAAGTGCATCCAGGTCCTTGAGCAAAAACAATGTAATGGACGGGTTTCCTTTGCCTGAGGCACAACTAATCCAAACTGTCTTCCTTAACACATTCTTCATATGCACCACAGGGACTTTATCCCCTTCTAAGGTATGTGGAGGTTTTGATTGGGCAGGGCCAGCTCAATTGGTAGAGCTTCTAATATTAACTAAACAGGTGGCCTTTGCTAAATGTAGATGCCAATGTTTGAAGGTCTTACTACCCATTGCTTTCAATGTGGTTTTCAAGAGTCCATTGTACCGTTCAATATTCCCAGAGGCTGGTGCATGATAGGGAATATGATACACCCACTCAATTCCATGCTCTCTGGCCGAGGTGTCTATGAGGCTATGTGGCAGAACGCTTCCCCCTGCCACAGGAGGGCTTATCTGTTCTGCCTGTCAGCTGGTGCAATAACTCAGGCATCTTTCTCTCACATAAGCTCCACATAAGCCTGGGTAAAGAACAGTTTGCCTTGTAGTGTCATCTTGGTGCCATGGGATTGAGGCTTTCAGCTGACAGTAAACATCTTGCTGTGGAAGCAGATGTGGGGAGATAAGCTGGAAATTCCAACTGACAGACACTTGACTTCTCAAACTATAAAAGCTACAGTACACTTTCACAAAGCAGAAATCTTCTGCACATTCCCTGGAAATGTGTAGGGTCTTTTCCCCAGTCAGGATGCCTACTTTGTGGTTACTCTCCCGGGGACTGAGTGAAAAGACTATGTGTACCTTATCATCAATTGGTGGTAAGTTACATGGGCTCCTAACCTATACTATTTCTTTGCTGGCTATAATATAGGTACCTTTTATGTTGTGCACTGTTTTATGTAATCTACTAATAGTTCTTTGGTTTATCTTGTATAGTAAGTAACTCTGTTTAAAGCCTTTTGACTGTTAATCTCCTGTCTATTCAATAAATAACTCATTTTATAATAGACATGATCTGCCATTCTTGAGAACTTGCAAGCCAGAGTGATTTAGGTGCAGGTCACCTGAATAAAGCTGCTGCCAAAAATCTGAACCTCAGGCAGGGCTGGTCTAAAGCTTTCACTCAATCCATAATAATCTATCATGGAAATGAGTCCTGTTGTCCAACTCAGTTCTTTCTGGGCTGCCATGTCACCACAGGACTTGCTTTTCAAGGTCCAAGATGGCGTTCCAGGCAGTGGCATGAGGCACAGGGTATGACTCCAGCCATCCAGTTTCTACTGTTATAAGCACGTAGCACTTGCCTTGGTGGGTTTGCAGCAGTGTGATGTAATCCATCAGCCAGGCCTCCCCATATTTATATTTTGACCATCATCCCTCATACCACAAGGGCTTTACCCGCTTGTCCTGCTTGATTGCAGCACGTTTCACAGTTATGGATAACCTGGGACATATGTCCACGATTAAGTCCACTCCTTGATCATGAGCCCATTGGTATGTTGCATCTCTTCCCTGATGATCTCAGGCATCATGTGCCCACCAAGACAGTAATAATTCACCCTTATGTTGCCAGTCCAGATCTACCTGAGATACTTTAAACTTGGCAGCTGGATCCACCAGTCCGTTGTGATATTCTTCAGTAGTCCAACTCTTAGGCACATGTGCATTAATGTGAAAGACTTTTACAGACAACTTCTCTACCCAGGCAGCGATGTCTTGCCCCACTTCGGCAGCCCAGATGAGTTTCCTTCTGTGCTGCCAATTGTTCTTTTTCCATCAGTCTAGCCACCTCCACAGAGCATTTGCTACCATCCATGAGTCAGTGTAGAAGGAAAGCACTGGTCATTTATCTCGTTCAGCCATATCTAAAGCCAGATGGAAAGCTTTCAGCTCTGCAACTTGACTCTATCCACCTTGTCCCTCAACAGCTTCTGCAACTCAACGCATAAGACTCCATATAGCAGATTTCCATTTTTGATGCATCCATGTGATTCTCCAGGAACACACAAATTTTATAATTTCACAAATTTTAAAATAAACAAGAGGATCCAAGAAGCTAAATATATTTCTGCCTGTCCCACTAAATGAGTCACAGCAGATGTACATGCTGGTGAAAAAAGGAAGATATCTGGGGCTTTTCCACAGAATGGTGTTGTCATCTCTCCCTCTTGCAATGTCCATGCCCAGTGCTCCCTGGATAAAGAGCATTTCAGATCGCATTCTCCCAACAGCAAGGGCTTTGAAAAATGAGACTTTATTTATTATAAAATACTCTCTTGTTATGATATGTGTGGCAGGACTTCTCCCTACCACAGAAGAACTTATCTGTTATGTCCATCAGCTGGTGTGATAGTTGTAGGCATTCTCCCCGTCACATGAATGGTTGAGATAACCCAGGCCAGATAGGCATCTGGTAAAGGAGTTATCTCTGACTCCAGAGGGGTGAAATCCCGGCTGACAAGGAATAGCTTGCCTTGAGAACAAGATGTGGGGAGATAAGATGAATTTCTGACTAACACGTCACTTTACAAAGTATAAAAGTGTCTTGGTTTGAAAGACAGGTGTCTGCCAAGGGAGTCAGGAACATCCCTTGGAATGGAAAATATGACCCGCTTCCCTCCAAATTATTATAACTGAAATTAAGGGGCTTTCAAGCAAAGATATAGGGAAAATGAATAATAGTTCTTTACTAGTATGCATATGTATAACAAAGCAAAAAACCCACAACAATGACAGCAAAAACAAAACCAGAAACCCAGTAACAGCCTTCTCTCAGCTGTCAGGCACTTTCCCCTTTAGTGTAGTTACAGTCACAGCCAGCAGGGGTGCTGTTGGCTCCCAGCTGGTCAGGGCAGGTGCGATGATTCCCTCACGGCTGCAGGGGGCACTGTGGCACAAGCTCAGCTGCCTTCCCCATGCAGTTAATGGTGGAAGAGATAGACAAGGGGCTTCCCTTACAACCTCAAAGGGACAGCTGATCTCGGTGCCCCTCTGTATGGCGAAATGGACTGCAGCAGGAACCTTGGAGCAGTAGCTGGAATGACAGAGGTGGGAACACCCAGGGTAGCAAACAAAGAGTAGCAGAAACTCCGCAGCTGTAGCAGGAGCCTCAGGGTGTCCTGGCAGGCATGGAGTGCTGGGTTACAGTGTAGCAAAAAACCCGGAGCAGTGGCAGAAAAACGGCAGGGCTGGGCAGCAGCAGCTTGCCTCCTGAATGCATCTGAGAGAGGCTCCCTCAGAGGGGAAAGGGGCTCAGGGTTTTCCCCTGAGGCACTGGAGCAGATGGTGAGGGTCCTTTTCAGTAAGGTAGGGTGTTAGTAAGGTCCCAGTTCAAAAGCTGCTCTTACGAGCAAAGGCTCACCCATGATAGAAGTAGTGGAAAGACAAAAGCTCCACAGAGGCAGCGAATCCTCTGGGCAACAATGGCCAGAGAAAGAGAGAGAGAGGAACCAAGCCCAGCCCCTCATCCCCCAGACAAAATCTCGTGGTATCTCCGCTCTTCCAAAAGAAAGCCCCTCAGCTACGAGAGTGCAGCTGCACCCTTTCCCCTACTTTGGCGACTTCTTTTAAGTACCAGTCGTTATCGTCTCTTAGCAACAAATGGAACAAAATTTTCTGAGAGGAAAAGAAAGAAAAAATCCTAACTTCCCATTAAAAGCTACACAAACTTTCACGGCAGCAGAAGTCCTACACATCCCCTGGAAACGTGTGGGGCTCCCCCCCGAAGTTTGGACGCGAATTGTGTGGTTATTTTTCTGGGAACTGAGGGAAAGGACTATGTGTACACCGTCATCAGTTTGGTAGTAAGCTACATTGACTGCTAATCTATACAATTTCTTTGCTAGCTGTAACGTAGGTACTTTTATTATCATGCACTGCATTTTTTATCTACTAGTAATTCTTTTTGTTTTATCCTGGGTAGTAAGCAGTCTGTTTAAAGCCTTATGTCTGGTAATCTTGTGTCTACTCAATAAATAATTCATTCATGTCCTGGTTTAGGGCAAATTAGTGAGAGAACCCCTGAATGGGGTCCCTCTGGGAAGCAAACCTAAAAGGCCCCTCCCCCAACCGGTCCAGGAAAAAAGAACTTCCTCAGAGGAAAGTGGAAAAAACTATTTATTTAACAAATAAAGTGCCTGACACAGAGATGTGAGAATTTCAGATGATCCTTTATAGTAGGCCTCTAGATGTTAGGATGTATTTCAAAGAGTGCTTTGGAATATATATTAAATCCATTTTAGAAGGCATTTAGTGGATGCCAAATGCTGTGTCTGTTAACCTTTTGCATGTTACAAGCATCTAGGACTTGGTGATAGTGGACAATTGCAAACATCCTGGGACAACAAGGCCGAGAATGCAGATAAAGGGAGAACACAGACCCTTAGCTAGCATAAACTGAATAATCCAATATTGTAATCAGTGGTGGCCAGTATATAAACTAGACCACCAAGCTAAATGACCAAAAAATGGTACCCTAAATTACAACAATTTTACAATTGATACTGTTTTGTAGAAGAAAGGGTAAGCAGAAAGAGAATGAGCAGGAAATGGGAGTAAGAAAGTAGGAAGAGGGTAAGCAGAAAGTAAACAGCAGGAACAGGATGAGCAGGAGAGTGGTGATAGCTATCAAGGAGATGGAAAAGGAAAGGGAGGAGAGAGAAAAAAGTAGCTGGAAAGATGAAGTGATGCAATGCTAATAGTCACCCTGCAGAGGGTGCCATCTACTCACAGAACAGGGAGAGGCCCTGCCCTGGGAAGATTTAAGCCAAATCAGTGTGCATATTGTAAAGGTTTTGGGCACTGAAAACACAAATATCCCTGTAAGTTGAAGGGGGGCAGGCCCTGGTTACCATAGAGCTAGGGAAAGAGAAAATTGACTTTTAATAGACATTGGAGCTACTTACTCAGTATTAAATACAAACCAAGGAAAAGTAGGCTAAGAAAGTGTAAATGTTGGTGCAACACAGGGAAAGCAGAAAAAAAAAATCCCATTATTTTTAAATATGGCAAAAGATGAATAGCACATCAGTTTTTAGATATGCCAGAGGTTTGGAGTCCTAGAAACTTAGGTTTAAGATTTTAGTATATAGTAATATGTGTGAGACAAGATGGAGGGCTTTGGGTGTTGTCTTTGTCCTTCTTCTCCTTCTTCCTTCTTCTTCATGGGTTTAGGTGGTTTTCTGTAATTGGGTGAGGAAGGTCTGCATTGTGGGCCATGGGTGGTCATTATTGGGTCAAAAACATAAATAATATAGGTGTCACCTTGTGATTGGGTAAAAATCTCTTAAAAGTCCTTGGAGGGAGTTAGAGGCGCTCCATTTTACCTTCGTTTTCTAAGAGCTCATGGTGCGTGAGTTTGTAAATACTGTAAAGAGATAAGAGATAATAAGCATTCCAAGTCCGTACTCGAGCTTGGCATTTCCCGTGTCTTTATCCTGACCTTGGTAAAGGAAGAAAAGAAGCAGAAACCATCACATCAGAGTGTTTGATTCCTCTTTTGGGAAGAGACCTTGTCTCAGATTATATTTAAAGATGGAGAAGTACAGTTATTTGTATATGAGACTAAAAAGCTATCAAGGCAAGAATTTTTATGTTGTAGGGAATACCAGAACTAGACAATTCTGGAGGAATACTGGTGTCGGAACCCAGGACATCCCTTTAGATGTCCCGGGCAGTCCGAGACCCCAAGAGGGGGTCCGGAGACCCTGGTACAGTGATAAAAACACCAGTGCCCTTGATTTTAGCCCTTGGGAGCGATTGCCAACATTATATGAAGAATTACAAGTCACGGGTGTGTGATTAGGATATTAGGTAACTTATTTTTGTGTATTAATGTGGATTTTGGGGGTTCACAAAGGAGGCTCAAGGAGACAAGATGGAGGGATTTGGGTGTGTCCCTTGTCTTTCTTCTTCTTCTTCTTGTCCTCCATCTTCAGGTGAGGTGGTGGGATTTTCTGACTGGTTTAGTGTAAAGGTGCACAGTTTAATAAAGGTAGTGGATATTGGTATAATAGTAAAAACAATTAGGACGTAACAATTAGTATAAAAGATTACGACCGCCCATGAGCGAGACAGATAGCCTTGGGAAGCGGTGTAGGTGACATCTAAGCTGGCTGAAGAGAAAATATTTAGGAACACGAATGAATAAACAACTTTGATAAAGAAATCGACGCATCCTGACTCCTCCTTCTGGCACGGGGCTTGGAGAAAAGGACTTTACCCGCAATTCTCGGATGGCTACCAGCCCGGGATCCGAGAACTGGAAGCCATAGAAAATGCAGTAACACCCTTGGTTTGGGCCAGAGGAACTCCAGGATATTCCCAATGAGCTCAGCCTGTAAGCGTTACCCTAAAATCTGGATCAAAACCAGTAAGGCAGAAACAATATCCTTTAAAATTAGAAGCTAGAAGGGGAATCGAGAGTTTAATAGAGAACTTCAGGGAATTCAGACTAGTGATAGAATGTGAATCAGAATATAATACTCCCATTTTGCCAGTTAAAAAGCCTAGGAAAGACAAATACAGATTAGTACAAGACTCACACGCAATTAATAAATAGTTCAGAATATCCACCCTGTTGTAGCCAATCCTTATACCTTTGTAACATCCCTTATGGAATATCATCAATGGTTAAAAGTAATAGATTTGAAGGATGCTTTCTTTTGTATACCTCTTGATAAGCAAATTTAGGGCATTTTTGCCTTTGAATGGGAAAATCCCCAAACCAGTTGAAAGACTCAGTTTACCTGGACTGTATTACCACAAGAATTTAAAAATAGACCAAAAACCTTTGGGAATCTATTGACAAAAGAATTAGAGACCTGGAAGAAGGATTGGTACTGTAGTATATGGATGACATCTTACTAGCAACTGAAACTAATGAAAACTGTATGGAATTGACTATCAGTCTTCTAAATTTCCTAGGCCAAGGGGGCTACAAAGTATCTCAGAAAAAAGCTCAAATCATGAAACAGCAAGTTACCTACCTAGGGTTTGAAATGATTCTAGGACAACAGAAATTGGGAATAGACAGAAAAGAAGCCATCTGCCAGGTACTCCAACCTATGACTGCCCAAGATTTAACAGCATTCTTGGGTGGGATGGTATAGATTGTAGGTGTCAAATTAAGGAGGCCCTGGAAGGCCTGAGAGGGAACAAGCGATCCATAACTTAAAGATGGCCCTGATGTCCAACAAAGTCTTTTGAGCTTTTTGTGCATGAATGACAGCACCTAGCCCTTGGAGCTCTGGCTCAAAGGTAGAAGACTTCAAGAAGCCTGTGGGGTACTTTTCAAAACAACTCAACAACATTAGCCAGCTGCTGGGGGTTAGATTTCTTTTTTTACTTACAGAATTTTTCCTATAAGTTGCTGGGAAACTAACTACTGGGTACTTGTAGGTACTTAGGCAGAACAAAGGGCCCAAAGGAGAAGAGTTGTAACACCTGGCTACACTTTTTTGAGTCTCTGGGAGTTTCTTTTGGGGGGGGGGGGTGGAGGGATGGACAACTTGAGTTTTGCGGGCAGGTAAAGGACAGGGCTTCGCTCTCTTGCTCTCGGCATTGGAGAGAGGATGGCTAGGCCGCTGCTTGCTGCAGGAGGAGTTCACTGTCACCACCATGTCCGGTCCTGGGAAATCTACTGTTATGAGGAAAGCTAAGAATTAATTCATGCCTGTGATGATATTTTATATAAATCGCTGAAAGTTAAATATAGGGAATATACTAGGCACTCCTCACCTTGGTAAAACTCAGATTGCAAAACCCAAACTCAAGGAAAGCTTCATTAGCATTTGAAGACACAGGGCGAAGCTCAAACTCCGAGGGAGACTTCATTTGCATTTGAAGACACAGGGCAAAGTAACACCTTTTTGGAGTGAGGCAACGCCACAACGACGCAGATAAGAATGATCATCACCCCCTGACAAGATAACGATGCCATCTGGACAACATCACCGGACCGGGATGGAAACACAAAGGGCTTCCAATAAGCCCAGGAAGGACTATTCAACACGAGCAGAGAAGAATAGAAAACACCGATACCAGACAGTTGAATACATTTACATCACTGGGTCCAGCCTGAGGGCACAAAAACTGTATAAAACCCAGGCTCCAGCAGCAGTTTCTCGTGAACTAGGGGAGGGCTGTTTGCCAGATAGACCGCTGAACCGACCCTGTTCACCGGTGCCTCTCTTTTTATTTTTATTTTGGTGGTGGATTTTTATTTCTTCGTAACCAAATTGTCATTAATAAATTTCTTCATATAAAACGGTTCTGCTATTTTCGCTTATAACACTACCATCATCTGCTCATGTGCCCAGGAATTCTGAGCTTGCTTCCTCCTGCCCTGCTGGGCCGGCCCTGTCCCACCGTTGCGGCTTCTTCGGCACTGCTTTGAGGCTTTTTGCTACTCTGTGGCCCTGAACTCTCCCTGCTCTGCCGAGACATTCCTGTCATTCCAGTTACCATTGTGGAGCTTCTGATCTCATCTACCAGCCCGGGATTTTCCACCGTTCAGCCTGGTGCTCTCGGAGTCCCGCAGGGGTAGCGAGATCAGACTGCCCCAGGCTTTGTGAAACAAAGTCCCTCGAGGTTCCTGGTTCTGTTTATTATTAATGCTGTAGTTGTTGTTTGTTTGCCTTTTTATACATACTAGTAAAGAACTGTTATTCCTATCCCCATACCTCTGCCTGAAAGCCCCTTTAATTTTCTAAATTATAATAATTTGGAGGGAGGGGATTTGAATTCTCCATTCCGAGGGAGGCCCTGCCCCTCCCTAGCAGACACCTGTCTTTCAAACCAAGACACCAGCAATGCCCCGGATGCCTGTGAGCTGTAGCAGCAACTGTTCTCCTCATCTAAGAGGCCAGGAAATTGACTTTGGGACAAAAGATAATGGTATACACTTTGCACACAGAAACCACTGTATTAAGCCAAAAGGGGGGTGCACTGGCTTTCCCTGAGCTGTATGCTGAAATATCTAACTGTTTTAATGGAGCAAGAAGATGTGGAATTGAAAGAAACCCCAGTGATAAATCCAACCCAATTCCTAAACACCCCGATGCAAGAAGGACAGCTAACCTATGATTGCTTACAGATGTAAGTAGACCAGACCTATAAGATGCAACCATTGAAGATCCAGAGATAGATGGAAGTAGCTTGGTGCAAGATGGAAAACAAAGCACTGGCAATGCAGTAGTCATTGATAGTAGATAGTAGAAGCTGCACCCCTGCCCTTGGATACCTCAGTGCAAAGGGCAGAGCTCATAGCTCTACAAAGAGCCCTGGAATTGGCAGCAGGGAAAAGAGTAAACATATGGACTGACTCAAAATATGATTTTAGCATTGTTTATGTCCATAGCGCTATATGGAAAGAAAGAGGTCTATTAACAGAGCAGAGATCTCGGATTAAATAAAAAACAAGGAATATTGTCCCTTCTCGATGCTATCCAACTGCCCAGAGAAGTGGCTGTACTACATTGCAAAGTACACCAACGTGGGGTTTCCGGAATTCATGTAGGAAATAGACTTGCAGATAAAGCTGCACAAGAGATTGTGCAACAAGGCATCCTGGCATTAATACCTGAGAAAGCTATTTCACTCCCAGAAGTTAGCCCTGGATATAGTCAAGCAGATTTAAAATTAGCAACTTATCTAAAAAGCCAGAATAAAGAGGGTGGATGGCTAGTGACTCCTAACAATCAGCTCATAGTCCCATAACTGATATTACGAATTGTAAAGAAGAAACACCAGCAAACTCACTTGGGAATCAATGCTATGGTGACTGGTCTACGGACTCAGATACTCAGGGTCTGTATGACAAAAATTGTCAAGTCTGTAACAGAAAAATCTCCAATATGTCTTAAAAGAGGAAACACTCCCAGAGATAACTGGTAAATTGATTTTTCTGAGTTCCCACACCAACAAGGATACAGGTATCTCCTAGTGTTAGTGGCTTTTCTGGGTGGCCAGAAGCTTTCCCCTGCTGCACCAACGAGGCTAGAAAATTCACCAAGGTACTCTTCAAAGAAATCACACGCAGGTTTGAAGTGCCTATAGGTATGTCATCTGATAGAGGACCTCATTTAATATCTGAAGTGTTACAGCAGTTTAGTGAGTAGTTATGTATTAGTTGGGATTTGCATACTCCATGGAGACTGCAATCTAGCAGAAAGGTTGAATGAATCAAACTTTAAAGAGACAAATTAGTAAAATGTGTAAGGAAACTTCTTTGAAATGGCCACAGGTGTTACCACTAGCTTTGTTATGAATTAGAATGCAACCTCGAACTAACCTGAAGGTGAGCCCATATGAGTTGATGTTTGGGAGACTGTCCTAGGGTGATGTGTGTATCCCCACTCGTCTATTGGGTGCAAAGGGGAGGGGAAGCGTGGTTTGTTTTTCCCCAGGAAAACTCTGCTCCTAGGAGAGACCTTGTAAAGCGGGGGAGTTGGAACATGGCGAGACGGAAAGAAGCTCTGTTTTTGTTTTTTTTTCTCTCTCGGGAGTTAGTTAGTTTAGTGGTAGCGTAGTTAGATCCTGTAGAATAGCTGAAGGGTTTTTTTCCTTTTTTTTCCCTTTTTTTTCCCTTTTTTTTCCTCTCCTCGGAACTGTTTCAATCTCTCTGGACTGAGGACCTGGAGGAAGTGCCGGGGGGGCCTCCACAGGGGACCCACCCCACCAAGACCAGCCCTGCACATCTCCTTTTCTCCCAGTGCCAGAGGAGACGGAGCAACGGAACACAGTGACTATCTTCAAGAGGAGACCTTCTCTTTTTAAGTTCGTTATCCCTCCGGAGTGGCATGAAGCTCTTGTCATCGGGTATTGTGCTGGGAGTGCTTTGCCTGTTTAATAAACAGGTTTTTTCCACTTCTCTCTGAGGAAGTCTTTTCCTGAACCGGTTGGGGGAGGGGAGGGGGGCCCCGTGGGAGGGTTTCCCCCAAATCTGCCTGAAACCAGAACATTCTTTTACAACTTTCCCTGAATCCAACACTGTCTCTGAAGAACAAATTTGGACTCAAGAAACAGAGCAATTGTCACAGTTCGCAGGCAATGAAGACACAGAGAGTCCAGTTCTTGGTGGTGATCAGAAGGTGACTTTATTTTCCCTCATCTCTTTTTATAACACGGTTCACAAAAAAGGGCCGTGATTGGTCAGAGAAGGACTCACTCTCTTCCCCTTTTGTAAACAACAGGTGACAGAGTATTTTGAGAAAAACTCTGAGAAGAGTCAAAGCCCACATAAATGTTTACAAATAACAAAGAAAGTGTTATGAGAATGGGAACTTGTTCCCATGGGAATCAGCATGCAATAGTTAGCAGCAGAATTCCAAAGCCCAAAAATACAGAGCCCACAAGCAATATTTAGTTTTGTTAGGGAAATCCTAGAGTGAATAAAAAAGTTTATCATTCTCTCAGAACTTTTTACCCCAGATACCCTAGTTCATTCATTTCATCCCAAGGATCAAGTATACACCAAGACCTGGAATTTGGAACTACTTCAGGAGCAGTGGAAAGGACTTTATGTAGTTCTGTTAACTACAAGAATGGCAGTGAAAGTAAAAGGACTTAACTCCTGGATTCACTGCACCCAAATTAAGAAGGCTCTCAACTCAGAGTGGACAATGGAAAACACTGGACCTCTGTGGCTGCAAATTTCAAAGATATCTGTAGATGACTAGTGAAATGTATAGGGAAATGTTTATGGGAATATTTTTTACCTTTAGGTGGGGGTGTGGAAGAAAATTTAATATTGACTTTAATCCAACGGTTTGGTAAAATGCACAATCTGTCCAGCATTACAACCTGCTTCCCTATCCCTGGTTCAGCAGGGGAACCTATTCCTTGAACAATTATCCCTTATAGATCAGTCAGTGGTAATTCAATATGATAATCTGACTAAGACAATAGCAAAAACAAGCATCACACACTATTTAGATGAAAAAGAAAGATGTAGGTGACGGGGAGATGGCCTTCTTGAGGATCCAATAGCTTGGAGGCCAGGAGATAATAGAATTATTTTTGGAGAGGAAAAAGGTAAGGAGTGCCTGACAGGGTCTCATAGTCTTGACCAACATTTTGTGGATTTCGCCTTAGTAGCCTCAAGAGGCCAAGCAGAAAGGCTTTTAGATTTATGTGTTACTAAAAATTACACCCAAAATGTTTCAGACTGGCCAGAACATCAAACTCTCCAAAGCAAGCCTCATACTTGGACAAAGCCCTTAGAAGGATGATGGAAATACTTAAGAAAGATAAAATGGTGTCTGAATTGGGGAATCACACCTATGTATAATTAGGTGAAAATCAATGGAGGTGAGGAGAAAAACAAAACCATGAAAGTTGGTCCAGCACCATAAGGTGCATGGCCAAATTAGTTCTAAATTGTAATAATAAACCTTGAGATTGTGTTAAATCTTTGGAAATTCTTTCCCCAGGTTACACTGTTTGGGGTACTTTGGATGGACACTGGACCACTCATCTCATGCTTGAACCGACCACTACACAAGTTACCTTAGTGTTATTAACCTTATGTCCAACTTGGAAAAGAAGTCCCATAGAAGCTGGAATAAGGTAAAATGAGACAGAAGATGGATGGTCAGGGCCTTCAGCTTCTATACAGTTTGAATGGACTCTACAGAATTCTCTTACCAGGAATGTACTAGCTTGAAAGCAAACCAGTGAGAAATTCCAAGTCAGAACTACAATTTAATAGGAAAATTAAAATACAGGCAGAAAACACTGGCTTAAACTGACAGTCAGGATACAACCTGACATCCTGTTGGTCAGGGTGGTGGTAGCAGTCCAATTAAATGGTGGCTGCAGTCCTGATGGAGTTGTTCTGTTGAAGCAGTGATCCTGTAGAAAGGTCTGGTCTTCACCTGAAGGTCCAGTGGTAGCTCTTGTCCTCTGGGAATCCAGTAGGTAGTGCTGCTTGTGCTGTTCCAAACCTCATATACAGGTGGGATGCTTGGTTCCTCCCCCTGGGTGGAGGGTCTCACAATGGGATGATGTAATTTTATGAGTCGTGCAGTAAGATCTTGATGGCTCATTAATGGAGATAGCCTCTCCCTCCAGAGGGAGTTATCAGGGATGAGTCATGGAGATAAAGAACACTTCCCCACCTGTTTTTAACAGGTTATGAAGATGGTAATAGAATACATACTCTTGGTTACATCTTACATTGTAACTTAAGACAAGGAGCCATGGCTTTAGAAAACAGAATTTTGTTAGATAATATAACTCGACAAGTAAGGAAACTATCTGAAGCCACAAAAAGGATTTTTCGAATTATGAATAAGCAAATAAGGGCAAATACTAGACTCACATTACAAAATAGACTGGCCTTAGACCTATTGCTGACCAAAGAAAAAGGGGTTTGTGGGTAATTAAAATTGGATTGTGTTGGGGGTTAGATTTCTTTTCTTTTGTTCCTTCTTACCTATAGAATTTTTCCCATAAGTTGCTAAGAAACACTGACTACTGGGTACTTCTGGGTACTTAAGCAAACAAAGAAGTGGCCAAGCTCAGGGAGAAGGAGGGCATCTGGTGGCATTTCTCTCATCTGGGAAGTTTCTCTCTGAAGGACAGAAATACGGCAAGAATTGGACAGGTAAAGGATGGGGGCTGGGGCAGCTGCTAGCTCTCTTGCTCTCGCCATCAGAGGAGGACAGTTGGAACCGCTGCTTGGGAAGGGAATTCATTGCTGCCATCAGAGCCCAGCCCAGAGCTGTTTCTTCTGCCATGAGGTGAGCCTTTGCTTGTTAGAGCAGCCACTGAACTGGGACCTTATTAACACCCACCTCACTAAAAGAGGGACCTGTACCCATCTGCTTGGGTGCTCAGGATCTCGGGCTCACCCCTCTCTGCCCTGCTGGGAGCCAGGCTGCCTCTGTCCTGCTCCCGCTGCTTCTTCGGCACTGCTCTGAGTTTTTGCTACACTGTAGTCCCACATCCCCTGCCTGCCGAGACATCCCACTGTTCCAGCCACAGCTCCGGAGCTCCTGATACATCTCGTCTAACACCCCGAGATTTTTGCTCATTCCTGTTGGCCCAGCTTGCTGTTTCTGAGAGTCCTGCTGGGGCACTGAGATCAACTGCCCCAGGGTTTGTGAAGCAAAGCCTCTCTTCCATCCCTTCCCATCTCAGCTGAGCCACCATTACCACGTGTTCCCCAAGCTCATGCCACAGCATCCCCTGCAGCAGCTGGAGAATCATCACACCTGCCCTGCCCACCAGGAGTCACCAGCGCCCCTGCTGGCTGTGACCAGAACTCTACCAAAGGGGAAAGTGCCTGCAGCCAAGAGAAGGCTGTCACTGGGTTCCTGGTTCTGTTTGTTGTTAATGCCATAGTTGTTTGTTTGCTTTATTATACCTACTAGTAAAGAACTGTTATTCCTGTTCTCATATCTTTGCCTGAGAGTCCCCTTAATTTCAAAATTATAATAATTCAGAGGGAGAGGGTTTACATTTTTTCATTCCAAGGGAGGCTCCTGCCTTCCTCAGCAGATACCTGTCTTTCAAACCAAGACAGATAGAGAACACTGTTGTGTACACATCCCAAATGTAAAAGAAGATCCCCAAAAACAACTTAACAAAATGGGCAAGTTGTTGAAGATAGCAATGCTATCCAAAAGGCCTCTGAAACAAATTGGCTCAATAAAATTCTTCAAGGAATAGTGAAGGGATGGTCCCTGAGAGGAAGGCTGGCTAGAATACTGGAAACCATCATAATTGCAATTGTAGTAATTATTGTAGTAATTACTGGTTGGTAGTTGTGTTTGTGAAATAACTAGGGACTCGCGAGAATGTATACGACTATAGATAGAAATCGAATTGAAAATTATTAAATGACCTTGAGGAATTTGAAAACTTTCAAAGGGGGGAATTGATAACAAAAGGGTTAATTTTATTTTTACTGTGCCTGTGAGCTTTTATCAGAAAAACAAGGCATGCAAAAACTGCTTTCCAGCAAAGACTGTTGTGAGATAAGAAGACATCTATCTCAAGAATACAGTAATAGACAAAACAAAGGACTGAATCTGGGAACTTGATGTGGGATTTATGGTAATGGGTAAATTGTAATGTGCATGTAGCAACTATATAAGTAACACACTTATAGAATCACATGTCTGCATAAGGTTAGGAGTATCCCCCGTTGGATCTCAGGCCTAAATAAATGATGCCACCTTTAACACCAAATTAGTGTTAAGGAATCTTATTCCAATATTTTGGAGATTTGGTGACAAGTTCAGCAGTTTTAAGATAAATCAAGTTTTCTTCCCTATTTTTTAAGCAAAGACACTTGTGCCCTGCTTTCCGTGCTGCCTCCCCTGCAGAGTTATCTACAAAACACATCCTTTAGGACTCACATAAAACTCAAGTCCAATAAGTGAACATCAAAAGAATCTCCCCTCTGGATTCATTTTCATAAGTAACCTCACTGGAAGCAGCTTGAATACATTACTAAGTGAAGACATATGACCATGAGGCAATACAACCTCTGCATGACTCGCATGCACCCTTGCATCGCTTAGAGGCATATCTCTTCAATGTGACTGAAAAGGTTCAGTGCTCTGAGGGACTCACTGCTGAGTTACTGCAGCACAGCTGAAAGACAACTCCACTTTGCTTTAAAGAAGTTACCTGAGGTATATTTTCATCAGAAAAGCATGAAGCTTACTGAAGGCTAATTTACCTGCCTTCTGAGATAGATCTCACAGTCCTGTTGGCCTCCATGATGGGACGCAGGGACAGACATTCCTTTTTTAACATTAAATTCAGGCATCTCTACACTATGCTGGCGTTGTTGATGTGGTTACAGCACAAATGCACCTTCAGATGTTCGAGAATGGAGAACAGTACTGCAGACTCATTCATTTTCCCACACAGTTGTAACAGCCATTACCACTGTGAAGCCAGGGACTGCCTATGTAATATCCTGTTTCATACCAGACAGGAGGTACCTTCTGTTAAAGCAACTTAAGAAACCCATTGAAAGATAATGGTATGTTGCTCATAAGCAGAGAGTTACATCCCATGCCAGTTAGCTGAAAAACGCAGCCAAGTCATTAAATTGTAAAACACAAACACTGCTATAGAAATATTTTCTATTTCTGGTACAGGCACATTAATATATTTCTGGTCTATATAAAAGGAAAACCATTCCAAAATTGTAGGTCCTGCATTAAGGCAGCTTGCAACATCTGTCTGTATGAACAGGAAGAGTGGTGGTTATTCAGGGAGAACAGGCATCACACTGATATACCAAAAGGTTCTTTCTTGCCTAAGATGGCTGCTGACTACCAACTGACTTCAGTGAGAACAACCAGATGGTATGAAGACAAAAATTAATGCTGTAATATCACATTGGAGATTGTCTGTGGGACACAAGTGTCTAGCACTCTGGAGTTGTGTATTGGGCTTGCTTGGCAAGATGGACCCACAGCTGGCTAGGGCTGAGCCAATCAGCAATGGTAGTAACACCTCTGCTACAACATATTTAAGAAGGGAAAAAAAGTTATTGCCTAGATGTGGAGAAGCCCCACACCAGAGCAGGTGGATGCCCAAAAGAACTCTATGACCCCATGGGAAGCCCTTGCTGAAGCAGGCTCTTGGCAGGGACCCATGAACCCATGGAGAGAGTATCCCACACTAGAGCAGGTTTCTTAGTAGGACTTGCAACTCTGTGGGGGAGCCATGATGGAGCAGGCTGTTCTTGAAGGACTGCACCCTGTGGAAGGGACTAATGATGGAGCAGTTAATGAAGAACTGTAGCCCATGGGAAAGACTCAGGATGAAGAAATCTGTGGAGAACTGTCTCTAGAGGGTGGGACTCCATGCTGGAGCAGGGGAAGGACATCTTCATTAACAACTTGGAGGCAGGACTCAAAGGAATACTAAGTAAGTTTGCTGTTGACTCCCTCAAGGACAGAGAGACCCTGCAGAGACACCTCAACAAATCACCAACCATATGAAGTTTAACAAAGGCAAGTGCTGGATTCTGCACCTGGGATGGGGCAACCCTGGATGTGTGTACAGACTGAGCAACAAGAGGCCAGAAAGCAGCACCAGGCAAAGGGACCTGGGGGTCCTGGTTAATGGCAAGTTGAATGAGTCAGCAGTGTCCCGGCAGCCAGGAGAGCCAGTTGTGTCCTTGAGTGCATCAAGCACAGTTTCACCATCCAGTCAAAGGAGGTGATTTTCCGGCTCTACTCTGCACTGGTGTGTCCTCATCTTGAGTACTGTGCGCAGTTTTGGGCATGGCAATATAAAAAAGACATTAATCTATTGGAGAGCATCCAAAGGAGGGTCACAAGGATGGTGAAGGGTCTTCAGGGGAAGCTTTATGAGGAGTGGCTGAGGTCACTTGTTTTCTTAAGCCCAGAGGAGACTGAGGGGAGACCTAATTACAGTCTTCAACTTCCTCATGAGGGGAAGAAAAGGGGCAGGTACTGATCTTTTCACTCTGGTGGCCACTAACAGAACTTGAGGAAATGGCCTGAAATTGTGTCAGGGGAGGTTTATGTTTGTGTCATAGTTCTGTAACTCCCCCCCCGAGACCCCAAAACCACATGCCGCTCACTCACTTCCCATCCCCTCCTAGTCCACCAACGTATAGCAATGTATTTGCAAAACTTAGGCCACTCTGTTTACCAGCACAACCGTTTGTGAGAAAACTTGTCAAACCACCTGCAGTTTTTGTTGGAGCTCTCAGGAATTCATCAAGGTTACTGAGAAAAACAAGACTGTAATAAGTATAATAGATAAATTCGTGTATGTAATATTGTATTATGGATTTGATCTACTAATAAGAAGCTACCCAAGGGTGTCTCCAAGATTCCAGAGTTCCAAAACATATTTGCAACTGAAACGACAAGGCAGAGCAGGAAGATGGCCCATCCATCCAGGGTGAACCCTCACTTCACAGCTCTTCAACATCTGATATCGATCTTGGTGGAGATCCTGGATGATCAGATCACCCCTCCCAAGACGAATTCTGGAAAAACTATCAAGTAATCTTTTCATGCAGACGGGACTCCTTTAGAAAATTGAGAAACACAGCATACCTAGACTTTCAATAGACTTAGCCTTAGGGTGAAAAAACTGTATAAAACCCAGAGGCTGAAACCTAGCAGTGTGGCAGAATTCGGAGGGTACCCTTGTACCGCCACTCTGTCCACCCAACTTTCGATCGATTGTTGTCCTGTTTTTATTGTGGCTTTAATTCGGTGTTAGAAATTTTGCTAATAAACCCTGTTATTTTTGAATTAGCTTCTAATCATTTATAACAGATTTGGTGCCATGACTCGGATACAATTTGGCTGCGGAGGAATCCCTTTGCACGGGGGGCGCCCTGCCGGTTTTTCGGTGGCCCAGCAAAGCAGGAAGCTCCTTCGCACCGATTATATCACGAACCCAAAAATTAGATAAAAGCGCCACAATAAAAAGGGAAAGGTCCTGGATCCAAGGAATAGCAGAGAACTCGGGAAAAGACCGGGAAAGGTCTTTTCGGAGCCGTGGCAACAATTTTTCACTCGTAAAAAAATTCTCTGTGCACGAAGATCTCCAAGCAAGAAAATAGCTGTAAGTACTGCCTGGTTGAGTGGGTGTGATTGAGTGGGTGAATGAGACGTGGCCTGGCCGCGACACGAGAGTGGACCTGAAAGCCGCAGTTCCAAATTTCCCGAGAGGGGTTTGGTCGGCTGACGGGGAAGCGAATCGGGAAAGCTCGTTCACTCATCAAAACCCAGACTCAGGGGAGTCTGGGGGAATCGATCACAAGGAAGCAAAAAGGGGAAGGATACGTTCCTTTTGAGTTCGGGGAAACTGGTAAACCCTTTTTGCTACGGGCTAGTAAAAGCCCAGGACGCAAACCGAAGATTCTTTCATCGGACAAACAGACCCCCGGTTCAGCTCACCGGACGGGTAAGTAAGCCGAACATTCGGGACCCGGTTTGTGATTAAAACAGTCTGGGAGAGGATCCCTGCTCTTAGCAAAAGCTAAGAAGGAATTGTGATCCATCACCGAAAGGTAAGGAAGTTTTTTTGTGTTAAAATGGGGCAAGGAAAGAGTAAAACATCAGAAAAGATCTAAGAAAAAATGCGCCCTCAGAAGAGAAAAAGGTGCTCCTTAAAGAAAGTCAGCTGAGATAGATCTTAGAGCACTAGAGAGAGTGCCCCATTTTGAAAGGTAAGTCCAAAGAAAACTAATTTATTATTGTACCGAAGTTGGGAAGGGTGAAGAGAAGAGCCCAGTAGACAGTGCCGCTGCCCGCCACTGCCAGCCGCTGCTAGTGCCGCTGTGGGGGGGGCCGCTGGGCCATCAGGAGCCCCCCGCGCCAAGCTGCGACTGCCGCCGCTGCGTGCCGAGAGCCAACCCGCGGGGTGCGGGGCACACCGGCAGAGAGGGGGGCCGCCATCTGCGCCCGGGCCCTCCTCCGCGCCTGTAAGCCAGGTACGGCAGGGGCCCGCAGACCTTCCGCGCGCCGAGCCCGTGCTGCGCCTCCCCCACCCGTGTGCCCCGTCTAGCGCCGCATCCATCCCGCTGCTTCCCGCGGCCGGCCCCTCCACCTCCAGAGCCTCCTCGTGTCCAGCGGAAGATTTTCCCCCTGCTTGCCTTCTCTGTCTCTCTCTGACCCCTTTTCCCAATCCTGCTTCTAGCCCCCCCCCCTTCCCCCAAAGAGCCATCCTCTTCCCATTCTCAGTTCCCTCGAGGTGAGAACAGAAACCGAGGAGAAGAAGAGGTGGCGGAGAGATCTGAGAAAATCTTTCCCTTAGAATTCTCCCTTCCAGGTCCCCAGCTTTCCCCATCCCCCAAGAAACCCCCACCCCACTCTCAGCTGTACTCATATGCAAATGCAGTCGTTCCAGCTTCTCAACCACACCCTGCCAAACCATTTCCACCAGATACTACTGTAGCAACTGCAGTCACTCCACTGTCACCCTACCCCACCTCCATCCCGAAGTGTCTAACAGTTTTAGCTACCCTGTTAACTTTTAATGTTAATGTATGTTTACTTCATAAACATAAACAAGTTGTGAATTCTATTCCATGATTCTCTCTCCTATTGTTCAGAGAGCAAGATAAGGAGTAGAACTTGCCGAATGAGCACAGATAAGCTTGAAGCTGCTGTTGCCTTTCCGCTACCCCATATCCCTGTTCGTCGTCCCTGCCCCCTGTTCCTATTTCAAAAGTGGGTCGTTAGCAGCAAACCACACCGCGCAGAGTAGCCCAGGACGTCCGCAGTCTCTCTAGCTCCCTGCGACCCCCCCCCCAGTTCCCAGTTCCTATCCACTAGTCCTGACCAGAAAGAGCTCGCTGGCTAGGACGCCTAACCCAAAATCCTCTATCCTTTATGCCTTTTTATGCAATACCTTATCTTCTTTCCACTTCCCTCCAATCCCCATAGAATAGTTTTTACAATTGAAGGTTTTATGTTGTTTCCTCTAATTTAAGTGTGTGTTCATATTGCAGATTGTCCCGTTTTCAGTTTTAGGAGTTTTGCCTGTCGAGTCACGAGGATAAATCCTACGAGAGGCAATTTTCAAACTGTCTCTTAAGAGCGTGTGTTCCAGTGGCATTAGGCTACTGAAACAGGAAAACGCTGTTGGGTTTATGCTGTCCTTGGTTAGGCTTACCAAGAGTGACTGACAACCCTGTTAGGATAGTGCCTGGGAAAGTATGAACAGTTTTTAGGTTTTTTAGTTGTAGCCGATGTTCCCTAACAAGGTAGTAGCAGAAGCTACAGGTTTTATTTTATTTTACAGCGAGGGCTAAAACCTAAGCTGGGGGTGAAAGCCATAGCTGGGAAAAGCCAGTTGGGGGGAAAAAGAAGATGCTGCCGCTGGGCTCAGATCCAGGAAGATGAGGATCTGCAGCCGCAGGGCTCAGGAAAAGCCAGCGCTGCAGCCTAAACCGGGGGCTGTAGTGGTCTAGAAAGCCGGTTAGAGTATGTTAAGTGCTTTGGGCCAGTCACGTCGACAAGGCTAACCCCAAAACTTCTATGTGAGCTTAGTGCCAAGAGACGAGAGCCTAAAAGCCACTAGGTTGGCTGCGGAAATGCACTCAAAGTGCCCCTAAATACCCATTAGTTTACAAGGCAAAGAATCTAAATGCCAGTAGCTTAGCTGCGAGAAGACCTCCAAGTCCTTAAAGCACTAGCCCATGTTTAGTTTCATAAACAGCTTCATTTTAAGTACCTATTTTGCGTTTCATTATTCATTTTAAAATCTGCAATATTGACCCACTTACCCCATTTGTTATAATTGTTTGTTTTGTTAAGTCACAATTACATATGTCAGTTGTTTGAATCAATTCCTGTTGCATTTTGCTTCTTGTCAACCCTATTTGTTGTTTTCTTAATAATATAATTTCTTTTTCTTGTCCATCCTAAGTATCAAGTCAATTTAGTCTATAATTAAAAGCTCAAAAGAAAAAGCAAAAAGTGTAGAAAAAAAACCCCAACCGAAAAACCTGCAGTGCAACTGAAGACCAGCAAGCAGGATGTGAGCCACAAAAAAATAGACAGCGTGTTGCAACCATGATGAACTGAGTAAAGAAGTTACTCACCACCAGCTACAAAGTCAGAACCAGACATTACCCACCATCAAGTGCAAGCATCAACTAAGTGTTTGTGAGTAATGTGTCTGCATCTGTGCTGCATAGAAAGCAAAAAAAAAAAAAAAAAAAAGAAAAAAAAAAAGTTTCTATCTAGACTTCTCAGTGAGGCAGTTTCACTTCCTTTGTGCTCTGATTTCCACAGCACTTTTTGGCAGTAATATTCTGCTGCTCAGTCTAAGAAAAGCAGCCAAGTAGCATATCCATGCTGTTCCCAAAGTTTTCAGCAGCCTAAGCTCTCTGTGTAGTCCTGCCCTGTGTCATGTAGACATCTCCCTCAGCAAGATCTCTGGGGAGCTTCCTATTTAAAAGTTCTTGAGCGTGTTTCATAAACACCAAAATGAAATCTGTCTTTTTTACATTTCTGAATGTTAAATCAGATGAGCAGCTTTCATTATTTACAAGAGTTGCCTTTAGCTGAGCCATGTAAGCTGTAATTCTCTTTTGTTGACATGAGTATAAAAGCTCTAACAATGCCCTGGTAGTTAGGGGGGTTCAGATATGCCTTGGCCTTAAATTGCTCTTGTTATGAGGGATGCTAAGAATTAATTCATGCTCAGGATAATATTTTATATAAGGTACTGAAAGTTAAAATGTAATAAATATATTAAGCACCCCCCGCTTTTGTAAAACTCAGTTTGCAAGAACCCAGACTCAGGGAGAGACCTTTTATTTGCATTTGAAGAACACAAAGCAAGACTCAAAATTGCGGGGGAGGTTTTCATTTGCATTTGAAAGCACAAGGTGAAGTGACACCGCCTTGGAACAAGATGGGAAGCAATTATCACTCTCTGACACAATAACAGTGCCACCTGGACAACACTACCGGGCTGGGACCCAATGCAAGCCGAAAAGAATATTCACATTTATTTTTGCATCTACCGGAATATGGAGGATTCACATTTTTACATCTACTGGAATATGGAGGATTCACATTTTTGCATCTACCGAACGATAGAGGGGATCTACATTTTTACATCGCTGAGTCTGGCCCGGGGGCACAAAAAATGTATAAAATTCAGACTCCAGCAGTAGTTTTTCATGAACCAGGAGAGGATGGTTTTGCCAGATAGACCGCTGGTCCGACCCTGTTCACTGGTGTCGATTCCCGGGCTCGACATCTCTTTTATTTTAGTTTTGGTGGTGGGTTTTTTATTTCTTTGTAACTAAATTGATTTTAATAAATTTCTTAATATGAACCAATTTGGCTAATTTGTTAATAACACTCTGAGAGATGTTTCAAATTTCTAAACAGTTTTAAAGTAATCATTTTCAGCAGTAGATTGATGCTTCCTATTTTTTCACTAATTACTACTATTGTTCTTACTTTGTGTTATGCAAGAATTGATGCTAGAGATCCCCCTTTAGAATACGATTTGTCTAATTGTGCTAAGCTTTAGCTAGTTGCCTATCGCCCATTCAAAAGAATCCAAGTAGATTTCACTGATTTACCTAAGATACAGCAATTAAGACTGCAGAAAAAGAGTAGACCCATGCTTCGAGAATGAAGAAAGTAGAGCCACAATACACTACTCAAAAGTAGAGAGTGTCCTCATCTCCTAGAGATCTGAAAGTCAGATTACAGTGCCACCGATGAACAAGGGGGATCAGATAAGTTGCAAAAAAACAGATTGTGAATGTTTTCCCTTTGTTCACTTCAAGTGTGTGTATTGTAAATTGATTTAGGTTGCTCACTGTAAAGGGGGGCGTAGACCAAAAGGATTATGTACCAACTGTTTAGAAGAAGAACGAAAAGAGACTAGCTGTTTCCTAGTAATTGCCATTAACTCAGGTCTACTAGAGTTAGATTCTCCAGAATGGTATCATATATATAAAAAGGGGACAAAAGGACAATTGGATGCTGAGGCTGAAGTGCTCAATGTTGAGTGCAGAAGGACAATCAAAGTACCTTGCTAGTCAGATACAATCAGGTTGTCCTGGTGGAGTGCCTTTAAAAGGAGGTTTGCAGCTCAGACTGACAGGACTCCAGAAACATATGCCTGCTGCCGAGAAGATGGATTACCCCGCCGCAGGCTGCTACCCCGTGGGCGAAGGGAAAGGCAGAGGCATGTTGTGGTGGAAAGTCCTCTTAGTCCTGAGCCGAGAGACAGGGGGAACCCCCCGCCAAGAGCCTGCAGAGGCTGACCCTCAGGAAGAGACGTGAACTACAGCTAAACATAGCACCAGAGAAAACCTGAAGTATCAAAAGCATTATGATTGTCCTAAGGATAAGGGAAAAGGGTATTTTTTCTTTTATGACACTCAATACAAAATTTGTCAATCAGACAAAAGGGTAGAATGCCATGACCCAAAGGCAATTACTAAGGAAGGGCAGTCCAACACACACACGAATTTATTTAGGTAAATAAAAAGGTGGCGGACTGTAATAAGTATAATAGATAAATTCGTGTATGTAATATTGTATTATGGATTTGATCTACTAATAAGAAGCTACCCAAGGGTGTCTCCAAGATTCCAGAGTTCCAAAACATATTTGCAACTGAAACGACAAGGCAGAGCAGGAAGATGGCCCATCCATCCAGGGTGAACCCTCACTTCACAGCTCTTCAACATCTGATATCGATCTTGGTGGAGATCCTGGATGATCAGATCACCCCTCCCAAGACGAATTCTGGAAAAACTATCAAGTAATCTTTTCATGCAGACGGGACTCCTTTAGAAAATTGAGAAACACAGCATACCTAGACTTTCAATAGACTTAGCCTTAGGGTGAAAAAACTGTATAAAACCCAGAGGCTGAAACCTAGCAGTGTGGCAGAATTCGGAGGGTACCCTTGTACCGCCACTCTGTCCACCCAACTTTCGATCGATTGTTGTCCTGTTTTTATTGTGGCTTTAATTCGGTGTTAGAAATTTTGCTAATAAACCCTGTTATTTTTGAATTAGCTTCTAATCATTTATAACAAGACTAAAATAAGAACTAAGAGCCTGAGGAAACTGTCTACCAAGAATGCTAACCCTAGATAAAGGAGGCACAATGTGATGATGGACCCTGACCAATTAGTTATCCTGAAGAATGTGTGCCTGCCTCATGGACAAGGCGAGGGAACCAATGAGATGATGCGTGGACGTGTGAACAAACAATTTAGAATCTATAACTGTAGTTTAATTTAAACAATAAAGTGGCTTCTGCTCAATCATATTGATTGGTAGTACAGATGTTTGTTTCTTCGGCACCCATGGGTGGCTGCAGAGGAGAGTTAGAGGCACAAATAGCAAAAATCACAGGTTGAGATAAGAACAATTTACTGCAAACAGCAATGAGATAAAAATGAACAGCAACAGCAACAATATTAATAAAAAACCATATAAGACAAAGCAACAATTTACACATAAAATAAAACAATACCAAACTGTTTCTCCCACCATGCATTCTCCAACTGGAAGGGAATGCCTCCCTCTCCCAGAAGCAAGAATCCCTTACATCCATCCCCCAGTGATGACATGAGGTGGTATAGAATAACAACCTATACACACTCACATGGCTCCAGGCTACACCCCTCACAGCTACTGCAAAAATAATTAACTCTATCCTGGTCAAAACCAGAACAGTTGGATATCAGGAAAAGGTTTTTTACCCAGAGAGTGGATGAGCACTGGAACAGGCTCCCCAGGGAAGTGGTCACAACACCAAGCCTGACTGAGTTCAAGAAGCATTTGGACAACATTTTCAGGCACATGATGGGATTTTTGGAGTGTCGTGAACAGGGCCAGGAGTTGGACTTGATGATCCTGATTGGTCCCTTGCAACACAGCATATTCTATGATTCTATAACTCCTGTCTCTTAGCAGTGGCAGGAACAACATATGATGAACTGACCATAACCCCCATTTCCTGTCTCCCTGTGCCACTGGGGGAGGAAGTAGGGCCCAGGAAAGAGGGACAGGTGGGGGAAAGGTGTTTTTTTAGGATTTGTTTTACTTCTCATTATCCTGCTCTTATTTTGAATGGTAATAAATTAAATTAATTTCCCCAAATTGAGTCTGTTTTGCCTGTGATGGTGTAGAGGTTTCAGAAATTTGTTTGCTAAATTTAGTGTAGTGGTCTAAATTTTTTTTTCCCCTGTGGAATAGGATTAGGAGAAAAGAAGGCAAAACAGGCCTAACTTAAAGATAAAAACAGATAGATTTATTAACACACACCAAAAGAAAGGAAAAAAAGAAAAAAATGAGAAAAAAAATGAAAGCTTTCAAAGCACTCCCATCCCCCCACAAATGGTTTACTTTCCCACATACAACATAAAGAGACAAAACCTGAATTTTTCAGTCAATTTCACCATTTTTAAATGCGAGGGAGCAGCTGCCGGGGCGAGTTTAACACTTGTTGGTTGTTAATAGCTGGGGCTTTTTTCCTCCCCTCCCCCACTGCCACCGGACCTGGCCATGGCCCAGCCCCGCAAGCCTGGTAGGCAGCAGGGCCTGGCTCAGCCCGCCCGGCTGCTGCAACGATATTACCTCCTGCCACGTTGGGAGAGAAAGAGGGCGGCCTTCCAAAGTCATCCTGAATTTAAGCCATGTGTCCCAGAGGTGTATAGCTGTATCTAATTGGCCAATCTTCCTGTCAGTTTTAAAGAGGATCACTAATTGGTTTTTTACCATTTATGCTAAACCAATACAGATGGTAGTCCACAAGTGATGTCTCCCAGTCCTTATCTCAACTCCTAAGCCTTTCATTAATTTTTTTTCTCTCCTGTCCAGTTGCAGAGAGGGGTGATAGAGTGGCTTTGGTGGATACCTGGCATCCAGCCAGGGTCAACCCACCACAAGCTGCAAGGTTCCCTACATTAAATAAAGTCTAATATTCAGTAAGTTTACAACATGGCTGCCTATAGCAACACAAAGGCACTATCACCAGACCACTTAATTGAGACTGCAGTTTTAATCAATATTAACCAAGTGCACATTCAATCAGAGGTTTTGCACTGACACAGAGCTGGCATTCAAATACAATTATCTGGTAAAGGAGCTATTTTTATAACAACCAGACTTGGTTATTTAGATGAGCATACTTAAAGATACAGTATGGCACCACAAAATTATCATGTTCTTAATCATGCTATGTGATTCTGTGATCAACACTGCATATAAAAAATTTGAACCTTACAATATATTCTAGAGAAGAGAGTTTAAATTTGTTTTCTATGGTTTTCCACTTCTTCCTATGGAAAACAGAAGTCACTACCCAGAAGTCACTACCTAGTTTCTTACATAGAGCTCTTTCAAGAGAGAGCAGGACCACAAAAGGCCAGCATGCCACTGTGGAGGGCTACAGCCGAGCTTTCCCAGTACATCAACATGGTGACAATTTTCACAATATGGGGGCATGTCCTGGGTACAGAGAGAAGGGGGTGGAGTTTTCAGTGTTGTTTATTCAAATACCATTCACATCATAGCCATGGACGTGGTTTTGTCAGGTAAAAGACCATGGCCACAACCAGAAGGTGGTCCACTTTGTCTGACTCACTGAAGCAACCAGCAGACCATGGCAATGTATGACCCGTGGGTGTCTTCCCATTTATGAGCCCTCCAGGACACTTCTGCAGGACAAGGGGCCTGAAAAGAGGTAGCAGGGCGGCTCCCAAGCCGACAGTGCTGAAGTGACAGCTCCGAAACTGCAGCTGGGACAGGTGGGGCCGGGACCACAGTTTTCGGTCCCCGGCAGGACCGTTCCTGCCCCTCCCCCCCATGGGGCAGGTGGTGCCAACACCACTTGAGTCCAGCCGAGCTGAAAGGGAGTCCAGCAGGTGGGAGGAAGAGGCATATCACCTTAAGTGGGCCATAAACCTCTTTCCTGGAAGTCTGGGCAAAGTCTTTTCCACTGAACGGAAAATTTTACTGCTTTTGGCTTATCAGTGTTGCATCGGGTGCAACAATATTCATCAATCGTGTCCAGGAAGGTTACAGATACCGGCAGGGAAGCAGACCAGATGAGTGTCTGTTTTGTAGGCTCAAGGATGCATTTATTTTCCCCCTCCCTGGGGGGAGGGGGAGAAGGAGAGGAGGCCAGGAGGCAGGAAGGGCGAGAGCGGCAAGAGGGGGAGAAACGGGATCATGGGGGGTTATATAGGGTATTGTAGGGGCGGGGTTTACAGGGGTTTACAAAGGTGGGATCAAATTCTAGTGACCTTAAAGCAGAAGTACTCACAACTCCTCCATTTATGAATTGGTTAAAAGGTGAGATGAATAACTCATAACAAGGGATTCTCGGGAATATGGCTTAATGATTTGCAAAATTAGAATGAACATTATTGAGCAAAAATAACAAACAGTAGAAAGTAATTTGAGACTTAATTACAAGAAATGATGATAATTAAATGAATACATTTTTAGTTAATGGGTTAGTAGTTCAATCTCCTTTGGCTGTAGATCTTCTCACAGAAGGGGTGCAGGTCTTTGATCTCTTTCATGAGGGGCAATCCTTAAGTTTTTGATTTCATCTCAGTACTGGTGTGCAGGTGTTGCTGTGTGAATTGATGTCCATGACTATGAAGCAAGGAATAGCAGCACGGCAGGGGCTGACTAGCTCTGCCTACACCACCTCTGCCACATGGACCCGGCTGCAGAGCGGGCAGCTCTGCACGCCTCCCTTGCCCTGTGGGGCTGGGCCGGCCGGCTGCAGCACCACAGCAAGGCCCAGCCCCCTCACGGCCCAGGCAGATCTGCCATGCCTCCTCTGCCCCGCGGGTTGGGGCCAGCTGCAGCGGCATGGCAGGAAGGGAGGGCCTAGGTAGGGAGGAAGGGAGAGTCCGGGACCAGAAAAGAAGGACCAGCGGGAAAGGTGAATCTCAAAAACCACGTGGTAAAGCACCATTTTGAGAGGAGCGCCCGGAAGAGCGCGGCCACTGCTTTCCTGAGCAGGGAAGGGGGGATATGGAAAGACAGGGGGGCAAAGAAAGACATAGGACAGCAGGAGGAACGGTAGCACACCCGCGTCACTTTTGGACAGGCTCTGACCTTTGTCCTGCCTTCAGGGAAAGGGGGATGGGGTAGCAGAGAGGCACAGGTGATGGAGAGATGGTAGCAACTCCAAGCCATCTTGGCTGTTTTCACTCCTTGCCATGCTCTAGGAACAGAGGGTAGGGAAAAATATAGGCAGCTTCACAGAACCTGAAAAATATGGAGGTTCACAGGAAGGAGGATCACTGATCTAGGGCACTGACACTGCATGCAAATCGTCCATAAGTAGCCATGAGGGCTTTCCGTCCATAAGCTGCAGCAGACATGTCAGAAGAGTTCACAAGAGTCCCCAGCATGGTCCTTTTGCAGGCAGGCTAGCATCTTGTAGCTCTTAAAAAATCCCTCCCATGAAGAATGAAGAGACATCTTGATGGTAGATGTTAGTCCATCGATGGGTCCTGGTAAGCTGATCCCTTACTGGGAGCTTCCCTCCCTCTAAGCTTTTTACCCCCATGTTTTTAAGATGGGGGTCCCGCAGGGGGGTAACTTATGGGCGCCGGTCCTGATGTCTTCACTGGTTTGCCAGAATTCATCTACCACATCAGGAGATTTCTGTGACTCTTAACAAATTCCTAGACATTTTGGAACAGAACTAAAGCCTTCCACTACCAGTTGTCCAGATTTGTCCGTTTTTCAAGAGTTCTCTTGTAAAGAGAAGGTCACAGGGTAAATTCAAACAAATTGGAGAAGAAATATTTTCTTTTTAAAATTCCTCCCTTACAGCAGACCACAGTGGATGGAGCTTGGGTGCAATTTTTCCTTAACCAGGGAAGAACCTTTATTTAGGGCAAGGCCAGATGGGTGGAAGCAATTTGACAGCTGCAAACAGCAATGCAGGCAAAAGGGTTATGTTGGAACTCTGAAGGCTGAAAGCTTCAAGCTTTCTGAATTGAAGAGTGCCAACCCTCAAGTAAACACCTCATTTGACCTGAGACCTTGGAAAAGGCTTCAAAAATTGAGTGATAGCACAGAAACAGTGTGTGTAGTTTGGATAATATTGTGTGATCTCACAGGTCTGAGGCGCTGTATTCAAAACATAGAGGTAAGCAGTGCAGCTGTGTCCAAGCTGGCGGCAGTACTCTCCAAGTTTCTCGGCTTCTGCAGAGAGAAAGACACGAGGAGGGTTTTTTCCTTCTTTTTCTCTTTTCTTTTCTTTTCTTTTCTTTTCTTTTCTTTTCTTTTCTTTTCTTTTCTTTTCTTTTCTTTTCTTTTCTTTTCTTTTCTTTTCTTTTCTTTTCTTTTTTTTTTCTGGTTTTCCTCATTAGCTACAGCAAGAAGAGTTTTTCCAGGACTATTTTTTTTTCCTAGAACTATTCAGCTTCTCTCCAGTCCAGAACACCAAGACAGTCACCCAGGGGTCCCTCCCCAAGCTGCTCTGCAGCTTGGACACTGGGTCTGAGCCCTGGAAGGACTGAAAGAGACTGAGCAAGCCGAGCCACACCCCACAAAAAGACACTGAATTTTCCATTTCTTCAGAGCAATGAGAGGTTTCATGGTTTAATATTATTCACTTTTTCATGTTTGTGAGTACTTTGCTTTGTAAATAAACACTTTTTTCCACTTTTCTCCAAGAAAATTCTTCTCCCAAACCAGTAGAGAAAGGGGCTGCTGAAATTTGCTTTCTAGAAGAAATCCCTTTGAAAAATTTCTTCCTAAATCTGTCCTAAACCAAGACACTAGCCTGAGCAAGGTTTTCTTTCTTTCTTTCCCTGGCCTGGAGAGGCTGTAGCAGCAGTCTTTCAGTGGCTTCTGTTTTGCTTTCTTTTGAACTGTTCAGCTTAGTTTTTGGTCCGAGATCAGACAATAGCCGAGACAGTGGACTGGGACTTGCAGGAGACCAGTGGGGGCTGCTCCGGCCAGCCCAAGACCTCAGAAAAAGCTGAACCAACAAGAGAAGGGACACCAAAATCTATCAGCTTCATCTGCTGTGAGGAGGAGACCAACATCAGAGGTTCAGCAGGTTCCCATCTGTTTTGCCCGAGCTGCTGCATGAACTCCTTTTTCCCTTCCCTGAGGCAAAGCCAGCTGACATTTTTCCTTCCCTGCCACGCAGCCAGCCAGCGTATTTTCTTTCCCAGGCATTTTGGTTTTTTTTTTTGTTCTGCTGTGGGTGGGTGTGTGTGTGTGGGGGGTAAGGTTCTGAAAGTTCAATATCTAGCATTCAATTTTTTTTCCCATGCAGTGTGGGCACTTTGGTTTGTCAATAAATAGTTTAGGTTTTTTTCACTTTCACCCACTGACATTCATTCTTCTCATTGGCAAAAGGGATTACTGAAGCCCTTCTCTTTAGAGGAAACACTCATTCCAGAGCGTTTTCTCCTAAATTTGTCTCTAAACTGAGACAACTACAAATTATACTAGCTTTTCCTCTTGCTACTACCTGGCCTTTGCATTCAAGGGGTATTCAGCACAGTGAAAACTACCCTGTGATTGAGTTCCAGCAAGGAAAGTCTTGACCTAGCACCACAACCATAGCTAAATCTATAGAAATCCTTCTCTGAGCTATGATTCTATGATATAAACTTGAAATAGCAGCTCCTCTGGAGATCAAAAATAATCCCTGCTAGTTGCTTTACCAGCAACTTTTCACCATTGATTTGTTTTTGAAAGCTTTAGCAAAAGAGTTGCTCAATATGCAGCATGAAACAGCCTGAAGCTGGGGCTGATCAGTGTCCTGTGATATTTCCTAGTATGTATGGCCACAAACTCATCTCTGTCTTGTGATAGTGTGCTTGCTTGCTTGCTTGCTTGCTTTGTCCCCCTGCCCCACTGTTTAGGCCATAACCACCAGTGGAAGTTATGATGGCTGTATTCAGCTTACTCTGGAGTTTGGGGGATGTATAGCAACATGGTAGCCAAAGGTTGTGACCTAGGCATCTTTCCAGTATGCAAATATAAGTCAATGACCTTACTTCATAAATAGTGGACAGCCCAGGGCCTGGTGAGCTTTCCTGCACAGCAGCAGGCTGCATGCCAGGATCTCCCCTTGAGTAGGGACAACTCTTAAAGTTTTTCCTCAAGGTTGAGAAATTCCTTGCTGCAACTGATTAATAGCATACTAAACTTTGAAATTTTAACTAAGTGATATAAAAGATTGATTGTGCTCATATAATCCTTTAGACATAAACTGTTGAACAAGTTTGGGACCAGGCTTGGATCCAGCTACAATTAGACTCCTCTCTGAGAAAGCATTTGGAAAGCAAGGGGATACTTTCTGCACCTCGTGATTCATGGGTCCCTGAAACTTTTGCCTGACTCTGTCTTCTATTCAGTAAATAATCAAGTGTACCTTGTCATTGAATTTTGTTAAACCACTGTCATATTTACCATTGAATTTTGGTAACTCACTATTTTATGTCAATAAACTATATTGTTGCTTCTCTCACAAGTGAACTGCATCATGCCATTTGCAACAAATTGGAGTAGTCAGCAGGATGGCAAGTAATATTATTTACAGAGGCATAGAGTAAATGAGTCCCAAATTCTCAGAAGAACAGACTCATAACAATTGGCATAATTAAGTTGTTGAAGACCACTTAAAGGCAATTAGGGGTCATATAAAGGATGGAAAAGGGAAAGGAGATACTAGATACTGGTTTAGAAGCTGCATATCAAGAAAGGGAGAGAAGACAAAGGAAGGAACAGGACCTAGAGAAGGAAATAGAAGATGTATATATAGTGCTGTCTTTAAAAATGGAATTGCTGCAAAAACAATTAGAGGAAGATACCTCACAGTGCTATGCAGCCCTTCAGAAGGACCTGAACAGGTTGGAGAGATGGGCAGAGAAGAACCTTCTGAAATTCACCAAAGGCAAGTGCAGAGTCCTTCACCTGGGGAAGAATAACCCAATGCATGGGCTGGGGGTGACCTGCTTGTCAGGAAACAGCAAAGCCTGGCACTGCAGAAAATTCCTGGGAAGCACAGAAGAACCTAGATTACACACTCTGAGAACAGGAAAGGCATCCTGTTTCTTCAAAGCCTGTAAACCTTGAGGAAACTAACAAACTGTCAGGCCGATGGATTTATTAAAGGCCTGCAACCAGATTGCATGCGAAGGACTGAACAAAGTTTCTCACACTAGGTGTATAAGTACTGTCTTAAGTCTGCAATAGATTCATTTTGCTCTCAGCTTGTGAGTCTCACATTCATACACCACAAATGGCTCCCAATTCTACAAGGACTTCAGTACTACTGATGTGATCCAGTCTGGTGGCGTACCCCGACCAAATTAAGTGTTTGTGTGTTCAGCTGATCACGGAGGAGCTCCTCTCATAGCTGGCTATAGAACAGGTTAGCCTTTTGCAAATGGTCGGGCAGCATTTTTAAAATGGGGCAAGGTGCATCCCAAAAACTGCATAAAGACTGTCTGTTGCGCATCACCAGGGAACAGGGTTATAAACTCCAACCCCAAAGCCTCATCCAATTACTTATATGGGTCAAACAATTTTGTCTCTGGTATCCATCAGATGGTTCCTATGATCTTACTCACTGGAAAAAGGTTGGTGAAAGTTTACAAACCTGCCAAATTTCTCATCACGATGTCCACCCTGATGTCCACCCTGAGCCAGAAAGCTTTATACAGAGATGCCAGAGGCAAGCACTGGAGGAGGGTGATTTTGAATTTTTTCAAGCAATGCCTGTTGTATATTGTAATCCAAACCCACATCACAAACAATTGTCATGTGAGATAGTAAAGGAACTGAGGAGATAGGTAAAAGAAAATGGTTTACATTCCTCCTTTACTATGAATTTATTGGATGCAATTGCAGAAGGACATACTATGTTACCAGTGGATTGGAAATCTCTTTTTAAGACAATTTTGACAGGAGGACAATACTTTGTCTTGTGGATAAAATTTGTAGATTTGGCTCAAACTCAGGCATTGAATAATGGTAATCAGCAATTACCCATTAATATCAGTGTGTCACAGCTCTCTGGCACAGATGCACATGCTACTGCTTGGGCTCAGTTAAGACTCCCCCCCCCAAGCATGGGATCAGTCTACTGTTATTGCCATGAGGGCACTGCAAAAGGTACCTGATACAAAAAAGTTGGAGTCTGGTTTTGCTGCTGTGAGGCAGGTGCCTCAGGAACCATATATTACCTTTACTGATTTATTACAATCCACCATCAGACGGCAAATTGATATACAGGAAGCAGCTGATGCTGTCTTTAAATCTCTTGCTTATGAAAATGCTAGCAATGACTGTAAAAAAGCCCTGGACCTGATTTGTAATCGTGCTGATGTAGAACTTTCTGACTATATCAAGGCATGTGCTAATATCAGCTCAGAACAACTCAAAGCAGAACTGATTGCTACTGGGATAACCCAGCAGCTAGAAGTGGCCAGACCCTGACAGGATATGATCTGGCAGTCACACATCTCCCCATCACTGCAACAGAATTAGAGAATCTATTCAGGGTTTCACTCTCATTTCAAATTGCTCTTGCGGACTATGATGGACAATTTTTTCACACAGTGCCTTGACATGCCCTGCTATAATCCTTCAAGGAACTCCCCTTTCAACAACGACAACGACTACAAACGAAAACTCCAATCCCTGATGCAAAGACTGTTTTCACTGATGGATCAGGAAAGACATACAAAGCTGTCACCCTGTGGAGAAATAAGGGACAGTGGGAACATTTGATAACCTTTCAACCTGGATCTACCCAGCTAGTAGAAGTGGCAGCTGTTGTAAAAGCATTTTGCCTTTTTTCACAGGAATCTATTAACATGATTTGTGATTCTCTTTACGTTACAGGAATTGTTGAGAGAATTGAGCACTCATTCTTGAAGGAAGTCTCTAACAAAGATCTTTTTGTGTTATTAACCACTCTGTACAACTTTTTACTTCACAGGTCTCATGAATATTACATTCTGCATCTTAGGTCACACACCACTGCCTGGACCTATAGTGCAAGGTAATGCAAGGGCGGATGCCCTCACTATGACAGTCACAATACCACAAAAGTTTGGACAGGCAAAACTTTCTCATTATTTCTACCATCAAAATGCCTGAGCACTGGCAAAACAATTCGATCTGACTTTTCCATAAGCATAGGATGCAGTGAACACTTGCTCACAATGTCAGCAGACTCTTTCTTTGCCACAAACATTAGGTACGAACTCACAAGGGTTGAAACCTAATGACATTTGGCAAACAGATGTAACACACATTGAGCTTTGGGACTTCTAAATATGTCCATGTTTCTATTGATACCTTTTCAGGATTCATAGTAGCAACAGCACACAAGGGTGAGAAATCAAGAGATGCCACCTGACATTGACTCCGTGCCTTCAGCACAATGGGTGTCCCTCAACAGATAAAAACAGGACCTGCATATACATCTCATAAAACACAAGAATTTTTCCACACTTGGGGTATCAAACACATCACAGGTTTTGCCCATTCTCCAACAGGGCAAGCAATAGTTGAAAGGACACATTTCACATGGAAAAACATGCTACAAAAACAAGAGAGGGAATCCGATAGGCATGCTCCCTCAAGAGCAGCTTGACAAAGCAACCTATGTTTTAAATTTTTTGAATCTATCCAGTAGAGATGACTTAACTGCACATAAAAAGCTTCTGGGTCAGACCGCTGATGGAGAAGGAGTTCACCCAGAAGTTACATACAAGGATGTCCACAGCAGCCAGTGGAAAGGTCCAGTTCCACTGTTAGCTTGGGGAAGAGGCTATGGGTGTGTTTCTTTACCTACAGGACCATACTGACTCCTGGCGAGATACATCAAACCCAGCCAAGGACGACAACAATGAACCTTGTCATCTTTCTTCTGCTATACTGCCATCAAATGGTGGAAGGGAAAATCTACTGGGCACACATCATTGAACTTCCACTGCTTCGGCCTCAGACGTGGTGAGATCCAGAGCCTCCCCTCAGCAACAATGGACCGGAATGGGTAGGAGGAACTTGGCTTCCTCCCCTGGATCAAAATATTGTAAATACATATAGTATTAACACTACTTTTGTTACTGATTTATGGCCTATATGCTTAACATGGAGTCACACAAGTACTTCTTTACCTTGTGCTAACTTCTCTATGCAATTGCATTTAATATATGCACACTCAGACAATGCAAGAAAATTGACTGCTATTACATTGCCAGCCATTCTGTCCACCTCCAACAAATCTGTGGATGCCACTCCACCTCATTTCCCAAAATGTTGTTTTACACCCATCTCCAGTATATGGCATTTGGAATGGACATCATGTACAGGACAATGGCCACAACAATTCTTACAGTATGGGAGGGTAATTGATTGGGGACCACATGGTATCTTTAAAGAAAGTGAGACCAATGCTACCATTCTCCCATCCCAAAAGGCAAACCACAATATTGTTTGGCATGATGGTGGAATGGCTGGATGATTAATTCAATATTATTTAGGCAATAATCAGTCCCGTGTGCACAAACAGTTGTGGCAAATGTTGTTACCTGCTTTTGGCAATAGGATATACCAAGTAAAATTAGGTAAGAATGCTACAATTGCTACTTTACCACTGCAAGAGGAACAATTACTAATGACTTGTACTTCACACCCATGTGTTTTTGCTTTAGCTAATGATTTTTCTATAGATTATAGAAATGGCTTGTATTTTTTATCCACTGATTCTTTTGTGTTCAAATCATGTATAACCTATGGAGATATGTATAACTATTCTGTCCTTCTTCCATTTAAAAAAAGATCTGAAATTTGGGTATCTGTAAACCTTACTCAGGCTTGGGAAGGACAGGATGTTCTCTTGCAATTGGCTTGAATAGTCCAAGAGGAAATCCAAACAAGTAAGAAACAAGTTTGCAAATTTCTGGGTTGGTTAATCTTTGCTATTGTTTCTGCTGTAATAATATTAACCACAGCCTCTGTGGCTGTTGCTGCCTTAACTCATTCCATTCAAACTGCCCATACCATGGCACAAGCTTCAGCTAATATCACAAAAGAATTACAAACACAAGAAAACATTGATAAAGAAATAATGGCCAGATTTGATGCCTTGGAAAGTGCTCTTATGTGGGTAGGCGAGAGAGTTGAGGCTCAAAGAACTCATCTATCCCTGCACTGTGATTGGGAACATATCCATAATTTCTTATATGTCACTTCCCTTCCATGGAATGACATGGAACAGAATTGGGAGACAGTTAAAAACCACCTCCAAGGGGCCTTTGATAAATACTTGCAACAGAATATACAGTCACTTCACACTCAATTAAAAGATCAACTCAGAACTTGAAAAACTCTGCAGGAACAAAAGGTGTTGACAGATCTGAAAAATAATCTTTCTTGGCTAAATCCAAAAAATTGGTTTTCTGGGATAAATTTGCGAGTTTGGGTTTTCATTGGACTGAGTTGTCTGGCAATGATATTCCTTTTAATCTTATGTCTTGTCCTTTTTAACATAATCAGAGCTGTTAAAAGCATGCAAAACCAAGTCATGGTTACCTTAGCCTTATCTATGACCCTAATAAAAAGAAAAAAAAGGCATGGGAAGATGTAAGGAAACAGCAGAGCCTGGCACTGCAGAAAATTCCTGGGAAGCACAGAAGAACCTAGATTACACTCTCTGAGAACAGGAAAGGCATCCTGTTTCTTCAAAACCTGCAAACCTTGAGGAAACTAACAAACTGTCAGGCTGATGGATTTATTACAGGCCTGCAACCAGATTGCATGCGAAGGACTGAACAAAGATTCTTATACTAAATGTATAAGTACTGTCTTAAGTCTGCAATAAACAGATTCATTTTGCTCTCAGCTTGTGAGTCTCACATTCATACGCCACACCTGCTGAAAAGCAGCTCTGTGGAGAAGGACCTGGGGGTCCTGGTGGACAATAAGCTGTCCATGAGGCAGCAGTGTGCCCTTGTGGCCAAGGTCTATGGAAACCTTGGGTGCATTAGGAAGAACATTGCCAGCAGGTTGAGGGAGGTGATCCTGCCCTTCCACTCAGTGTTACTGAGGCCACATCTGGAGTGCTGTGTCCAGTTCTGGGCTCCTCAGTACAAGAGAGACATGGAACTCCTAGAGTAGGTCCAGTGGAGGGCAAAAAAGATGATTTAGAGACTGGAGCATCTCTCATAAGAGGAAAGGCTGAGGGAGTGGAGATTGTTCAGCCTCAAGAAGAGATGACTGAGACGAGACCTCTTCAATGTCTATAAGTATCTGAAGGGAGGGTGTCAAGAGGATGGAGCCAGGCTCTTCTCAGTGGTGCCAAGCAATAGGACAAGGGACAACAAGCAGAAACTGATGCATAGGAAGTTCCACCTGAACATGAGGAAGAACTCCTTTGCTGTGCAAGTGACCAAGCACTGGAAAAGATTGCCCAGAGAGGTTGTGGAATCTCCCTCACTAGAGATATTCAAGAATCGTCGGGACACAATCCTGTGCAACGTGCTCTAGGATGACCCTGCTTGAACAGGGAGGTCAGACCAGATGACCCACTGTGGTCCCTTCTAACTGTGACAGGACCTTTCACCCCTCACACAGCAAAAGCTTATCTACTTCCCTCATGGCTAAACTAGGCCAGAATGGTTTGCCTTCCAGTGAGTTCTCTTGGCTGAAAACACCCTTAGCCAGCAATAAACATCCTGTCTTAAATGCATGGGAAAAGGATAAGCAGAAATTACTGACAGACAAGCACTTCTACAACTATAAAAGACCACACTGATTTTCATGAAATCAGAAATCTCTTATACACACTCTGAGTGTGTAGAGAGTTCTCCTCAATGCTGAGACATTGGTATCAAGATACTTCCCTGGGATTGAGAGAAATTAGGAGACTTCTGCACATCACTGTCGTTCATTGGTGACATTGGTTTCTAATCTATACTAGTTCTTCGCTAGCTGTAATGTAGGTACCTTTATTATCATGCACTGTATTCTTATCTACTAGTAGTTCTTTTGTGTTATCCTGTGTAGTAAGTAGTCTGTTTAAAGTCTTATGACTGTGTTCCTTGTGTCTATTCAATAAATAATTCATGTTGTAATAGACCTGATTGGTCATTATTAAGGACTTGTGAGCAAGAGTGGGTTTTGGGATGCTGGCCACCTTAATAAAGCTGCTGTCTACTGTCAGAACCCCGGGCAAAGGCAGGGACTTCTCTAAGCTCTCCCCTCTCATTCATAACAAATTGGTACAGTGAGATAGCAGGGTCATGACAAACAATCTGGAAACACAGACGAAAGGCTTGGCAGATTATTTACAGAAGCACAGTATTTACACTGAAACTAATGATCTCTGGCCAGTAAGCAACTGTTTTGAATGGGAAAAAATACGAGAAAAGATAAATGAAAAGTGAGGATTGCTGAAAGATAAAAAGAGAAAAGGTATCATCTGTCATGTCCTCATGTTATGCTTGAACTCTACTTGGCAATGGAGAGAGCAAATGATAAAAGAAAATGATAGATTAAAACTTGCAAAGCTATCCCTACAATACCAATATGACAAAGTGAAACTGGAGATAAAAGAATCCAAGGAAAAACCAAAAACCTTGGAAGAAAAATTAGAGTTAACATTATTAAATACACACAAAACTGTGGATGTTAGAAAAATTTGAAAATTGATAACATCATCTGAAGATTGGGATGGTGATATCAAGTAATGCTCCAATGAAAATGATAATGGAAACACTGAATGGGACCCCGATGAAAACATAGACCCCACAGCTCTTAAGGAGGAAGAAATTCCAGAATTTAAAATGAAGCCCATAATAAAGACGGAAACATCCAAAGGGCCTCAAGGCAGTCAAAGGAGAAACACGGTCAAAGTGGGATCCCCTGCAATTTGGAAACCTCCAAGAAAAATATAAATGGAGAGCAGGGGAAACCGAAACTGACTATCTATGGAGAGTTTGTCTCATGGGGGGACACAGTATTACTATATGGAACAAAGGGCTTTGGATTCTGGGGTGCAGATGTATTTTTGCACCATGGACCAAACCCTCCTAAATGAACCTCTTTCCATAACCAGCAGAGTTGTGTACTGGGCAGGAGGGATGAATATTGTGGAAAGGGAGGAACCAGCCTTGATTCTTATGTGTTACTACTGTCACAAAAACTGCCTGCCTAGAAGAGATGCATGATCGTGGAAACACAGACATTCTAGTCTCTGCAGAAGTAGGCCCTAATATAATGAGACCTCTAATAAGAGGAGGTGCAGCTATACTAAAAGGTTATTTAGTGGGGAAATGAGAAAAAATCAGAAGAGATATAGCACATAACAGAACTTTACATAAGCTGTGAGCCCTGAGGAGACTGATTCTGATATGGGCAGATGTCTCACATGGTATAATGACCTATGTAAAAGAAATAGATTGAGACACCCAGGAAAAGGACCCAAGTGCCAAAACACACAAATTCCCTGAGAGGCTGGTCAGAGTTGTTAAACACAACTCACCTGAGAAAAAGGAGAAACCTAGTCAAACTAAACCCCTCCAAGAGCAAAGGAATGATTTGTGGAGAACTGCTACAGCTCTGGGGATACCCAGATCTGCACACAGGAAACAACCTAACAGTGTAATAGAAGAGCTATTGAAAGCCATGGAAAGAGTGGGGGGGGGGGGGGGGGAGAAGCGAGGGGGGGGGAGAAGCGATGAACAATTCAAATGCCTCAGAGGAAAAAAAAGCAAAATCACCCCCAACTCTTTCAGCATAAAGCAAGAAAAAACCACTCAGGCACTGGGAGACCCCTGGGGCAGATCTGCCAGCCCATTCGTAGATATCAGATTTGCATGTGCAGAGCCAATTTCTAGAAGTTTCTACATAAAGATCCTTAACTGAGTGTACAATGATAAGGCCTAGCTGATTTACTAACCTAGGGAGAAGGTATGCATGTGTTTTATCACCAACAGGTCCAAAGTACTTACATGCTTGTCTGGACAAATATTGATCACCTCCAAGAGAATGAGGCCCAGAGAGAAGAAAAATGACCTAATTGCCATCCAGCCCTCATGATCAAGGCAGGAACAGAAGTAGGACTGCCAGGACATGGCTGTGTCTGGAGGCTTACAGAAGCAGCCTGCCAACAGAGACCTTGTGTCCTACTGCATTCACCATCAGGGTATTGCGTTCTTACTAACCTTTTTCAGTTATTCCTTGTTCCATCTTTCCAGAAAGACATTCAGTAATGTCAAAGTCAGCATTTCCAGCTAATAGACTCCCTCCTGCCTAAACAGCATGGCTTCTGAGCTCCAACCATATGAACTTTAGAACAGTAGCCATTTATTTCTACTTCCTAAGACACCTTGGACATTATCCTTTTGTTCTCCTATACTGCGAGTACAGGAGACATGATTGTATTTGATGAGTTTTTATTGACTGTGATCTATAATCCATGTATCTTATCCTGTATTTAGCACATGACCAGTAATAGTCTTAATAAGATAATAGCCTTACAGATGAGAACTGCTTTAACATCAAGGTACACAAACCTGTCACGCTGAGACACGAAATGAGCACGCACCACACGCTCAGTCGCTCAAGGTAAAAAAGAGAACTTTATTTACAGTTTTCTAGAATTTATAGATTCTCTAAAGTGAGAGTGGATTGGAGGATGACATCCCTCCTCTGAATCACACTGACCAGGTGAACAGTCTGTCAATTTTCTCCTCCTCCAAGAAGGAATGTGAAAACACAGTGTTTTGCTAAAAAGTGTGACAACTCTTGACTCCAAGAATGTAAACATCAGAAGGCTTCGAAAACCAGGGCGACACAAACCCTTTGCATAAATAACAGAAAAGGGGGAGATGTTGGAAATCAGAAAGCTACAGAAGCTGAACTGGGTAGCACTGCAGACCTTTTGGCCCCGGTACAGTGAAAGCCGAGGGAGAGATAAACTCAAGGCAAGAACAGAAGTGAAGACATCATGCCTGGTCACTCTGACCCTCTTACACTTACTGCTTTGACAAAGGAAGATGCAACAAGGACTTGGCTGGCAAAAGAGATAACAAGGACATTACTAGCGTAAGAGAGACAATCAGAAGATTGTTTCTAAAGGGGACCGGGACAAAGGGGTCCGAGTGGAAAATTTTGTACGAACGTAGTGACCTTTAAATACTGGTAAACTATGTAATAAACTGGCTTTGCTTTGCTGGCATAAGCAGAGTCCGTGTCAGTCAATCTTCACCCACTATAGGCTACGCTGCCAAGGTCCATTTATGGTTACTGAGGGAAAAGTGAATAACATCACATACATTTGCCATTGCAGACCATGAAGAAAACATTTTAGGATATGATATCCTTCAAGGAAAAATTTGGCAATTACCAAATGGGGATATGTTGGGGAAGATGAAACAAGAAAGCCTTATAAAGATGACTGCTTATTTTTAGAGAATGTGAAACATAAGTGAAATAGAGTTGAAGGCAAGTTTCGATGTCTAAGATGCCAAGCTTTAGTTACTAAACAACTGGAAAACAATGGTATGGCCAGCCAAAAGTAATCCACCCTTGATGAAACAATGCCCTTCTCCTTACCAAAAATCTAAGGGTCAAAACCAGACCCTACTAGCCCGGCAAGAGGGGTCCAAAGAGTAGTTTTTAGGGTTTAAAATATAACACTGTATGGTAATGTAGTGATTCTTATAGGTTGTATGTAAATGCTATAGGATTTGTATCTTGTAGTAGATTGGTTGGTGTAAATTAGAATATTCAGTATAGAAGATTTAATGTATTGTAACGGGAACTTCACTCTCTTCCTCTTCTCTTGCTCCTCTTCTTCGCTCTCTCTTGGACCTGCTCCGAGCTGCAGCTGGCAGCTCATAGCAGGGCCCCTTCACCCACACCCTATGCAATAAACTGCATGCTCCAAAACTAGGCTTGACTCCAGAGATCTCTCGTCTCCTTCCATCCTGACCGACCCTCATTCCCACAGGGATGTGTGGTCCTTTGGGTCCGCAACCCCCCCCAGTAACCTTTCTGGGAAAAATAAAAAAATTAACCTCCTAAAAATGGCTCCAATATTGCCTGCTTCTACTGTAACTAACATCAAACAATACCCTATACTCCCTGCAGCCAGACAAGGAATAAGTGAAGTAATTAAAAATTTGGAACAGAGACATATTCAGAATGCATCCTGCATTCAATTCCCTTATTTGGCTGATGCCTAAAGTTTTACCTTTCATATTTTTCAGATTCTCTACTGCATTAGTATATAACTCTGAACTTCATACAGAGCATTAACAAGTTCCCTTCACAGTTTAGTTAGATAAAACAATCCTTTTCCAGCCTGAGAACCAAGGTCACCATCGCAGCTTCAGGCCCCAAAAGGTATAAACAAAAGCGAATTGAAGGGAGCCAACTGGGACAATGTGACTTCATTACCTGAAGCTGTAATTGGACAATTAACCCTCAATATGCAAATGGACCAAACTTATAAAAGTGTGAAAACTCGTGGCCCATTGTCAACATTGGGTGTAGTCTCTGTGAGACTCCTACACTACCCAAGGTGTACCCTTTGAAGGCCTTTCAATAAATACCTACTTCTATTTTTTAACTCTGTCTAGCCTCTGTTCTAGGTAGCCTCTCCAGGCATCATGGCCAGTGAAAAAGGCAGATGGGAGTTGGCACCTAACAGTTGATTATCGAAGGCTCAGTGCTAATACAGGGCCAGTAACCACAGCCGTCCTGAATGTTACAAATCTCACAGCCACCCTGCAAGCATCAGTGCACAAATGAATGGCACTTTTGGATATAAAGGATATGTTTTTTATGGTACCAATTCAGGAAGAAGATAAACCCAAATTTACATTCAGTTGGGAAGGAACACAATACACATTCAATTGCCTGCCCCAAGGGTATAAACATTCACCCACCATAGAGCATAATGCCTGAGCTGAACTCCTCCAGCAAATAAAAATCCAGCAAGGAGTGCAAATTTACCAATACATTGATGATGTGTTAGTAGGGGATAAGGAAGAAAATGCAGTAAGGATTGAAGCAACAAGACATGTGGAATAAATTGAGTGAAGAGGGACTAGAAGTACCTCCAACCAAATGCCAGGGGCCCTCTAAAGAAGTCAAATTCTTAGGCACTTGGTGGGTAGCAGGGCAGGCTGTAATTCCCGATGAAACCATTAAAAACCTAAACACTATATCTATCCCCATGTCTTGGTTTAGGGCAAATTTGGGAAAAAAACTCCGAATAGGGTCCCTCCAGAATAGAAAATTCAAGCGGCCCCTCCCCCAACTGGTTCGGGAAAAATTTCCTTGGAGAAAAGTGGAAAAAACTATTTATTTAACAATCAAAGTATTCACAAGCACATAAAAATGAATAATATGAAACAATAAAACCTCTCACTGTCTGAAGAGATGGCAAACCTAGAAAGTCCTTGTCCTGGAGTGTAGCTCAGCTCGCTCAGTCTCTAATCAGTCTCTCCAGTGCTGGAAAATGCCATCCTGGGCCCCAGTAGGCCGCAGATGTGAGCTCTGGGTGTTTTCTGGGTTTTTCAGTCCAGAGCAGGTTTAAACAGTTCCAAGAAAAAGGAAAGAAAAAAAACCAAACAGTCCAGGGAACTTCTCTGCCTTAGCTAGCTAAAGACTAACTAAAAGCAAAGGAGATCTCTGTCCCACTGTCTGTTCGTGCTGCAGACAAACACAGTCCAGGAGATGAATGTGGAGGAGTGAGTGCAGTTTCTGAAAACAAACTCGATGCTTCTCTTTTCTCCCCACTTTGCTCTTGGAACCAGTCTTAAAGATACAGAACACAATATCCAACATAAACAGAACAGACAATTGGGGATACAAGCACCATAAAGTCACCCTAGGACACTCCACTACCAAAAAGGAGCTTCAAAAAATCATGGGTCCTCTGGGGTACTGGAGAAGCCATGTCCTTGGATTTTCTATAATATGAAGACCCTTGTACACACTAATGAAAAAGAACCAAAATTAGGAGTGTCTTGATAGTCACAGACAGGCTTTGCAAACACTAATAGAGGAATTGAAAACATATCAATCACTTGGCCAGCTCACCCCAGTGATCCTATAATAGCCGAATGGGGTTTTGTTGAGTATGGAACTTACTGTAATTTGTTTCAGAAAGGACCACACGGACCAAAACTACCATTAGGATTCAGTTCCACAACACTAAAAGATACTGAAAAAAATACACTGATTGGGAGAAGGGATTATTATCTCTGACCCAAGCTCTCAAACAAGTAGAGAAAACTCAACAGCAGCAGCCTGTAAAAATCCAAGGACCTTTCAATCTGCTAGCCAGCATTAGGAAAGGTGCTGCTCCCCCTGAGGACATAGCACAAGGATCCACAGTTCACAAATGGTATGCATACATTTCAGGAGTCACATATCAAATGGATGTTACTGAAGGGCCGACAAAGCCTACAAAATTACAGATAGCTGTAACTCCAGACATGTAAGCTTTACAGTAGCCGTACAAACCTAGCCCTATACTGGATATGCTGGCATTCACTTCAGACTTAGAAGTCAAAGGTGTCTGGTTTACTGATGCCTCCACGAAACGCGTTGATAAGAAATGGAAGTACAGGGCAGTGGCTCTGAATATTGAAACAGGAGTGGAAATGGTAGAAGAAGGACTAGGAAGTGCACAGGTGGGAGAATTGAAAGCTGTATTACTGGCAATAAAGGAAAAGGCAAAAGACAGTGTATGTTGATTCATATGCACTTTGGGCTGGTGCCACACAGTGGTTGTGTCAGTGGGAAGCATTAGATTGGCAAGTGAATGGGAAAACAGTATGGCAGAAAGAAGATTGAAAATAGTTGTTATTACAAGCTCAGTCCCGACAAATCCAGATAGGATGGGTTAAAGCCCAGGCAAATGACCAAGCCATGCAAACCTATTGGAACAACAAGGTGGATCAACTAACAAAAATCAAGAAAATAGAAACTGATCAATTAGAGGACCCATAACATTGGTCCCGATTGGGTGAATGGTTGCACTATAGATTAAGACATACTGGACAGGAAGCCCTAATTTTTGCAGCACAAAGCAGAGGCTGGCCAATAACCAGGAAGATGTGTAAAGACATTCTTATACAGTATCCACAGTGCCAGCTGAAACTTGAACAAAATCACCCAGACCTGGCACCATCTTTACACATCAAAAGTACCAAAGCACTCTGGTCAACTTGGCAAATAGATTATATTGGACCTCTGAAAACATCTAATGGCTACAAGTACATACTAACAGGTGTAGAAGTCATGTCTGGGCTATTAATGGCCACTAAGAACAGACATGCTGATGCAAAAACTACTTTCTCAGGACTTAGACACTTGAGGACCAATGGCCTGGGTGGCTATAGATTCTAATGGCCACCAACACAAAATCAGCTCTCGATGGATATTCCCTACATTTAACCTGTTCTTGTCCCTGTACAAGTTTGGCTTTGCTCTGAACAAAAGCAGACTTTCACTATCAAGCCTCACAAGCTGTTCCAAAACTGCCCTTGTGTGGCAGTAGTAAGTACAGAGCTGTGTTTGCAACTAGAGGCTAAAGGTGGGACTACTGCCATAACCCTCTAAGGAAACATGTCTATTATTACTTAAATTCTACTGTTTTAGTTTATGTTCAAGTATATTTTCACCAGACAGAAAACTAGGTGCATATCTGTTTCATGGGGTCATAGGTTGGAGACAGAAATCATGACTCCAGTCCTCTTGATCATAAGACAAACAGCCTCTTTTATTGTTCAGAACCTTCTTATATAGGGAGTTCAAAACTCACGGATCTAGACAACTGTTTGGTCTGGGTCTTAACACCTCCCAGCTCCCTGGCCAATGGAAGGGATTGGTTGAGGTCTCTGAGTTTAAATCTGTCCTATGAAAGTTCATCTAGGGACTTGTTCATGGAATTAAGAGACCCAAATTGGATTTCTTATTATAGCCAGATTTATCTGTCCAGCTACAGACTATCTGTACCGTGACACATATCCAGACATGAGGCAAGAAACCACTCAAACAACAGTGGGAAGAACTGCTGACTACCTTTTGACATGGCTGTAAAACCCACTGATGAAAATCTCCTGGACTCCTATAAGCAGATAAAGCCAGTTCCAAACACAAAGAGAAGCCATACTGGACTGCACAGTAACTAGTGAATCTATTGTAACCAAAAATGATAATTGTGGTGTTGCTTATATTTTTATGCTTACAGGTCAATATTTTCAGTAGCGCAGCATGGCTAGTCAGCCACCCCAACCAAAACTTGCAGTTAACAATTGTAAAAGGGAAAAAAGACAACAATATCACCTTTCCCAAGGGTCACTCCAACATAAACCACATTAAAAAAATGCTACCTGACCCATGGAAAGAAACTCATACATAAAACTGATGCAAGCTGTGACATTAATAACAATCCATAGTAATTGTTGGATTTGCTCTCAAATTCCTACACATTCAGATGGAAGTATATGAATGATGGGAATTCCGATGCCAAACATATTTTCCAGTGGTGTTCCTTCAGTAAGAATAATGTTCCCTCTAGATAAAAAACCAACCCAAACCTCCATAGATCGACAAATCAATAGATACAATAGCCTTTGAAACCTCCTGTGTTCACAAATGCCTAGAGGGACCAGGACAAACTTCATACTAAAAAATGAAATTACCTGAATGTAACCAAGGAATAATGGTAGGACTCTATCCCAAATGTCATTCATATTTGGATGAAACTGGAAGAAGCAGTCTTAACACGTATTGATGGCCTATTACAGAAAACATGGGATACTCTTGGCTTTGTGGAAATCAAGCTAGAAAAGCTCTACTCCCTAAATGGCAAGGAATATGCACCATTGGAACTGTAGTCCCAGAAATAGACATCATTGATAAATCGGAATTCCCCAGAGGATACTGTGCTGGTTTCAAACAGATTTGGGAGAAACCCTCCCACGGGGTCCCCCTCCACTCCCCCAACTGGTTCGGGAAGAAAGACTTCCTGAGAGAGAGGTGGAAAAGACCAGTTTATTACACAGGCAAAACACTCCCCAGCACAATACCCGATGACAAGAGCCTCGTGCCGCTTACGGAGGGATAACAAACTTGGAAAAGAGCAAGTGTCCTCTTGCAGATGTTCACTGCTGCCCGTCTCCGCTGGTGCTGGGAGGAAAGGGAGTTGTTCTGCAGTGCTGGTCTTGATGGGGGTGGGTCCCCTGTGGAAGCCCCCGGCTCTTTCCCAGGTCCCCAGTCCAGAGAGATCGGTACAGTTCCGAAGAGAGGGAGAAAAAGGAAAAAAAAAGGGAAAAAAACCCCTCCAGCTATTCTATGGATCTAACTATGCTAGCTCTAAGCTACTACTAACTACTACTCTCCCGGAGAAAAAAACAACTTCTTTTGTCTTGCGGATTCCTCCCCCGCTTCCGTCTCAAGGTCCATCCGAGGAGCAGAGTTTTCCTGGGGAAAAACAAACTGTGCCTTCCCCCCCCTCCCCTTTACACCCAACAGACGATTGAGGGATAAACATATCACCCTAGGACAGATACCTACAATCTTTTATAACAAGACACAATCAAAATGTAAATGCCTTAGTGGAAAGATCCTCTGAATTCCACAAATTTGTAAAAGAATTCTTACCATGGTTTGGAGTATCTCAATTAGAAAAAACAATAGTAAACATATCCAGAGTTATTGAACAAATAGAAAATTGAAGAAATTATGCAATCAGTGCCCTACAACAAGAAGTTACCACCCTCTCAAAAGTAGTCAATCAAAATCAAATGGCCTTAGATCTACTTTTAGCCTCCAAAAGTGGTGCATGCAGAGTTATAAATACCAGCTGGTGTGTATACCTAGACCAAACTTTGAGAATACAAACTGATCTAGAAGAAATTAGGAAAAACCCTGGAGTCTTGCATGAGATACAAAATTGTGGGAGACAAGAAAAGTCTTATGGAATAAGTAAAGGGCCTTTGCTCACTTTTGCTCGCTGATGGTTCACAAAAAGCACTTTGGGAAATGTACAGCTGACATATAGACAAGAACAAGTTATATACGCTTTGCATGAACAACGCCTGATCAAAGCGCTAATTGGTCAAGGGAGTTCATGAACAGCAACACAGGAGGTGGCATGTGGTCGGTGTATATTTTGGGAGGAATGCTAACAAGAATATTTTTGGCACAATATAAAAAGCCTTGCATAGTTGTAATAAATGTCTTTTCTAGAATCAATGACAGGCCTTGCCTCATTCGCTACAAATGGTGCCCTGAATCAGGGACTTGGCAAACAGCAGTGATAGGAAAGGATCGCTCTGGTAACGAACCCCAACTGAACCAGGAGAACTGTACAGCGCACCCATCACCTTGAGGTGAGCATTTGGGAAGCATGGGAGGGAATATGTCCCTTGAACAAAAGCAGAGCCTTGATGTTTTGCGACAGCTCTTGCATCTACAGAATAAAGATATTTCAGATGCTAAGCTGATTACCTTAATGGACTGGATGTGAGAGATTTTCCTCCTAATGGGACCTTTCAGTTGGATGCCTGGCAAGCAGTAGGACAGAAAGTCTTTGTGTGTCCCAACATACCGGGCAATTCCGAGGTCAAGCCTTCCTCTACAGTGATGTTTGACTTTGATGGAGATCCTGATCCAGGCGATCCTTTTAACCCTGAACCCATAGACCCTGAGCAGAGAGCAGTGCTCACAACCCTGATACGATGACAGGGGACCTTTTTGGCAAACCACAATCCAATGGGGAACAAATTGTTGGCACAGCCTATAAGATTAGGTCAGTGGTATTCTCTGGACAAAGAACCACGGAATTGTGAGTATCATGGGACCGGGGGTGTCCCAGGGGCATCAGTGCAGCTTAAAGGTATTGCAACATTCTCCACACTGGGCATAAAATCTCTGATAAGCAATTGGAGCAACTTTTATTATTGGTTAAAGAACCCTATAACTGTTTTCTAAATGAGAGAAGCTTTGATGTTAAGATAGGAAAGCATTTATGAACACATAAGGACATAAGTTTTTCGATTCCTGATTCGGTAATGGTGACATGGTGATTTCTTATGAGTGCTTTAGAGCCTCTGCGAGTAGCTGAGGCAGGGAGTACTGAAAAGGATACTGATAATGAACCAGAGGAGGACATATTACTGTCAGCTCCTGTTACTCCTAGAAAGGTAACAGACCTGTATTTTCCCTTGGAACAACCCTTAGCACCGTCTTTGGAACCCTTTGATACTCCCTCTCCGGTGTTTAGTGGTGAAATGTTTGCACCTTATGTACCCTCACTAGACCCTTCGTCCCGGAGGCTGCTCGGTGGGTTGGGGCTGCTCTGGCAGAGCTGCTGCTTCCCCCCCCAGCCCCCTCTCCTTCTTCCCCGGCTCCTCCAGTGGCTCCGTATGGGGCCCTGGTAGGGCACCCAGAAAGAGCAGTAGCTCCATCCCAGCACCGGCAGGGCCCCAGCATGCCCCTTCCCCCCACCTCTGCCTTCTGACTGTGTATCACCCAGCTGCAGAAGGTGGCGGCGGGGGCAGGCAGGTCCCGGCAGCCACCCTAAACTCTGCTTGGGGCTGAGAGACTCAGACACCTGCACCACATGGGGGCCAAGGGGACTCCTCCAGGGCTTTACAGCTAAATCCAAGAATGTTTTTTCAAAGAACTTTTTTAATTAATGAGACTGAGATGCATTTTAAATTTGTTTCCAGTTTTCACTAAGAGAAAGCATTGCAGCATAATAAAGGAGAAATAACAATAATAATATTAATAAATTTTATAAAAAATTAGATGTAATAAGTATAATAGATAAATTCGTGTGGATTTAAGCTACTAATAAAAAGCTACCCGAGAATGTCTCCAAGATTCCAAAGTTCCCAAACACATTTACAACTGTAACAACAAGGCAGAGCAAGAAGATGGCCCGGCCATTAAGGGTGGGACCCTCACTTCACAGCTCTTCAACATCCGATACCGATCTTGGTGGAGATCCTGGACGATCAAGATCACCCCTCCCAAGATGAACTTCGGAAAAAACCATCAAGGAACCTCTTCATGCAGACAGGACTCTTTTGGAAACAAAGCATATTTGGACTTTCAACAGGCTTAGCCTTAGGGTAAAAAAACTGTATAAAACCCACGGGCTGAAACATAGCAGTGTGACAGAATTCGGAGGGTACTTTTGTACCGCCTCTCTGTCCACCCAGCATTCGATCGATGTTGTTTCTTTTTATTGTGGCTTTATTTCGGTGTTGAAATTGTGTTAAATAAATTTTGTTATTTTATTTTGAATTGGCCTCTGACCATTTATAACAGATTTGGTGCCGTGACTCGGATACAATTTGGCTGCGGAGGAATCCCTTTGCACGGGGGGCGCCCTGCCAGTTTTTCGGTGGCCCGGCAAAGCAGGAAAATCCTTCGCACCTATTGTATTACGAACCCAAAAATTAGATAAAAGCGCCACAATAAAAAGGGAAAGGTCCTGGATCCAAGGAATAGCAGAGAACCCGGGAAAAGACAGGGAAAGGTCTTTTCGGAGCCGCGGCAACAATTTTTCACTCATAAAATATTCTCTGTGCACGAAGATCTCCAAGCAGGAAAATTGCTGTAAGTACTGCCTGGTTGAGTGGGTGTGATTGAGTGGGTGAATGAGACGTGGCCTGGCCACGAAACGAGAGTGGACCTGAAAAGCCGCATTTCCAAATTTCCCGCGAGGGGTTTGGTCGGCTGACAGGGAAGCGAATCAGGAAAGCTCGTTCACTCATCAAAGCCCAGATTCAGGGGAGTCTGGGGGAATCGATCACAGGAAGCAAAAAGAGGAAGGATACGTTCCTTTTGGGTTCAGGAAATTGGTAAACTCTTTTTGCTACGAGCTGGTAAGCCCAGGACGCAAACCGAAGATTCTTTCCTCGGACGAACAGACCCCCGGTTCAGCTCACCGGACGGGTAAGTAAGCTGAACGATTCGGGACCCGGTTTGCAATTTGTAACAGTCAGGGAGAGGATCCCTGCTCTTAGCCAGAGCTAAGGCTAAGAAAGAATTTAGTATTGCGATCCATTACCAAAAGGTAAAGTTTTTTGGTTTTTTTTTAAAAAAATGGGGCAAGGAAAGAGTAAACATCAGAAAGAATCAGAGAAAAGGCATGCTCTCAGAAAAGGAAAAGGTACCTTCGAAATCCCACCAGAAAGTCCACTGAGATAGAGCACTAGAGAGAGTGTCCCATTTTGAAAAGTAAGTCCAAGAAAAACTAATTTATTATTGTACCGAAGTTAGGGAGAGTGAAGAGCCCGCTGCCAGCCGCTGCCAGCCGCTGCTGCGTGCCGAGAGCCAAACCGCGGGGTGCGGGACCGCCGTCCAGGGCACGCTAGCAGAGAGGGGGGCCCGCCCTCTGCGCCCGTGCTGCGCCTCCCCCACCCGTGCGCCCTGTCTAGCGCCGCATCCATCCCACTGCTTCCCGCGGCCAGCACCGCCACCTCCATAGGCTCCTCGTGTCCAGCAGACGATTGTCCTCCTGTTTGCCTTCTCTGTCTCTCTCTGACCCCTTTTCCCAATCCTGCTTCTAGCCCCCCCTTCCCCCAGGGAGCCATCCTCTTCCCATTCTCAGTTCCCCCGAGGTGAGAACAGAAACTGAAGAGAAGGGGGGGGAGAGATCTGAGAAAATCTTTCCCTTAGAATTCTCCCTTCCAGGTCCCCAGCTTTCCCCATCCCCCAAGAAACCCCCACCCCACTCTCAGCTATACTCATATGCAAATGCAGTCAACCACACCGCGCAGAGTAGATGTTAAGTGCTTTAAGCCAGTCACATCGACAAAGCTAACCCCAAAACTTCTATGTGAGCTTAGTGCCAAGAGCCGAGAGCCTAAAAACCACTAAGTTAGCTGCAGAAATGCAAAGTGCCCCTAAATACCCATTAGTTTACAAAGCAAAGAATCTAAATAGCTTAGCTGTGAGAAGACCTCAGAGTCCTTAAAGCACTAGCCCATGTTTAGTTTCATAAACAGCTTCATTTTAAGTACCTATTTTGCGTTTCATTATTCATTTTAAAATCTGCAATATTGACCCACTTACCCCATTTGTTATAATTGTTTGTTTTGTTAAGTCACAATTACATATGTCAGTTGTTTGAATCAATTCCTGTTGCATTTTGCTTCTTGTCAACCCTATTTGTTGTTTTCTTAATAACATAATTTCATTTTCTTGTCCATCCTAAGTATCAAGTCAATTTAGTCTATAATTAAAAGCTCAAAAGAAAAAGCAAAAAGTGTAAAAACGTTTCTATCTAGCCTTCTCAGTGAAGCAGTTTCACTTCCTTTGTGCTTTGATTTCCACAGCACTTTTAGCAGTAATATTCTGCTGCTCAGTCTAAGAAAAGCAGCCAAGTAGCATATCCATGCTGTTCCCAAAGTTTTCAGCAGCCTAAGCTCTCTGTGTAGTCCTGCCCTGTGTCATGTAGACATCTCCCTCAGCAAGATCTCTAGAGAGCTTCCTCTTTAAAAGTTCTTGAGCGTGTTTCATAAACACCAAAAATGAAATCTGTCTTTTTTACATTTCTGAATGTTAAATCAGATGAGCAGCTTTCATTATTTACAAAAGTTGCCTTTAGCTGAGCCATGTAAGCTGTAATTCTCTTTTGTTAAAATGAGTATAAAAGCACTAACAATGCCCTAGTAGTTAGAAGGGTTCAGATATGCCTTAGCCTTAAATTGCTCTGAGAGATGTTTCAAATTTTTAAGCAGTTTTTAAGTAATCATTTTCAGCAGTAGATTGATGCTTCCTATTTTTTCACTAATTACTAATATTGTTCTTACTTTGTGTTATGCAAGAATTGATGCTAAAGATCCCCCCTTTAAAATACATAATTTGTCTAATTGTGCTAAGCTTTAACTAGTTGCCTATCACCCATTCAAAAGAATCCCAGTAGATTTCACTGATTTACCTAAGATACAGCAATTAAGACTGCAGAAAAAGAGTAGACCCATGCTTCGAGAATAAAGAAAGTAGAGCCACAATACACTACTCAAAAATAGAGAGTGTCCTCATCTCCTAGAGATCTGAAAGTCAGATTACAGTGCCACCGATGAACAAAGAAGATCAGATAAGTTGAAAAAAAAAAAAAAAACAAAAAAAACCCCAAAAAAACAGATTGTGAATGTTTTCCCTTTGTTCACTTCAAGTGTGTATATTGTAAATTGATTTGAGTTGCTCACTGCAAAAGGGGGCGTAAGCCAAAAAGATTATGTACCAACTGTTTAGAAAAAGAACAAAAAAAGACTAGCCATTTCTTAGTAATTGCCACTAACTTGAGTCTATTAGAGTTAGATTCTCCAGAATAGTATTATATATATAAAAAGGAGACAAAAGAGCAATTAGACGCTAAAGTTGAAGTGCTCAAAGTCGAGTGCAGAAAGACAATCAAAGTACCTTGCTAGTCCGATACAATCAGGTTGTCCCGGTAGAGTGCCTTTAAAAAAAGGTTTGCAGCTCGGACTGACAGAACTCCAGAAACATATGCCTGCTGCCAAGAAGATGGATTACCCCGCCGCGGGCTGCTACCCCGTGGGCGAAGGGAAAGGCAGAGGCATATTGTAGTGGAAAGTCCTCGTAGTCCTGAGCCGAGGGACAGGGGGACCCCCCTCCAAGAGCCTGCAGAGGCTGACCCTCAAGAAGAGATGTGAACTATAGTTAAACATGGCACCAGAGAGAACCTGAAGTATCAAGAGCATTATGATTGTCCCAAAGATAAAGGAAAAAGGTATTATTTCTTTTATGACACTCAATACTAAATTTTGTGAATCAGACAAAGGGGTAGAATGCCACGACTCAAAGGCAATTACTAAGGAAGAGCAATCCAACACACACGAATTTATTTGGGTAAATAAAAAGGTGAGAGACTGTAATAAGTATAATAGATAAATTCGTGTGGATTTAAGCTACTAATAAGAAGCTACCCGAGAATGTCTCCAAGATTCCAAAGTTCCCAAACACATTTACAACTGTAACAACAAGGCAGAGCAAGAAGATGGCCCGGCCATTAAGGGTGGACCCTCACTTCACAGCTCTTCAACATCCGATACCGATCTTGGTGGAGATCCTGGACGATCAAGATCACCCCTCCCAAGATGAACTTCGGAAAAAACCATCAAGGAACCTCTTCATGCAGACAGGACTCTTTTGGAAACAAAGCATATTTGGACTTTCAACAGGCTTAGCCTTAGGGTAAAAAAACTGTATAAAACCCACGGGCTGAAACATAGCAGTGTGGCAGAATTCGGAGGGTACCTTTGTACCGCCTCTCTGTCCACCCAGCATTCGATCGATGTTGTTTCTTTTTATTGTGGCTTTATTTCGGTGTTAAAATTGTGTTAAATAAATTTTGTTATTTTATTTTGAATTGGCCTCTGACCATTTATAACATTAGATAATAAGAAGGTTGGGCTGGGGAACTGTTATATATGTTATGGAATAATTAATGTTTTATTGGAATAATCTGTATTTTGGTGTAATAAGTTGTGTTTCAGTGTAACAAACTGTATAAATTCACCCACGGTTGAGTGAGCAGAAACTATGCCACCCCTTTCCTGTAACTCAGTAGAGAAGTTATTTGCAACAGAATACAGGGCAGAATAGGCCTTCTGCGGAGATGGGCTAGACAACGACCCAGCAATGGATACCTGATATGCATCTTATCTGCTCTTCAAGAAGTTGCATCCCAATACCCAGTTCCTGAAAATCAAATCAAGCCTGTACCCCTTCCCAGAACACTGTTCAACAGATAATTAGTAGAGAAAAGAGACTATATGAATATGCAAGAGAAGCAGGACAAGACAAAAAAAACCAAAGAGACTCTCTCTGTTCAACTGGAAAACTATAAAAACGGTCACCGAAAAGACTGCCTTCGTGAACCGTGGGGGACTCGGTGCGATAGAGGCCGTGTCTGTGGTTCACCCAGCTCCGATCCTGGGGTCGGAACTGACTTTGATTGTGGCTTTTCTCAGATTTTCATATTGCTATTTTTCAATAAATTCCTTTATCGAAAAATTGACGATTTCATTTATAACAGGAACCAAATGAAATAACATCTGTGTTTAAAGCAGCAGTAAACCTTTCATTGACTTAGGTGAAATTCTCTTGGTAGGAATTGCTGGGGTGCCTGTAATTTGGTAACATTGGAGAAGGGGAGAAACAGAAGTAGGCTGAAAATCAAAGCAAAATGTTTCTGGTTTGTGTAGTCTCAAGCTCCTTTTCCTCCTCTTCTCACCATTACTGCTTAGCATAAGACATTCCACAAGCTTTCTATTTTTGCTGGATTTCACTAGGACAAAAATATTTCTCCTGGAGAGCCCATATTTTGTATACTGTCTCTTTTCTGAGGTTACGTTACAAGAATTTTCAATCTAAATCTCTAAAAGGAAAACCGACTATATAACTTAAAATTGGAGGACTATCACAATGTATTTGCCACACCTTTATAATCTTTCCAGTAAATCCTGCAGAAACTAAACCCTCTAGAGTTCCAGGTTGCTGTCATTTCATTTACAAATAAGTTGTTCACTGATATTTAACTATTGTATGAAAAATCATCAGTGGTGTTATATATGTATGGTTATTTCATGTTTTATTAAATCAACTATGTATATAGTTGAAATAAACTGTATCCCTTAGCTACCTCCCCTGTACAAATTATGTTCATGGTTGAATGGGCAGGAACTATACCATCCTCCTCCCAAAACCCAAAAGATAAGGTATTTTGCAGCACAATGCAGGGTGTAACAGGATTTCAAGGGAGTTGGGCAAGGTCAACAACTCAGCTATCAGCACCAGATAAGCATCATATCTACTCATCAAGAACATACATCCCAATGCCCTGCCCAAGAAGATGTAATCAAGACAAGTTTACCTTCCTGGAACTCTGTTCATCAAGCAAACCTCAGAAAAAGGAAACCTATCTGCATTTCCAAAAATTGGACTGAACAATAGACAGCCTCGGGACACGAAAAACAGTATAAGAACTGGCTTCGGGAGACTGCCGGTGTGAACCGTGGGGGACTGGTACTGGAGAGACCATGTCTGTGGTTCACCCAGCTCCGATACCCGGGGTCAGAACTGCCTTTTGATTGTGGCTCTGCTCAATTTTTCACTTTGTCATTTTCCAATAAATTTCCTAAGCGAAAGATTGGAGAATTGTCGTTTATAACAAGTGGCTGTCTTGCAATGTTGGAGCCAAAATGAGTTAAATTCTGTTGTATCTGAAACTTTTAAAGGGACAGTCTCAACTTTGAATACAGTCATTGAAGAAATGAACTCAGAACTCTCTGGCTGTTGCCCTTAACTTCCACTGACTTTTGTCCTCCAGAAATTAATGCTTTTTCCCTGTTGCTATGCAAGTTACTCACATTTAAGGGTACTAGTGCCTATAGAGGGCCCTGTGCTTTAAGTAGCCATGTGCACAAATTGAACTTAAAATTTGCTTTTGCCCATGCTTAATCAATAAATTTATTGTCCAGACAAAATAATTTAGCTTGTAGTTGATAATGTCCCTTTCAAATATCATAGACTGGGAGTTGTGATTTGTTTTTGTCTATGTAGCAATACATAATGCTGTCAGAATGTGTCCTTCCTGTGTTGCTAACTGATTCCATTACCTCACATGATCCAAGTTCTTTATAATTACTTCATGTCTCGGTTTTGAGACAAATTAGGAGGAAACGTCCTAAAAAGGGTATCTCCTCTAAAGAAAGGTAGATTTCGGCAGCCCCTTCCCCACAGGTTTGAAGGGAATTTCTTGGAGGAAAGTGAAAATACCCTGTTTATTTAACAAGCAGAGTACACGCAGACACAAAAATAAAAAGGCATGAATAATGTTAGGTAATAAACCTTCTCATTGTGGAGTAAGCTGGTGGATTTTTAGTCCTGCTCAGGTCCTCCCGAGGTATGGAGTCAGGATGGGGCATCCCTGAAGCCTTCCCTCCCACCGGGACATGGGGCTCCCGGTGATGGTCTGGTTTTTCGGACCAGAGCAAAGCTGACCAGTTCCAGAAGAAGCCACAGTCCCAGGAAACTTCTTGCCTCAGCTAACAAAAAAGAAGCTAGCTAAAAGCAAAGACACAACTCTCTTTTCCCTGCTGTATACGCAGAGCAGAGAGCTGGGAAAAAAAACGAGAAAAATATGCAATAAATCAAACAGGTGGTTCTACTCAACAGGTTGACCTTCATGCAGCAGTGTTAGCTTTAACGGTTTTTACACAAGAAGCAGTCAATATGATTAATGATTCTGAATATGTTGCTAATGTCATAACATGAATACACAGAGGTTTTATAAAGGAAATTAGCCATATTATTTAATGTTACACATATGCATTCCTTTGGTTGTTTGCAGCTTGTTCATGTTACCATTGATTACTTAGCTAAAAATAAATGACAAAGTCAAACTGACTGCTTTAGAAACTTTCACATAACCTTGTGTAGTTATCTGCAAGAAATGTATCATTTTAAGAAACTTTCCCAACTGATATTACTAGAGGCTTATTTGTAGGATACTTTAGGGAAACCCTCCCAGTCAAGGCCTAGGTTCTGGCCAAGATGTGTTCCTGGCTGGTCGGGAAGTATGCCAGCAGACCCAGGTGTTTCTGCACTAAAAATTTAATCAAGTCACTTTGACTTGCTGATTTGGGTTTATAAAAGCTGGACCCCCTTTCAGGGTAAACTTGGAAACCTTACCTGAGAAAGGTTCTCCAGGTCCTCACTGTGAAATGGGGCTCCCCAGTGATTGCAGACTCTGGGTGATGGTAAAGTATTTAGGCAGTTGATGATGCATCTTTCTAAATCACTATCCTTTTTTCGTGTACTAATGATTACATATATTAACTTGCTTATTTTTGCTCAGTGCTAAAGCTGAGCACATAGTGACCTTATTGTTTTATTACATGTATTGTTTTATTTTTGTGTTGCCTCCATGTTCATAGCGACAGAAGTGCATGTTATTAAAAACAAAAATGGGGAAATATGGCTCCTCAAGAACAATTAGATAATGAAATATTAACACTAAGTTTTTTGAATGCAGATCATCAATTTCAATTCCCAGCAGAGCGATACTGCTCTGAAGGTTTGTGTGCATAGAACCAATTTCCAAAAGTTTTATGTAAGGATCCACAATTGGCTGTGCAATAACAAGGCCCAGCTGATTTACTAACCTGAGGGAGAGGGTACGCATGTTGTTGCCAGTAGGTCCAAAGTGGTTACTTGCTCATCTGGTAAAACTATATCATGAGTTGAAAAGACCAGCCCAACAACACAATACTCCAGCTGAAGAGACTCTCAATAGTGACGAAGAGGCACCACGGGACACCAGCCATCAGCACACAGATGAACCCAGAGATAACATGGAGGATGTTGAAGCAACTACAAGAAAAAACTGAAATCCTGATGCACAGTGTAGGAGAAGCACTAGCCCCAGAAGAATATCTTCCTGGCCTACCTAGCAATAATAGCTAGCAACAGTACTGTAAGAATTCTGTGACTCGTCTGGACAAATATCGATTGCCTCGGAGGAGATGAAGCCCAGCTGCTCACCACGATCGCCATGAACCCTTTGCACAAAAAGCAAAGAAGGAGGAGATGTGGGAGACAAGAAAAGTCTTATGGAATAAGTAAAGGGCCTTTGCTCACATTTGCTCGCTGATGGTTCACAAAAAGCACTTTGGGAAATGTACAGCTGACATGTAGACAAGAACAAGTTATATAAGCTTTGCATGAACAACGCCTGATCAAAGCACTAATTGGTCAAGGGAGTTCATGAACAGCAACACAGGAGGTGGCATGTGGTCAGTGTATATTTTGGGAGGAATGCTAACAAGAATATTTTTGGCACAATATAAAAAGCCTTCCATAGTTGTAATAAACATCTCTCTTTCCTGGAATCAATGAGAGTCCATGCTTCATTCACTACACAAAAAGGACCAATGAAAGGATAGATTCAATTGGTTAACCTCATGGATACCTAACTTAAATGCAACATTAAGAAAACTGATTGGCATAATTACCACAGTTCTAACATTGATTCTATTCCAAATTTGCAAAATTTGATTTAACAAAATGTGCAAATCAAACAAAAATATTGTCCTCTAAAAAACTCAAAAGAATCGGCAACTATTCTACTTGAGTTTATTTACATAGTATTAAGATCTCAATTAATTTGCTAAGACACTAAATGATCTAATAACTTTTAGTTGTTTTAATTAATGATCATATATGTTTGTAGTTTTCTGCAAGTATTACTTTAGAATATCTGTGTCTTTACCCTGATTGTCACGGCAGGTAAAAGAAAAACCTTTTCCTTAAATATAACTTAAATTTACCTACGTCTTCTTACCTTTTCAGGGTAAAAGATAAATAATAAGCAAGTGGAAACAATTGAGTTTCACTAGATTTTTGATTCCCCTGTGACAATCAGATTATTTTATAATGCATGTATATTTGTTTAGATTATTGTAGAATTGCCTAACACTTGATATGTTAAGCAGGGATATGCAAAATACTGAACTTCACTAAAGAAGAACACTGGACTAAGAAGCATGAATTGAAGTGAAAGAGTCACTGACCACCGATCAAACTCCTCCAGTCACTACAACCAAGAAGCTACCTCCACCAACTGTTCTTTGTTCCTGATTTACATCTCATCCTCCTATGATTCTAAGACTCAAGGGGTGGGAAGCAACCTATCCTACATGTACTGATGACAACACAAGTAAAATGACTTATTGGATTGTCCCCAATTACCATGAACACTCTGAATTTTATGTGATGTCTTGTGATCTCTTGATTTATCACTAATCATTCTTTATATATATATATGTATTACATGATATGATGCATAAATACATAAGCGGAAGCAACAAACAGGTACTTCCTATAAAAATCAATAACATATTTAACACCTTTCAGGGAAATAGAAGAACTTAGGAGATTAATATTCACCAAAAACACTCAACAGGAGTTTGCACATACATAGTGGATGCTTTTATAGCATGGAGGCAAGAGTTACCTGTACTAACACTCCATGAGGTAAAAGTCAATGTCTGCAATCAAGGGGTGGATTGTGACAGGACCTTTCACCCCCTGACACAGCAAAAGCTTATCTACTTCCCTCATGGCTAAACTAGGCCAGAATGGTTTGCCTTCCAGTGAGTTCTCTCGGCTGAAAACATCCTTAGCCAGCAATAAACATCCTGCCTTGAATGCATGGGAAAAGGATAAGCAGAAATTACTGACAGACAAGCACTTCTACAACTATAGAGGACCACTATGCTTTTCATGAAATCAGAAATCTCTTATACACTCTCTGAGTATGTAGAGAGTTCTCCTCAATGCTGAAACGTTCGTATAAAGATACTTCCCTGGGATTGAGAGAAATTAGGAGACTTCTGCATGTTGCGTTCCCCCTGCTCTTAAATGAATCACCACATCTGCACACCACTATCATTCATTGATGAGTGTCATTGGGTCCTAATCTATACTATTTCTTTGCTAGCTGTAATGTAGGTACCTTTATTATCATGCACTGACTTATGAACCTACTAGTAGTGTTTCTTTTTGTTTATCCTGTGTAGTAAGCCTGTTAAAGTCTCATGTCTGTCTTTTCCTTGTGTCTATTCAATAAATAATTCATGTTGTAATAGACCTGATTGGTCATTATTAAGGACTTGTGAGCAAGAGTGGGTTTTGGGGTGCTGGCCACCTCAATAAAGCTGCTGTCTACTGCCAGAAACCTGAACAAAGGCAGGGACTTCTCTAAGCTCTCCCCTCTCATTCGTAACACCAACCTTACCCATTCTGTGAAGAAAAGAAGAAACGACAAAATATGGGAGAAAAGGTTAAAATAATGCTTATACAGGCTCACCATTCCCCTAGCATCATACAGATGAGGAAACTAATAGTATGCCCTGAAGATTGGGATGGAGATATCTGGGGTGATCCCAATGATAGCAAACCAGAAGACGATGATCCTTTGTTCCCTATGGTAGAGGCCCAGAGAAGCTGACATTAGTTACAGGATGAATTGTGATGGTGCATCATCCCTCTCCAGGCTGCACTATGATCTGAGAAATGCTTGTTAGGCCTCAACCTTGAGGAACTGCACCTGGACTAAGCCCCTCTTGAGCTTATCAGAAACATTGTCTGTTCCCAGGAACTTTGGCTGTCTAATGAGCACCTGTTTTTTTAAGAAACACCCTTGGAAACTTATTTTTCTTGAATGAAGAACAACCCAAAAAGAATAATGTTGTTATTGGACCTTCCAAGAAAGTTACCATCTCAAATTGCAGCCAGGATGGTAATTTACTACTACTAAAGCCCACTCTCTAATGACCCTATAAACAACGGTCCAAAGTGAGATCCTTTTGAACTCCCAGTTCCCAGAAGATATGGGACTAATATGTATGTCTCAAACACCGATAACTGGATGGCTTTGGAGCCAACCAAGTACTGCTAGCAATAACAGAAAAGAATTGTTGGTGACAACCAAGGACTATTGTTATTCACACTCCATGAGAAAGAACAAGTTTTGGCTGGAGAAGGAGAGCCAGGTAAAGATAGGGCAGTCCTTCTCCATGAGAAAGAACCAAAGCACAGCACAGTGTAAGCACAGGAATGATTGGCAGGAAGTGGACATGTATTATAAAGTGGAATTTGGACTACCAAAGACCCCAAAAGTCCTCCGATCCATTTCCAGAAAGGCCTGAAAGAATGGACTGAGCACGATAACTAATTTACACAGAAAGCGAGAAACCTGTCTTCAGGGCAAAGAAACCTGTCTATAAAAAGGTACCCCCCGCCAAAGCCCATGTGGTGCCTCCAGGACCCTGGACATCTCATCAGCTGGACCAATGCAGCTGGATCACCACTTATCAACTGGCTCAATGCTGAAACCAGGATAAGCATTCCCTCAGCTGGATAGACTCTGGAACCAGGACTGGTGATCTCTTTTCTCCTCCTTTTCTTTCTTTTAATTCTCTCATTTTCTCACTCTTTTTTCCTTTCTTACTTTCTTTAATTCATCTCTAACTCTTTAATTTTCTTTTTTGTATCTTTCTTTTCCTTTTCCTTTCTCTTTTCTTTTTTAAATTAATTTCTTCCTCTTTAATTCCTCTCTTCCCTTTCACCTCTCCTTTCATCATCATTCCTCTCGACCAATGAGCATTTATGAATCTTAGGTGCTTCCTTCCCCTTAAGGATGGGTTGTTACACCCAAAAATCCTCCTGAATAGGAAGGCAGACCCATTGCTAAAATGGAAAAAAAGGTGGGACATTGGAGTAGTCATCCAGAACTTACTATGTGAACCAAACTCTGGGATCCATTGAAATTGAAAAGAGAAATATAGGAGAAACCAAGTTGAAACTGAAACTGAATACCTGTGGCAAGTATATCTAAGTGGCAGTGACCAAATCATGTTAAGTGATGATGAAACAAACTATGATTGTGGTACAGGAGTTTTCTTAAATTTAGGACCCAGCCTGACAAATACACTCCATTCTGTTGTTGAGACCCGGCATGCAGGAAGCTGATCCACATGCAGAGTTGAGATATTTGTTTATTTCATGTCTGTACAGAGATGGGTGCTAAGTGATAAATCCACAAAGTCAACATCCCCTCAGTATGCCAGGACCTCATTTTTACACACATTGGAAAAAAAAAATAAAATTTGCATGTCCCATATACATAACAACCTAAAGCTGTAGTCATTGGCTTTGCATTCTCTCATCTCTGTTTAAAGATACAGTGCACACTTATTTTACCACACATGTTCTATGAGGAAGGGGTGATGATTGTCTATGAGCAGGTATTTTACTATGTTACTGAATAAGGCTAGCACAAAGTTTACTTCTTTGGCTTAGCAGTTTGATTTATAGTGTCCTCCTACTCTCACTTCTCAGATCATAGCTCTTGGTTCCTGCAGGTTTGGTTAGTCCCTCATTTTTCATAAGTTCTTTTATTTATCCTGTACTATATTTCAGTGATTTATTTTAACCTTCTCATGGTACTTTATTTCAACAAAATCTCCCCTTTGAGACTTGTTAAAAATACATATTTTCTTTAAGTCTCAGTTTCATATACCAGGCATCCAACCAATGGGGTTTATCTGGTATCCCCAAGGAGTATTAGTCAATTACTTCCCTTCACCAAAGGGTCTTAGGTTTTGAAATATTGCATTTCACAATGTTGGTAGCATTAGATGGAGTCCATGGCAGGCTATACTTCCCTTTCTCATTGCACTGAGTAGATTTGCTGCCATTTACATTTTCCCACACATTTTTTCACATAATTTCTAAATCTGTAGTTAATACTCCTCAAAGTACAGGACTTGTGGCTGATTTGGGGAGGAGTAAACAAGCTATAATTTGCATGACATTATAAATTTTTCCAAAGGATTGTATAAAGTGCAAGATTGGATTAGATTCAGTTTTCACAATACAAATAAAGACTAAAGTTACTTTCAACATATGCCTTATCATTATTGTTATTAACTATTAAAAATCATTCTTTTTATAGATTAAAATTATTATCACTGACAACAATGCCAATATAAAAGAAAACAAAACATTAACAACAATCCCTGTGGAAAATCTAGTTTAACATAAGAAAATATCAATTCCCAAGTGGAATTCATTAATTAAAAGGTCTTGGTTTCACTCAAGTTCAAAGGTTTCAGTGGGGTATACATGTCCAGTGGTTATCCAAGGGAGCTTTGTTCACACAAGTAAAGTGGATCCAAGAACTAATTTCCTCTACCTTAACAGTGGTGCAAGTGCACTAATTAAGGTCCTTTCCAGTTCTAGTTCTAGTTCAACAGTGTATCCTTCCAGGGTCAAACATGAACAGTCTCCAGGCATGAAATTGTGTACTGGAGAGCCAAAGGGAGTGGAGCCTGCTGATTAAGGTAGCTGTGTAGGGAGGATAATACCCAAGAAAGAGATAACAAATGATTTCTCATTATCCTTTCCCCCTTTAAGTGCATTTGGTCATTTTGGCACTAATAAGATATGGCTTTCCATTTAACACTTCAGAAGGGCTTACTCCTTCCTTAACTCGTGGAGTTATCCTAATTCTCATCAAAGCAATAGGCAAAACCTCTACTCATCTAAATTGTGTTTCCTGAAATAATTTTGCAATTTGCCTCAAGAGTCTGATTCATTCTTTCTATCTTGAAGCCTGACTGCAGTCTCCATGGAGTGTGCAAATTCCCTATTATTTGGATAAATTTTGACACCCTCAGCTACTTCTGGAACAAAATGGGGTCCATTATCTCAGTAAAAACCCTCAGGGATCCCAAATCTACAGATTATTTCTTTAAGTAGAATTTTAATAACTTCTCTATCTCAAATGTTTTGACATGGGAAAGCCTCTGGCCATCCTGAAAATGTATCCACTAAAACAAGCAGATACTTACAGCATCCACATTTAGGTAACTCAGAGAAGTCTATTTGCAAGCATTGCCCGAAGTTATTCCTCTTTTTATCTCTCCCATAGGGGGCTTCCTTTCTATTTTAGGATTATTTACACAGCAGATTGTACATCTTCTTATTATATTCACATGGATTTGCATATTTGGTCCTATAGCATGTCTTCTTATACTACTTATGGCATTAGTTTCCATGTGAGTTTCTTGACATAACTTCTTGAAAAGGGCTTCCATCATTTTAGTGGTTGTGAGAACTTGTTGATTCAGAGTAATCCACCAACCTTCTGAATTTTTTCAACATTTCAATATTTTTGTCAGCGGATCTTCTTTCTTTCATCTGCATATTGCAACAGAGCTACATTGTTACTGTTACCTCACCATTGTTCTAAATCTTTTGCCAATGCATTACCAGAGTAGAACTGCTTCTGAATACTTGAAGTAGCACAGACCAACAACAGGTGTAACTTTCTTCCTGTTATGGGATTCATCCATTCAAAGGCAAAATTGTTTGGCTTTGTTCATCTACTAGGATACAAAAAAAGCCTCTTTTTTAAGTCCAAAACAGTCAAATATGTATTTTTTCCCAATATTGTGGATTAAATTCAGATTGACACTCTCTAAGCAGTCCATCAAGGGCTCCAATCCTTTATGCACTTCCAGGCTGATTTATCCTCACAGGGTTTGCTCTTGGTTTGAGTTCTGCTTCAAGTGGAGTCATGTTCTTTGCTTTACCTGGTTTCTTTGAAGCCCATACCAGAGGAATTACCACATCCAGTACTGCACCTCAGGTTCCTCTGAGGTCTGGTTCATTGGTAAACATATTCAAGGCTTCCATGCCTTTGCTTGTGGGATATATAGCTGTACAGTTTTCCAAAACAGCTATTCAAGCCTTAAACTTCCATAATAAATCTTGTCCTAGCAAGGGAAGGGGACATTCTGTCATACAGAAACTCATGAGTTCATGTTGTGCCTCCAACTGTACACTCCATAGGTTATAGGAATGACTGAAAAGTTCTTTTTCCAGCTGCCTCACAATTGGTATTGTAACTTTACTTAGCAGGTCCTTACAGTAACTTACTACTGAATGTGTGGCTCTGCTATCTAGCAAAAATCTATTGTTTCATTCCCCAGCTTTACTGGAACCAGGGGATAAGCTGGGGATGCCTTGATATTTTCCCCCCAGTCCCCTTCATTCATTGTCAGAATCCTTCAGCATCACGTTAATCTCCTCTACTTTCTGCAACTTTTCCTTATGTCCCGAGATGATTATCCTATAAACAATATATTAAACATATTTTTGTTGTTTATTTGCCTCATCTTCTGGGTTTAGAACCATCCATTTCTTAGCTGCTTTACATAGTCTCTCATAGAAAACTGATGGGCTTGGATAAATTTTTCTGCTTAGAGACTCCATGCTGTTTACCATACAATATCAACTATTGATACTGTTTCATCTTAGCTTTACTGATTCCCATATTTGGATCCCACCCTAGATCTTCTTTCAAAGGCTAATACTGATCAAGATCCTCTTGTCTATTTCTCTTTCCTCTACAGTAAAAAGGATATTCAATCTAGCCTGCATAAACCCAGTATTAGGGTTATGACTCAGCCTGAAAGTTTCCAAAAGCTGTTGTGTTCCTTCAGGACTCTCTTGGTTCAAACCAACAGATTGCTTCCAATTAAACAAATCCAAAGTAATAAAGGAGGCATGTACTGACAGACAATACAGAGAATAGAAATTTTCAGTTCCCATTGAAGCTGCTAAATAGAGCTTAAAGACTAACTAGCAAAATAGATAAAAGAATGTAAAAGTAGACACACAGAATGCTAAACATAGCCAGAACCAGTGGATAAATAGATAATGAGGAATATAGTGGCTTTTGTGGCAAAGCAATGTAACAGGAAGCAACAGTGCATGCCCTAAGAGAAGCTCAAGGCAAGGTCCTCTACAACATTGGGGGCACTCAGTGAGTACGACCACCAGAGACCCCTTTAGATGACCCTCTAGGACCATAAAGGGACTTCCAGTAAGAGGTGGATGCATGCAAATTAGTTCTAGGAAAAGTGATGTTTATGCATTACCTAGGAAGTACACTGTAATGTGTGGTGGTGGGTTTTTGATAAGTTAAATTATTGTCAAGTTATTATCCCAGTGGTTTGTTCCTGTTACCCCCCTGATGGTTTGGTTCTACCTCAAGTTTTCTCCTCCCCTGCCAAGCTGTCATTCACCTCTAGACACACCTGCTACCTCATTTACATCATGTCAATCCTCCCCAAACCCCTTCCCTTATTTCCTGAGGTTTCTCTGTCAATCCTAAACCCTGCCTGGGTTTTCCCCTTTTCCATGACAACCTGTTGGTGCACGTGACCCTTTCCACACCCCTAGCCTCCCCTATAGGCTGTTAGACTGAGTCCTTCCTCACCCCCCTCCCTGTTGTGTCCCTGATTGGTTAGAAAAATGTAACCTCCCCTTGTACCTCCCCCGGTTAAAAGAGAATGTAAGGGCGGGCTTTTTCAGTTTTGGCTGCGGCACCCCTTGAGGTAAATAAACCTTGGGAAGCATGTGGAAAAACCCTCTCTCTGTCCTTTGCTGCTATCCAAGACACACCACATCTGAGAGCTGTAGAGAGCAGGCAGCTCTGCTCAGCACCGTTATCCAAGCTTGAGAAAGGGCGAGCATGGAAGCGGCCACTCCAGGCGCTGGGGCCGGGGTGTACAAGCTAGCCAGGAAAATCCAGCCAGTAGCATCAGTAATAAATATGTATTATCATGATGGAATAAATACCCTGTTGTAAAGTTTCATGAGACACCCTGATTAGAGGAGATATCCTTCAGGAGTCCAGCATGCTGAGAATAAAGAATGTCTGCTTTCTAATACTTCAAATTGTGTTAGAAAGTTTGTTTTTTAGCCAATCATTTCTGGCAACCCAGATGGGACCCTCTGCCTGATCTCCTGTGGATCTGAGGGATCTCTGGGATCTTCATGCCAGCATTGAGAATTCTTGGAGAAGGACCACAGATCCCCAGACCATTCTGGGCATCAGGTAAGATCCCATCTCATAAAGGCATTCTTTTGAGTTTGTGTCCTACCCAAATAAGACATGAGGATCATCCTAAGTGTTGGGTGGGTTATTTTGGTATTTTGGAACTTGATTGTTTTTTGGAATTGAATAATATATTCTGTCGCAACTATGGGTTTATGTCAATCTAAAAGGACCAAAATGGATGGTATTTAGAAGAAATCACCACTTGGATGTATATTGAAACATTGGAAGAAGATTGGTGGACTCCCTGGTGGAACAGCTACCAGGAAGAATTTAATTAAATACTGTAATCAATGGTGGCCTTTATATAAAATAGAGTTGGCAGAAAAGTGGCCACAAAATTGTACCTTAGACTATAATACTCTGTTACAACTGATGTTGTCTTGTGTCGGAAACAAAAATGGGATAAAGTTATGTGTGCTGATAAGTTTTTCACTTTTAGAAATCACCCTGAATGGCAGAAAGATTGTGGTGTTGATCCTGCACCTTTTGATCCTTTTGTTTTGGCTCTAGAGAAGGAAAATAAGGGGGAAATGATTAAGTGTTTTTGTTCTATGTGTAGTATAGGACAAGTCTGCTCTAAGCACTTAGATGACCAGGAGGAAGGTTTGGATTTAGCTCTAGGTCCAGTGCATAGAGGACTGAGAAAGCCAGCTGGCAGCATAGATAAAGAAGCAATAGAGGAAAGAAGAAGTTTGGGAGGAAGGTTTGAGGCTGCAGAGGGCTCTAGCCCTGTAGCAGGAAGAACATGGGGGAGATAGAATGATCTAATAATAGCCCCTCTTCAACAGGCGGTAGGGGCTGAGGGACCAATAACAGTAAAAGTCCTGTTTTCAAATACAGATCTGAATAATTGGAAATTGATGACTGGAACTTATAGGGATGATCTGGACAAAATAGCTAAAACTTTTGAAATTATGATTAAAACTCAAGACCCCAATTGGAAGGATATAGACACTATGTTGGAAATGTTATTTGACAGCACCAAAAGGGAGATGGTTCTTGAAACTAGTAAAAGATTTGTTGAAGAGCAAATCCTGATGGGAACCCTTCCCAGTAATCTAAAACTAAATTTCCCTTTGCCAGTTGCTGGGTGGGACCCAAATGTACCTGTACAGTGAGAACGGTTAACTAGATATCAACAGTGGGTTTTATATGTCTAAATTATTTGAAGTAAAGCAGGACTCTCCTTTGCTTTTAGTTTTTTTGGCTAGTTGAATCAGAGAAGTTCCCGGGACTGTGGTTTTTCTTTTTTCCTGGAGCTGTTTGAACCTGCTCTGGAATGACGGCCCAGAGGAACACTGGGAGCTCACACCTGTGGCCCATCAGGCGCAGGACCCTGCATTCCAGCGCCAGGGGGACTGATAACAGACTGAGTGAGCCGAGCTGCACCTCACGAGGGAGACTTTGAGTTTGCCATCTCTTCAGAATGGTGAAAGGTTTTGTTGTTTAATATTGTTCATTTTTGTGCTGGTGAATGCTTCGCCTGTTAAATAAACAGGGTTTTTTCCACTTTTCTCCAAGGAAATCTTTTCCCAAACCAGTTGGTGGAGGGGCCACTTGAATTTTCTTTCTAGAGGGACCCCATTTGGAGGTTTCTTTCCAAATTTGCCCTAAACCAGGACAGCACTAATGAGGGCTCCGGCTTTAGGCTTGGCCAATCTCACAAGACCTTTTGAATTATTCACTTATGTGAGACAAAATATCACCTTGGGAGTTCTAGCACAATTTCTAGGGGACCAGAGATGAGCCGTTGCATGTTATTCTCAACAGTTCGATAATGTGAGCCAAGGATGGCTGAGCTGTTTGCAAGCAGTCACAGCTACAGTGCTGTTGATTCAGAAAACTCATACATTGGCTCTGGGACAAAGCATGACAGTCTATGTACCGCATATGGTACAGATAGTCTTGGAGCAAAAGGGGGACCACTGGCTGTCTCCCAGCCGAATGCTTAAGTGGTACTAATGGAACAGGATGACACTACTCTCAAAACCACCTCTGCTGTTAATCCAATGTTTCTGTCAGCCACCGAAGTAGAAAGTATTTCAGAACATGACTGCCTACAAACAATCAAAGAAGTTTATTCCAGATGACCAGATTTAAAGGACATCCCAATAGAGGATCCAGATTGGGAACTATACACAGACAGAAGTAGCTTTGTTCGCAATAGAAAATGCATGTCAGGATACACAGTAACTACCCTGAACAAGGTAATAAATCTAAGGCTCTAATGTCAGATGTTTCAGCACAGAAGGCCAAACTGGTTGCTTTCACCTGGGCATTGCAACTAAGCGAAAGAAAGTAAACATCTGGACTGATTCTAAGTATGCTTTTAGTGTAGTGCATGCCCATGGAGCAATCTGGAGAGAGAGAGGATTGTTATCAGCACAAGATACGACAATCAAATATGGGACAAAAATATTACACCTATTGGAAGCAGTACAAAAACCAGATGAAGTTGCAATTATGCACTATAGAGCACACCAGACAAATAAAATAGGGCCAAAATACAGAAATGACTCAACGAACAGGGCGGCTAAAGAGGCTGTGGAAAAAGGCATCCATGTTTTGGTTCTGCAACAAGAGATTAGTCTACCATATATCAAGCCAGAATAAAGTGCAAAAGATTGTCAGTTAACTATTAGAAGCTAGATTTCACCCCAGTGGATGGGCAATCACCCCTACTGTGGAAGCCTCTGAACCCCTCTGTGTTGCCCTGATTTTTCTAACCTTCTGATTGTTCTTATATTGGAGTCAGAGTTCTCACTTTCTGACGCTTCTTTCATATAAACAATCCTTTGTTTTTACAACTACTATCATTGTTTACATATTTTGTAGTAGGAGGAGAACCTTGATTGATAGTCTGTTTGACCAATGCGGTTGAGAGGTGAGCAAACCACCCTCCAATCCACAGTCATTTTTCTAAAACTATAAATGATGAAGTTTCAAAATAAACTGCCCTTCTTCGGGCTTCTCCTGGTCCTTGCTGAAAAGCTCCGGTCTCCGTGTTGTCATTAGGTATCCTATCGTGACACCTCTGAACCCCTCAGGGGAATCCCCAGGGCCTTGCCCTGGAAGAATACACCATAGAGTCTCCACCTAGGCTGAAAGAAAATACTTCCCCCATGGTGCCTTGCAACACTATGTGATCTATCCCAGTTTTGCTCTCCCCATATGTCCCTTATTCTCGTGGTTTCTTCTTCCCCTGTTTCCCCATTGGTTGTGGTATCCCTGGTGGCCTGCCTCGTGTCCCTATAGGACACTGCCCTTTGCCCTGCCCTTTCTACTGCCCCTGTGCCCTCAGACCATTGGTTCCTGACCCCTACTTAACCCTGTGCACACTACATGGTCTGGTCTTTTGTCCCTGATTCCCTTCAGTGTGTCAGAATAAACCTTTGCTGGAATTTATCATACAAGAGGCCCTTCTTGCCTGTCTTCACTGAGCTAGCTGTGGTGTGTGGACTTGACTGCTTTGCCTGAGTGCCTACCCAAGCAGCCTTTCCAAAAGAGATGCTTATTGGGGATAGGTAGCAGCAATCACCATCTAAATCCCACGTTGCTAAACCCTACTAGACAAGTAATAGTTCCCAAGGCAGTTATGAGAGAAATAGTAGACAGAGAGCACCAGCCTACATATTTGAGTGCAGAAAAATTGTGGAAACACTTAAGAAAGACAGAAATTAGCTCCAAGATGACCGAAATCATATATTCAGACTCAAAAGTGTGGCACATGCAAAAGAAATAACCGCAATACCGGAAATAAAGTGGTAATAGGGGCTATGAAATCTGGTAATTTGCTGGGATACAAATTACTGGCAAATAACTTCCACATAAAGAGAGCTATAAATACCTTTTAGTTTTAGTGGATACCTTTTCTGGGTGACCTGAAGCGTTTCCCTGTCAAACAAACATAGCAAAAGAAGTCATAAAAATATTGCTAAATCAAATAATTCTGTGCTTTGGAGTTCCTCTGGGAATGTCATCAGACAGAGGGTCTCATTTACTAGCAACAAAAGTGGAACAAGTCAGCAAGGCCTTGAGAATTTAGTGGGACTTTGTCCTGGGTTGACAGTGACTTCTATCCTATATCCTATATCGTGGGACTCTATTGTGGTGTCTGGCAGCTGCTTCCTCCCCCCTTCGGCGGGGACTGTGGCTGCTGGGCGGGCTCTCGCTGGCGGGGGCTGCTTGGCTTTTGCTTTGGGCTTTTGCTTTCGCTTTTGGCTGCAGCTGCCTGGCTTGCTTGCTACCGGCTTTGCTTGCTTGCTTGCTTGCTCTCGCCACTCTTTGCTTGTTTTTTTCCCTCTTCCTTTTCTTTTCTTTCCCCCCTTCCCGAAGATTTAGGACCGGCTCCTGGACCTGACCAGACACGAGAAAGTCTGGGAATCCCTGGAGCCCGAAACAGAAGCTCGGCACCTCTCCCCCCACAGTACCTGTTTTCTTTTCTCTTGTGTGGGGAGTGTTGTTAATAAACCGGTTTTTCCACTTTTCCTCCAAGGAGTTTTTCTTCCCTCCCGAACCCAGGGCTGGGGGAGGGGTGGTGGAGGTTTGTTTTAGGGGATGCCTCTAGGGGTTCTCCCCGTAATCTGTTCCAAAACAGGACATTTCTTGGTGCGTTGGCCGGGAAACGAGACCAGAGAAAAGTGGAAAAACCTTAATAATAGTATTGGTGGTTCTAATTGTTTTGTGGGTGTGCTGGGATGGGTTTTTTTGGACTTAAAATGTTATTCGGGGTGAAAGTCTGCCAATATTTCTGGTTCCTGGGGTTTCTTGAAGTCTTAATACCTTTGTGGTGCCTGGGGTTATTTCCTTACCCAGAAATAGCTCTGGGACTGTTTCTAATACGTAGTTTGTGTAGCCGTGGGGCACTAACCAGAATATTTATTGGACTGGGCTTGGTGGTGATGTTTTATAGGAGGGTTGTTAAGATGCTCGAATCTATTCCCATAGTATATGGTTCGCTCTTGTGGTTGTGCACTCAGTTTGTTGGGGGAGAAGCAGGGGAAGAGTTTTTTCAGTCTCTGCTTTCATTTTTTTCTTTTGAGTTGTTAGGAAATGTTCAGTTTCCCCTGAGTGTTAAAGAAACCATCTTCCTGGCATTTAATTTAGTAAGTTTCATCTATACTGTCTGAAGTTTATATAAAATGAAAGCTGAGATTTCCAAAAGGGCTAATGAGATTTCTGATGTAGGGGCAAAGCCAAGTAAGAGAAATCTTGAGTGGAGTGGGAAATGGGAAGATATGAGCCAGATTTTAAAAGAATTCTCTGATCCTATAGTCTGGGACTTCCCATCTGAACAAATTCAGAACCCAGCCGAGGTGGCAAAGTACTTGAAGGAGACGTGCCAGGGTGATACTAAGGAGAAAAGGGTTATTGCAGTGAGCTGGGCCCTGGCATATGTTTATCGTACTCTGCTAGATACTGAAGGGCAGCAGATAGAAGAAAAAGAACAGGGAGATAAACTAGTTACCATCCCAGGCTCCAGGCCAACAGCTGAACCAGACAGGGAGTCTAAGACACTGGCAGTTGCCGGGGCAAAGAGAACACACAAAACTGATCGGCCGGTAGAGGATGATGCAGGTGAAGGACCCTCGGGGCCTCCTGACAACACCCAATCAGACGCCGGACAAACTGACATAAAATCAGAAGTCGAACCAACTGACTCCCAATCGGAAGCCGAACCAACTGGCCCAAGATCAAATGCTCAACCCGCTGGTACAAGATCAGGAGCCACTATTGAGTCCTTTTCCCTGAAGGACCTTCGAGGCCTAAGAAAGGATTACACTCGACGACCAGATAAGTCTATAATTAGTTGGTTGGTCCGTCTTTGGGATGCTGCAGGCAAAGCTACAATTTTGGATGGTACTGAAGCAAGGCATTTGGGCTCCCTGTCCCATGATCCAGTTATTGACCAAGGAATGATGAGGGAGGCTACCCCCTGCAGTCTCTGGGAACGGGTCCTGAGAAGTGTGGCACAAAGATATCTGTGTGCAGACGATCTCTACCTGCAGCAGACCCAGTGGAAGACCATAGAACAAGGGATTCAACTTTTAAGAGAAATGGCAGTGGCGGAGATCATCTTCTCAGATGACTTAAACATTAAGAACCCAGACTTGGTACCATGCACTCCTGTGATGTGGCGAAAACTTGTACGGCTCGGGCCAACTGAATACGCTTCAGCTCTAGCGATAATGAAGCGGGAGGAGATACATGAGACTGTGCTCGATATGGCGAAAAAGCTTCGAGCATATGCTGATGCTGTACATGGCCCAACCCATGCCAGAATTGCAGCCGTGCAAACACAACTGCAGAAACTAGAAGACAAGATAGAGGAGAATCATAAGAAGCTCAAGGAAGAGATTAAGGAGGACTTCCTCCAAATCTCGGCTGTGCAAATTAGAGGCCCTGGTCTCCAACGCAGGCACTCCTTTGATGGGGAGAGAAGATACACCCCACGAGCTGAGTTGTGGTTCTTCCTGAGTGAATCTGGAGAAAACATGAGGAGATGGGATGGAAAACCCACTGCTGCTCTGGCACAACGGGTACGTGATTTGAAGGAAGGTAGGGTTCAAAGAGGAGCTCCCACTAAACAGAGAGCAGCTCCAGTTGTTCGCAGCCAGGATGCTAAGTATGATGGCAATGATGACATGTCCGATCCCCTTGAAGGAACCTCTAAGACATATACCCAAGGAAAGAAGGATAATCATGCTTAGAGGGGCCCTGCCTCTAGCCAGGTAGAGGTTAGGGAAAATCGTGTTTTTTGGACTGTGTGGGTTCGTTGGCCTGGCACATTGAAACCACGAAACTATGAGGCCTTGGTTGATACTGGCTCACAGTGTACATTGATCCCATCAAGATATGTAGGGGCAGAATAGGTTTTTATTGCTGGTGTGACTGAGGGATCACAGGACTATACGTTGGTGGAGGCAGATGTGAGCCTGACTGGGAATGAGTGGAAGAAGCACCCTATTGCAACTGGCCCAGAGGCCCCATGCATCTTGGGCATAGATTACCTCCGTAGTGGGCATTTTAAAGACCCGAGAGGGTTCAGGTGGGCCTTCGGCATAGCAACGGTAATGGCAGAAAGCATTCGGCAATTGAATACCTTGCCTGGACTGTCCGAGAACCCGATCACAGTAGGACTTTTGAAGGGGGAAGAACAAATAGTACCGATTGCTACTTCAATAGTGCATCGTCGGCAATATAGGACAACTCGAGATGCTGTGATCCCCATTGACAAGATGATTCGAGATCTGGAGGGCCAAGTGAGGCGTTCCCTGTCTGCTGGCATGCTGCTTTCCCAGCTAGTCCCACTAGCCCTGGCAGGGAACAGTCTTAGCCTCAGAAAGGTCTCGCAGAAGCAGCCAGACCCATCCGGTGGGTAAGTGCATTGCTGCACGGGCGGTGGAGAGGCGGCTAAGGCGAAGGAAGGAGAAGGAGACTTTCCTGAGGCGCCATGAGGAGACTTTATTGGGGTCCCTCCTGACACAGCCCAGAAAAGCCCGGAACTGCAGCTGCGCAGGGGGTTTTAGGGTACAGACAGTAGGAGTGGTCACACAAGGAAAGCCCAATAACATAAAAAAGGTGGTACATACAATACCAAATGAAAACCGAGGGGTGGGGGATTTCCCAGACTTGCCCCAATCAGGTACTGAGCCCCTCCGAGCCTTCTAGAAGGAGGAGAGGCCTCCCTGAGACTGGCAAGGTCTAGGAGGGGAGCAATATATGATTGACATACACAGACTCGGGGTAAACAACTCAAGGGGGATTTCCAGAGGCGGGAACTGTACCAAGTGGGGAAGGGAATAGGGGGAAACATGGAATGAACCATTAAAAAAGCTTTTACAGAACAGAAAGAAACTACACTTAAATCATTAGGTAAAAACACACCGCAACAGCCAAGGGGTGGTCAGCAAAACCCACTCACCCTTCAACAGCCCCATCTGGCCGGTGCAGAAATCTGATGGAGAATGGAGATTAACTGTGGATTATCGTGCCTTGAATGAAGTGACTGCACCTTTGAGCGCGGCCGTACCAGACATGCTGGAATTGCAGTACGAGCTGGAGTCCAAGGCAGCAAAGTGGTACGCCACTATTGATATCGCTAATGCATTTTTCTCTATTCCTCTAGCAGTAGAATGCCGGTCTCAGTTTGCCTTTACATGGAGGGGAGTGCAGTACACCTGGAACAGACTGCCCCAGGGGTGGAAACACAGTCCTACCATATGTCATGGACTGATTCAAGCCACACTAGAAAAGGATAAGGCTCCAGAACATCTACAATATATTGATGATATCATTGTGTGGGGAGACACAGCAGCGGAAGTGTTCGAGAAAGGAGAGAAAATCATCAAAATTCTCCTGGAAGCCGGCTTTGCTGTTAAGAAAAGTAAAGTTAAGGGACCTGCTCGGGACATCCAGTTCCTAGGAGTGAAATGGCAGGATGGAGGGTGTCAGATTCCTACGGATGTCATTAATAAAATCACAGCTATGTCCCCCCCAACTGATAAAAAGGAAACACAAGCTTTCCTGGGTGCATTGGTTTCTGGAGGATGCATATTCCTCAGTACAGTCAGATTGTGAGCCCCCTTTATCTGGTTACCCGCAAGAAGAATGATTTCTATTGGGGCCCTGAGGAGCAACAAGCTTTCACCCAGATCAAACAGGAGATCGCTCATGCGGTAGCCCTCGGCCCAGTCAGGACGGGACCAGACGTAAAGAACGTACTCTACTCTGCGGCCGGGAGCCAGGGTCTGTCCTGGAGCCTTTGGCAAAAGGTACCTGGTGAGACCCGAGGCTGACCATTGGGATTCTGGAGTCGGAGCTACAGGGGGTCTGAAGATAATTACACCCCAACGGAAAAGGAAATCTTGGCTGCCTATGAGGGAATCCAAGCTGCTTCGGAGGTGATTGGCACAGAAGCACAACTCCTCCTGGCACCCCGACTGCCTGTGCTAGGGTGGATGTTTAGAGGAAAGGTTCCCTCCACCCACCATGCCACCAGTGCTACCTGGAGCAAGTGGATTGCCCTCATTACACAACGCGCCCGAGTTGGGAAACTGAATTGCCCTGGAATTGTGGAAATAATTACAAACTGGCCCGAAGGTGAAAGTTTCAGCGTTGCAGATGAAGAACAAGAACCAGTGACTCGGGTTGAGGAAGCTCCGCTGTACAACCAGCTGCCGGCAGAGGAAGCACGTTACGCTTTATTCACCGATGGTTCCTGCCGTGTCATAGGGATGAGTCGGAGATGGAAAGCAGCTGTATGGAGCCCCACACGACAGGTCGCAGAGGCCACTGAAGGAGAGGGTGGATCCAGTCAATTTGCTGAACTCAAAGCCATTCAATTGGCCCTAGATATTGCAAAGAGAGAGAAGTGGCCAAGGCTCTATCTGTATACTGATTCTTGGATGGTAGCCAATGCTCTGTGGGGATGGCTGAAGAAATGGAAAGAGGAGAACTGGCAGAGCAGAGGGAAACCAATTTGGGCTGCTGAAGAATGGAAAGATATCACTGCCCAATTAGAAAACCTGCCTGTGAAAGTCCGTCATGTAGATGCCTATGTCCCCAGGAGTAGAGCTAATGAGGAGCAGCAAAACAATCAGCAGGTAGATCGAGCTGCAAAGATAGGGGAGTTGAAGATGGACCTTGACTGGGAGCACAAGGGAGAGTTGTTTTTAGCACGATGGGCCCATGATGCCTCAGGTCACCAAGGTAGAGATGCCACCTACAAGTGGGCACAAGACCGAGGGGTGGATCTAACCATGGACAGCATTTCTCAAGTTATCCGAGACTGTGAGACGTGCGCTGCCATTAAGCAAGCCAAGCGGATGAAACCCCTCTGGTATGGAGGGCGGTGGTCTAAGTACAAGTATGGGGAAGCCTGGCAGATTGATTATATCACACTGCCTCAAACCTGCCAAGGCAAGCGCCATGTGCTGACCATGGTAGAAGCCACCACGGGATGGTTGGAAACCTACCCTGTGTCCCATGCTACAGCCCGCAACACCATCTTGGGCCTTGAAAAGCAGGTCCTTTGGAGGCACGGTACTCCCGAGAGAATTGAGTCAGACAATGGGACTCATTTCAAAAATAATCTTATTAAAACCTGGGCTAGGGAACATGGCATTGAGTGGGTATATCATATCCCCTACCACGCACCAGCTGCAGGTAGAGAGATACAATGGGTTGTTAAAAATCACCCTGAAAGCATTGGGTGGGGGGTCCTTAAAAAACTGGGAGCAGCATCTAGCAAAGGCCACCTGGTTAGTTAATACCCGAGGTTCCACCAACCGAGTGGGTCCTGCTCAGTCTCAGCTCCTTAATATAGTAGATGGAGATAGAGCCCCAGTGGCCCATGTTAGAGGTTTGTTGGGAAAGAAAGTATGGATCAACCCGGCCTCGAGTACAGGCAAACCCATCCGTGGAATTGTCTCTGCTCAAGGACCGGGTAATACATGGTGGATAATGCAGGAAGATGGAACAATACGATGTGTACCTCAGGGAGATCTGAATGTGGCATAAGATTCATATGTGCATTAAATCAGTCAGATATGAAACAGAAGGAAACGTGTAAGTGTCAAGGATCTGAGCAAGTAGGATGGATGGAAATGTGTAAGTGTCGGAAGTCTGAGTAAGTGGAATGAAAGTTTTTATTGTGTGTCCACGATATAGGATAAGGGGTGGAATGTCCTGGGTTGACAGTGACTTCTATCCTATATCCTATATCGTGGGACTCTATTGTGGTGTCTGGCAGCTGCTTCCTCCCCCCTTCGGCGGGGACTGTGGCTGCTGGGCGGGCTCTCGCTGGCGGGGGCTGCTTAGCTTTTGCTTTGGGCTTTTGCTTTCGCTTTTGGCTGTGGCTGCCTGGCTTGCTTGCTACCGGCTTTGCTTGCTTGCTTGCTCTCGCCACTCTTTGCTTGTTTTTTTTCCCTCTTCCTTTTCTTTTCTTTCCCCCCTTCCCGAAGATTTAGGACCGGCCCCTGGACCTGACCAGACACGAGAAAGTCTGGGAATCCCTGGAGCCCGAAACAGAAGCTCGGCACCTCTCCCCCCACAGTACCTGTTTTCTTTTCTCTTGTGTGGGGAGTGTTGTTAATAAACCGGTTTTTCCACTTTTCCTCCAAGGAGTTTTTCTTCCCTCCCGAACCCAGGGCTGGGGGAGGGGTGATGGATGTTTGTTTTAGGGGACGCCTCTAGGGGTTCTCCCCGTAATCTGTTCCAAAACAGGACAGACTTGTACTCCATACCAGTTACAAGCTAGTGGAAAGGTAGAAAGGATGAATTATACTCTTAAGTTGCAACTCAATAAAATCTATCAAGAAACCTTGTTGACTTGGGTACAAGTCCTCCCAATTGCTTTGTTGAGAATTAGGATCCAACCTAGGGGCACAGAAAAATTAAGCCCCTATGAGCTGCTATATGGTTGGCCCTATCAAACTCCACATATCAAATGGGATGTGCATGTTAAAGGTGGGGCAGACCTCAATAACTACCACATATCTTTAGCTAAAACATTGCTGGATTTATGATGGGAAGTTGTTGCCGCCAGACTGACAGGACTGGACACACCAGTGTACAAATTCCATCCAGGAGACTGGGTATGCCTTAAGGACTGGGACCTAGCACCTCTCCAATCGATGTGGAAAAGACTCTACCAAGTATTGTTAACCACATAATATCACAGGAAAGTTGAACAGTAAAGGACATTGGGTGCATTATTCTAGAATCAAAAAGGCATCAGCTCCATGGAACATGGAATTATTGTCCCCAACACAAATAAGACTGAGGAAAGAGAATGAGTAACCTTGTAACTAAAATATTACTTATATATGTATCTTGATAGTAAACCAAAATCTTTGTTTGCCAAAGACACCTTTAGAATTTCACCTAGGGATTAGTCATTAAAACACTTATGAAAGTTTAAAGATCAAAGTAGTTAAAATATTAAATGTAACTAATTGCTGGATATGTTCTCAAATAATGTTGGGAGTGTAAGGCCCCAAACAGCCTTGCTCAACAAGACACTTAAAAGGGTTTACATTGTTCATGTACTCTGAGTTAGACACACAGGAGAAATATCGACTAGATATTCTCAACAGGCCAAAACTACAAAAAGAACTTTACTGGCAACTTTAGAAAATCAGAGGACTTTGGCAAAAGGTTTAGAGCAGCATTCAAGGAAAACTTCCAAAAGCATTAATTAAGCCCATTCAACTTAGTAAAATTTAAGCTTGTTCAATTTTAAGTTACTCAAAAATTCCAAGGAGAGGGAATTAGAAGAAGGAGAGAAAGACAGAAAAGATACAGAAATGCACACATATAGCTACTAACTCCTGGGTTCCAGCAGTGTTCATTCCGATAGAAATTTCAAGAGGTGGGGTCAAGACATTTGCTTGCTTTGTGTTTGGCCTTAAATACTCCTTGGCCTTCCTGCTTCAAGTTGTGTTAGAAAGTTTGTTTTCTAGCCAACTTCGGTCTCAGTACAAAAATTGGCAGACCCTCTGCCCCCACTGTTTGTCTTAAAGGCATCTATATCACTAGCAGAGTATGCCTCTGAGACCAGCCCACAATAGGCACTTCCCATATGCTCTTTATTTTGATCTCTATTCTCCTTATCTGTCCCTACCTTGATGTTATATGGGGGTGAAAAGAAGGAAACTAACATTTGCCCATCTTCAGGTTCATCCCCTCCAGAACATACAATCCCTTGCTTTACATCTCCTTTTCAATACATGTCATCAGCATATTCCCCCCCAATTTACACTTTTTCTGAATACCTGGATCTCTATACAATTTCATAAAAGCATCAACATAAAAAACGTCATCCCATTTATCAAGTCAGTGGAAAGCAACATCAACTGTAAGATTAATATTAAATTGCAATAACACGTTCCCCATCCTCCAATTTATAAGGTGGTCACCATTGATTACAATATCTCTTCATTTTATCTTTAGTCATTGAGTTGCCCCCAAACTTATTCTAATTTTTCAAAATACAACCCACAGGACTACAGAGAGCAATTATGGACTGTCTTGATACCATATTTAATAAGGCCTTTTCTGCTTCTCACACAACCCCACCAGCAAGTAGGCTGGGGGTGCACAAGAAGGATGGACGGGATAGCCAGGACAGCTAACCCAAACTGACCAAAGGAATATTCCAGACCATATGGTATCATGCTCAGTATATAAAGAGGGGAGGGAAGGAGGAGGAAGACCTTTGGAGTGAGTGTCTGCTTCCCAAGTAACCACTACGTGTGATGAAGCCCTGCTTTCCCAGAGATGGGTAAACACCTGTCTGCCCATGGGAAGCAGTGAATTAACTCCTTGTTTTGCTTTACTTGCATGCACGGCTTTGGCTTTACCTGTCTTATACAGGGATTTTTGTGTGAAAGTAACACCATTAAGGCCCAAGACATTTGTCTTGACAATGAACAAAGCGTTTGTCAGTTTGAAATATATCCTGATGAAACCCTTGAAACCATACTTGTATATATTGAAAAAGGATGTGCTTGTATGAAAACTGCTTGTTTTACTTGGAGAAACTGTCTGGTCATGGCTTGTATAGGCATATTCTGCTGGGTAAAAAACTGGCTGGATGTCCGGGCCCAAAAAGCAGTGATGAGTGAAGATAAATCCAGTTGGTGGCTGGTCACAAGTGGTGTTTCCAAGAGCTCAATATTGGGGACAGTTCTGTTTAATATTTTTATTGATGGTCAGGATGAGGGGATTGAGTGCACCCTCAGTAAGTTTGCAGATGACACAAAGTTGGGTGGGAGTGTTGATCTGTTGGAAAGTAGGAAGAGTCTGCAGAGGGATGTATGTCGATAGGCTGATTGATGGGCCAAGACCAATTGTATGAGATTAAACAAGGCAAAGTGCTGGGTCCTGTACTTGGGTCACAACAAACCCCATGGAATGCTACAGGCTTGGGGAAGAGTGGCTGGAAAACTGCCCAGTAGAAAAGTGTAGCGGCGTGTTTTATATCTTTTTATTTATTGTTTATATTTATAAGTTCTGTAATGGTTTTTCCCAAGTTCCCCCCTGTATTTCTCCCCATTTGGTTTCCCCCTGCCTTTGTTCTCCACAGCCTGTCACTCTCTGGGAAGCCTCTCCTCTCCTTCCAGAGTGTTCGGAGAGACTCAGTCCCAGATTGGAGCAGGTTGGGGAACCCCCACCCCTCGTTTCCCATTCGCTGTCTATGTGACATCCCCATTTCCCTGATTGGCTTTCCCTCTTGTGTCCACCCCCTTCTCCCAACCCCTTATAAGCTGTAACCACGCCTCTGGCAGAGAGAGAGGCTCAGAGAGACGCGTGGCTTCCCTGCGAAGAGCAGGTGACAATAAACACCATCTAGCCACAAAGTAGCCTCCTCGCTTCCTACCTTCTTCGAAGCCTCACCGACATCTCTCGTGCAGCTCTGACCCACCGGGGGGGTGGTGGCCGGTCCGTCTGCTGCTGCCAACTGAGTCTGGAAGTATTCTTAGCCAGGGCTAGCCGGGAACAGCTGGAAGCCACTTTCCAGCCGGGCTCGAGGGATATTTTCAGAAAAGGACCTAGGGATGCTGGTTGACAGCCAGCTGAACATGACCTAGCAGTATGTCCACGTGGCCAAGAAGGCCAGTGGCATCCTGGCTTGAATCAGAAATAGCATGGCCAGCAGGGCTAGGGAAGTGATTGTCTCCCTGTGCTCGGCACTGGTGAGGTCACACCTCGAATACTGTATTCAGTTTTGTGTCCCTCACTACAAGAAAGACATGGAAGTGCTAAAGCATGTCCAATGAACAGCACCAAAGATGGTGAAGGGTCTGGAGAACAAGTCTTATGAGGAGAGGCTGAGGAAACTGGGGTTGTTAAGTCTGGAAAAAAGGAGGATGAGGGGTGACCTTATTGCACTCTACAACTACCTGAAAGGATGTTGTAGACAGGTAGGTGTCAATCTCTTTTCCCAAGCAGCAAGTGATAGGACAAGAGGAAAGTGGTTGAGTCATCATCCCTGGAGGTATTTCAAGAAGTGTAGATGTGACACTGATGTGGAAACCTGAGACCCCGGGAAGTGGGATGTTAGGAAGATGCTAATTGAGTAAGCCCTGTTGGTTCAAGACCTTAGATGTATAAGGTCAAGCCCCTGTCCTTTAACCAAGATTAGACACCTGCCCAGGTAAACCCAATAAAATGCCAGTTTAACCATGCCCCCTTGTCTTTGGATACTGCCTGTGGTCTGATGCATTAAATTGTATCTCTGAGCTATCCATCGTACCCATCTTGTTTATTAGCCACATGCTACCCAGTCAAACTGGGACTGGGGTCGCATGGATCACCCCCCATCGTGACACTTTGGGACATGGTTTAGTGGTGGACTTTGTAGCATTAGGTTAATAGTTGGACTCGATGATCTTAAAGGTCTTTTTGTTATAAATAAGTTATTAATTCACTTTTTTTTAGCAGCTTTGAATGTATGTATCAAAGTTAAATGTATTCCTCAGTGTACCCCCCTTTGCAGCAATCTGTTCATAGTTGGGTGAACAAGGAAATGCCATCCTCCAGGCAGACACTAATGATGGCACGATAACAATGGAGGGTGGACCAACAAACCAGAGACCAGGACAACGATGATAACGACCCAGTCATCACGCCCAGATAAGCATCATGCCCGACCATCAGGGACATCCACACCTATGCCACAACCAGGAAGATTCAATCAAAACTGTACACATGTCCTGGAACCCATTTCAACACACCTACCGAAATAAAGAAAACCCCACCTGCATTTCCAAAAACTGGACTGAACAATGGACTGCCTCAGGGCACAAAAACAGTATAAAATACAGCTCTGGCAGAGCACTGGTGTGAACTGTGGGGGGACATTGGTCCAGTGAGGCTGTGTCCCAGGTTCACCCAGCTCTGACCCTGGGCTCAGACCTGTCCTTTTGATTGTGGACTCTGTCTCATTTTCCTCTTCATTTTGCCATTTTTCCAATAAACCTTTCAAAAATGTTGGAGAACTGTCGTTTATAACATTTTTCAACCTAAATTATTCTATTCTATGAAAGAGTCAATTCTTGACAGTTCAACCTCAGTACAGATGTACTTATAAGGCATTTTCAAGAAGAGTTGGATGTCCTGTAACTCTACCATACCCATTCCCCTTTATCCTAGCATACAATTTAGATTCCAATTTTGATCAAACTTTTGATACACAGAGATTTAGAGAAATTGAATCACTAGTTAGCAGTTTCTCCTAGGCTCATCAACTGCCAACAATCCAATGTGAAGCTCATTCTTCTGTGAGGACTACAGCACTTCTTCACTTTGAGGGGAAAAAAGGAATTCACAGTACCTTAAATCTGAGAACACCCTCACAGAGGTACACACAGAAACATAAAAAATCTCAAGTTAGACAACTGTGTGTAGGAGTGAAATGAAGAACTGATGACACAAAAATAATTCCATTTAAGGAAGAGAAAGATATTCAGTCCACCAAGAAAAAAAGAGATCATTTACTTGCCAACCATAAAAGAGCTTTATTTGAAGGCAAGAAGCAGGAGAAGCCACCACCAAAGCAAGCCATTTCATACCAGCTCAAAAGCTCCTCCAGTGCCTGTGGCAAACTTAGTTGTCGGAACCCAGGACATCCCTCTGGCTGCCCTGGGTGATCCGAGACCCTAGCAAGGGGTCCAGAGACAAGCCACAAGAGTTTGATTAGAATAGTATTAATTTATCACCGGGTGTAGATGTAGAATTTTGGGGTTTAATGAGGGTTCAAGAAGGCAAGATGGAGGAATCTGGGCGTGTCTCTGTCCTTCTGCTCCTTCTTCTTGCCCTCCATCTTCTGCTGTGGTGGTGGCACTTTTGGATTGGATTAGAGTAGAAATACACTGTCTAACATAGGTGATAGGTATTGGTATTTATCTGTAAACATAGAACACGTAGTACATAGTATAAAAGATAGCGACCGCCCAGGAGGCAGGCAGTTAGCCTTGGACAACAGTGTAGGTAGCATCTACGCTAGCTGAGAAGGAATGTTTAGGAACAAGAAAGAATAAACAGCTTTGATAAAGAAACCGACGCATCCTGACTCCTTCTTCTGGCACGGGGCTTGGAAAAAAAAGGACTTCATCCGCAATCTCGGAAGGCTATCAGCCCGGGATCCGAGACTTAGTGAAAAAACAATCATTCCCCTCCCCCCCATCCTTCAGCTTTACTGCTGAAAATAACCTTTCTCAGTGTGACTGTCCCAAAAATCCCTCATTTCCCTCACAATCATTGCCAAGGAAACCCCAAGGACACAGAGACCGAGACCCTTGGAGGGATAGGGGGGCTCTGAGACCCCAAGGACTACCGAAACCCTGAAACCCCAACACAGGATTTTCTGGCCTGGCTGAGGTGGGATGTCTGCCAAGTGTTGTCCACAGGTGTGTTTGCTGGACCAGGGGCTGGTATGCATTCCCATGGGAACCCAAACAATGGGGACGGTCACGGTGACTGAATTCACCTGCTGTGGACTGCCTGTTCTGTACGGAACATAACTCCCCACCTCCTGGCCAGTTGACTCTTGCTTTGGAAGGACTATAAGACCCCAAAGGACAGAGACCCCTTTCGTGTACACCCCACGAGAAGACGTGTCTATTGGTCAGTGTGTGCCACGAGGATTCGTCCTTCTTCGGTGGTAGCTATATCCCAACTACCCTCTTTTCTATTTTTCTCTCTCTTTTCCTCTCCCTCTATCGCATATTGTTGAATATACTCAATAAAAGTGTGCTGTTGTTGAAAAGTAAACTGCTCTTGTCCCCTGCAGTGTCTTTGCATTCCGAGGTCACGAACCATCACGACCGCTTGCATTAGTGGATTGTGATATTAAATTGGCGTCGCGGACAGGATTCTGATAGACAGAGGGGTTGCAGGTTGTGTATAGTCTGTATTTTAGGGGAAGGACGTTTCGCTTCAGCCACACCTAGCCCGCCACCTCAAAAGGGTGAGTGGTGTCTAGAAAGCAAGGGGGGCGACTCGAATTTCCCGCAAACTGTACATGCCTAGGCGATAAGCATCCCCATACTAAGGTTGAGGGTTCTGTCTTCAGGATTTCACAAAAGACCTCTTTGTGCAATGACAGGATTTTTTTGTGTGTGTGTGTGTATGTGTATGTTAAACTGTTTTGTGTAGACTGCCTGGTGTAGAGAAGGGGCAACCATAAGTAACTTAAGGAGTACCTCCCAGGCAGATTTGGCCTCTTCACCCACCCAGGGAAGCGAAAGGAAACACAGCAAGGGCTGTGCATGTGTATGTAACTAAGCTTGACCTCCCTGTCATGGTTTGTCCCTTCAAAAAATGACTGAAAAAGACAAAACTGCATTCTATACCCTGTTAGCAATATATAATGCAAAGCCCTCTTCTGGTGGTGAGGAGTGGGCTCATAATAACTGGTTTAATTTGGAGAGTGTGATTGATAGAGTATGTTCTTTACAACATGAAACAAAATTTAGATTTGGCCGAAATAAAACCATTATGTGCTCTGTTTTAGGAGCATGCTTTATGGCTGCTATAGAAAACCTCTCTAAGCGGTGTAAAGAAGAGAGAACAATTATAGATTCTTTTCAAAACTTAGTGGAAATTTTGCAGAAACAATTAGATGAAGAAAGAAACAAAAACCGTTTGTGGCAAGATGAAAATCATTTGCTACAGGCTGCCTTAAGAGATGAATATTCTAAAAATTCAAAGAATGCTGACTCTCCAAAAGAGGGAGAGGCGGAGGAAAAAGAAACTCTCCACATTAATCAAATATACCCCAAGAAGGAATTGGAATTAGTAGAAAATTGTGGGGAAAACTGTTGCCCTTGTTTGATCACAACTAAACAGATACCATACAGTGCTACCGAATTGGCTAAGTTAAAGAAAGAATGCAGCCAGCTCCCACAAGAATTGGAGATGGAATATGTTTTCCAAGTGTCTCTCACGGGAGGAGACCAAATTAAATTAACTGAACAGGAGGCCAATAAATATGGAGTTTTCTTAACAACAGGAGATAAACGTGACACATGGTTCCTGACACAGTGCGCAGTTTTCTGGGCCAGGAGAATAATAGTTAATACCACTGACCAATTTTTGGAAAGTGTCCACAAAGCCGCCTGCCTACCCGTGCAGCCTGAACTGACTACAAAAAACAATTCCCATAGAGAGGTTGGACCCAAGTGACCAAACAAAAATCTTGGGCTATGATTGCATTACTTTCACAAATGAAACCTTGTTGTTCCCGAGCAATACAAGATTCTAAGTTTATAGTTTGCCATTTCTTACCAATTTGACAGGCCCATTCCCTATGCTCTGAAGGATAGAAAATAGCTCCGTCATGGTTCAACCCTAGTGCAGTAATAGGGAATATCAAATATACTGAAGCATTACATATGGTTAACACAAAAGCTATGGCTGTGTTTGTAATGGGGTTGTAGGTAAAATTCACTAAGTTCCACCAAGATTGGAATTATCTTTCAAAATCATTGGCACTGTCCCAAATTATTGTCCAAATCTCAATAGGAATTGAGGCAACAACTGACTGCATTCACAATTGAGCCTGGATGCAGCTAAAAGCCAATGAAATGTAACACCAAGTGTGTCAATTATCAATTTGTAGTCATTCACATTTACCTTTTCCCAATTTGGTAATATGTTTAATAACAGCCACTAATAGGTTCCCAGGCCAATTAAATAATTTGGTCAAATCTCTAGTTGTGGCAACCAATTTATTCAATAATAATTCTGAATCAATACTATTTAAAATTCCCAATCCTGTTACCACAAAAGTATCACTAGTTTTATCATGGTTATGTGGCCTTCATGTCCCAGAGTCCTCCTGTGAAAAATAAGCACAACAGAATCTGCCACCAAGGGGCAGAAAATTAGAATGATGGAATTATTCAGCGTGTATTTATCCAATGCTCTTTCCCTGGAGCATCAAAGGCTACACATGCACATTTATCCAGAGGGGGTTTTAGCACTAGTGGAACTTCCCCTACAGTGGGGCAATCCACCAAAGCAGGTTGTCCAGGGTAATGTGCTGGATTCCTGGAATCATTTGGTCCCCGTAGTGAGGGAATTATGCCTGGAGCTGTCAGACAAAAAGCAGTGATTTTGGGACATCCATTTACCCCCCATCTATCATTCACACCTTTCACAGCTTCCCATAACCAAATATCCCAATTTCCCTCCTGTGGTTTAGCTTGAGGGTAGTAAGGGGTGTGAAAAGTCCATTTAATAACATCTCTGGAGACCCCCTTTTTGATACCTGGTAACCACCAATGTTGACGGTTCAAGACCTGTTTTCCCTTCTCTAGATTTTCGCTGTAAGGAGCCCCTGTTTTTTTCTGATTTTTCCTCCAGGGTTTTTACAGCTACATAAACTTTACAATCACTGGTAGATTAATTAGATTGAAAAGGTGGCAGCTGAGAGGGGGTTGAATGCCCAGAACCAGTAGAGGTTCCCTTTTTTTTGTTTGGACACAGAACAAAATATTTGTCATTTTGAATCATTTAAATTTTTGTGTTTGTAATTTTATCAAGATCACAGGATGTGATTTTTTTCTATTTAGCCCCAGTTATATTTTATAATTTGATATAATTTAATTACATACTGATCCACAAACTATGGTTTACCTCCATTGGAATGAACTTTACTCTGGTAAAGCAATTGTTGCTTCACCAGGATTTAATTGAAGAGTGCTTATTTTTAATTGTATTGTATTGTTTGTTTTTAATCATATTCTAATTGGAATTGTTTTGTAATCATTTTTGTGAAAAAATGTTTTGTGGTTTTTTGATTATTTAAAAAATTGATTTTTGTATTTATGTGATTTGTTTTATTTGAAAAATTGTTTCATTAATATTATTGTGATTATTTGGTTTTTTCTCTTTTCCTCTTCCTATATTGCATATTGTTGAGTACACTCAATAAAAGTGTGTTGTTGTTGAAAAGTAAACTGCTCTTGTCCCTTGCGTTGTCTTTGCATTCCGAGGTCACACGAATCATCGCAACCCCGCTTGCATAGCGGATCGTGAAACTCAGTCCCTAACTAAGAGCATTTTACATCTCATTTAGTAAAAGCAGTTTGGATATAGTCAGTATACTTGGCATGCATTTAAGAGAACATTTCTTCCCAGAGAAGCAATAAACTGTTGTTCTGTGAATAAATGGTGGATATGTTCGAAAGCAGGTACTCTTTGAAACTAAAGAAAACTTCTACCTAGAATTTCATTCTCTCCACCTTGCTATCCTCAGAGTCAAAGGAAAGAAGCAAATGCTTGCTTTCTACTACATATTTCAAAATGGACACCAATCTGTTGTACAAGATTACACTTTAAACCTGTCATGGTTTAAGCCCAGCTGACAACTAAGCACCATGCAGCTGCTCGCTCACCCCCTACACCCCAGCAGAACAGGAAAGAGAATCAAAAGTAAAACTTGTAGGTTGAGATAAGAAAAGTTAAATAATTGAAAAAAAAATTAAAATATAATAATAGTAAATATTTTTTAAAATAAGATTAGAAAAACCCAAGAAAAAAATGTTATGCACAATACAATTTCTCACCACCTTCTGGCTGATGCCAAGCCCCGTCCTTGAACCCTGATCGGACCCCCTTACAGGCAACTCCCCTTAGTTTATATACTAGGCATGATGCTCTATGGTGTGGAATATCCCTTTGACCCATTCAGGTCAACTGTCCCAGCTGTGCTCCCTTACAGTTTCTTGTGCACTTGCTCACTGGCAGAGCATGAGACACTGAAAAGTCCTTGACTCAGGGTAAGCACTACTTAGCAACAACTAAAATGTGTGTTTATCTATATTATTCTCATACTGAATCCAAAACACAGCACTGTACCAGCTACTGAGAAGAAGCTAACTATCACAGCCAAAACCAAGACAAAACCTCAGAAAGGAGAATAACAGGGAGACCACACATGGCTAGAGCTGGAACTGACAGATTTACTAGTTGTAAGTGGCTGCATCACTACAATGACAATTTTATAGTGACAGACAGAATAACCTCACAGGGACCTTATTTTTAGAATGGCACAAGACTTCACTGAAGATGCATGTTGTGCGTGTGTGAGGGAAGAGGTGCATTTCTACAGACTGTGGAAAGCAACAGATAATTAATCTGCACAGAAGCCCAAAGACAACTACTCCAGCCAAGGTCTGAAGATGTCTGGAAAAAACAGGTACACCATGACTGACTCCAAGTCCTGCCATTAGCCAGCTCCATTCTTAATCTCCTGCTCCACAGATCAAACCAGTGATGAGGTCCCCTCTTCTCTTACCACATTCAGTCTTCAATTTCACAGCAAGGAGTATACAACTTGAGAGTGAGAGATATAGTATTTAGCTAAGAAACTTAATGATCTTGAATTTTATAAGGAACTGTATTGAAATTAGTTAAGAAATTTGTGTTTCTGTGACTTTGCTATCTTAGTTTTTATAATCATGTTGCTTTAGCTGCTCTTATTTCTAGTGAATGGATAAATTTGCTCTAATAGAATAAGAAGGATGTTATGGGAAAGAACAGGGCATAACTCAGGCTTAAACTCTGATGAATGTGTTATACCTGTGGTAAGGAAAAGCAGCTATACCCCAGAAGTTTTATGGGAGGAGGGATTTGGCTACAGAGTGGATGCCAACCAATTCCTGACAAAAACATAAACAGGTAGCTATTGGCCAGTGAGCTGGATGGTAACCAAATCATAGCCAACCAGGTTCGAATGCGTAGTCTTGAATAGCCTATATAACAGAAGTGCACGCCATTAAAGCTCTCTGCCACATGAACTCCGATGTTGTGTTGTCTCTCCGTCTTCCCCCGACCACAACATTTGGTGCACTCTGACATGATAACTGAGGCACTAATTTTGAAGACTTTAGAAAAGCTATGTATATTGCTGATTTAGCTGAAAAGATAAGATTTGCTGAAATCAGTTAAAACTTATGGTTAAAGAGAGGCCAGATTTTAGATAAGCTGTCCCGGATCTAATAACTCATTGCTTGTCAACTCTATGTTTGTGTAAAGCTTCCTTGTAATGAAAACCAGAAGCTAATCAATACCCCAGGAATACAAAACAATTGCAAACCTCCTGTTTTCAGAAACAACCTATTGAAATAGCCCTGGAAAACAGGAAACAAGGAGTCCTACCAAGGATCCATGAATCATGATACAGCAAAAGGTTGAAAGGTTAGAACGAGGAAGACTAATTTTACTTCCTCATTTCTAGTGACCCCTCCCCGGAATAGACCCCCGACTCATTTCAGGGAACAAACTACGCATGCTTAATAGCCTTTTTGTCAATTAGCCTACAAAGCGGAGAAGAGGAGGTGACAAGGGTATGAATATGCATTTGTATTTTGTGTATTCAACACTTTTGTGGATAAAAGGCTTTGTAATTACCTGTGATCTTTGTAGCGCGCATTAGGGAAATATCCCAGGGCTGCCCGGGGTCGTAATAAACATACACTTTCTAACTTAAAACTGTTGGAGAGTCTTTTGTCTGTCACAGTTGGGTATCGATATTAGATCGATATTCATATTTTAATAAATCATTTGGCGACCGCGGCAGGACGCTGCTCTCTCTGGCTGAGGGGCCATCGGGGTCTGGGACCCCTCTGGGCGCCCACCCAGAATTTTCTGGGAAGAGGGCTCCTGCGGCCCCGCTGACACCCCGGGGAGAGACTAGATCTGCCAAAGCTACGGACAAAAAGGTATGTTTAATGTTATAAATGCATAGTATATAGTTGGCTTTTCGCAAATATTAAAATGAATACTGTATGTAGAATGTGGGAAGATTGTACTGTATTTTCTTTATTAATAGAATTTAGAAATGTGATGAATGTATACTCCTTATAATTGCATCCTAGTGTGAGAACACTGGGGTCTTTTTCCTGCATGAAGATTGCTGACCAAGGAAGCAATTAAACTTCTGTTGTCAAGTATCTTGTCCAAATGAAAATGACCAGAGCCCCAAGAGAAGAATTCATGGACCTGTGTTATCAGATGGAGTGGAGCCACCCGAGGACGGGTCTGCTGGATGGAATTGCTGGGGGGGGGGGGTTAGGACTAAACAAAAGAATTCACACTCAAAAGGAATGTTTGAATCATGCATGTGAATTTTTAAATATGCAACAGGCTCAAGTATAAAAAGAAAAAAACTCTGTTAGATGGTGTGCTGGCTGGTTCTGTGCCAGGCACCCTCGGCCGAGAAAATGCATTTTGCTTTTATCTCTCCTAATTGTCTATTTTCTTTATTTTTTTATTAAACTTCTAAATTTTTCCAAGAAAGTGAACCTCGTTTTTCACATTTAATAAATATTGGAAAAGTTACCTTTGAATACAGGCCGCTTATAAGTCATAAAGAGATGTCTTATGCAACGCAGAGGCCTGATTGGGTTTGGTAAGCTCCGCGGAGGCTGGTATTGGTGGTTTTTGTTGTTATTGATGGTTACTTGTGTTTTAAGAGCTGGTAACTCTACAGATGTAACCAGGTGTCTCGAGGTGAGACAGAGGCAGCAGAAAGCCGCAGGTCTGGTATTTTCGTTGTTTAGGAGCAATCGTGGCTCCAGGTTTAGTTGCGGTTTAAAAGCGACTTGGTAAATTGTGGTTTGTGGATTCTGGGTCGCGAGCAGTCCCAGACCAGGTCGCAGGGGACCGTAATTGGGGTCCCGGCGCATCGGCTGCAATTGTATGTTCAGGCAGTAAATTTATTGGCGTGCCATATGTGTCGTGGTTTGCAAGGGTTTGTGTTGCAAGAATTTGAAATTTGTGCGCTTTTGGAGCGTGTCATTAGTGTGTGGTGTTTTGGGTTTGTGCCTGTTTAAGCTGTGAAAGAATTTTAAAACCCCCGCCTGATCAGCGGAGGGATATCTGTGTTAGTGTGTAGGGAAGCAAAAGGATTTGGAGTGCTTGTACCGTGTTTGGAGTGTGTGCCAGGAGAAGTGCTGTGTGTGAGTTTTGTTTGTGTGGCCGGCAGTGGAATTTTAACCAGTGTATTGTTAAGTAAAAACAGTTGTGAGTGAATAAGCTGTTTATTTTGCGTGTAAAAGGACGGGTGGTGTGGAGTTACGCCCGGTATTGCCTTGGTAACCGGCAGAAGGATTCAGGTTTTGTAGTTTCTGACTGTTTTTTTTTTCCAGCCCCACTCCGACCCCCCCCAAAGGTTTTGATTGTGGGGGGGGCTTGTCTCCACTGTGAAAGAACATACTTAATTTTTGTGAGGTTTTGAGATTGCCGGTATGTGTGTCGAGTGGTATTTTAATTAAGAACTGGTGATCCCTGGTCACAGGGGAGTACGAGACAGTGTGGGGCCAGAGTGGCCCTGCTTCCCTCTTGCAGAGGGACTTGTGCTGTGTCCCGTTTGAGTTCTCTGACTTACAGCGAGACTTTATTAAAACCCTTGGTTGAGTGTGTATATTTGGAATTCCTAATATCTGGCCGAAGCCCGGTTAGTATTTTGCAAAAGTCCCCATCTGTACCCAGATTACGGCTCGACAGGAATTGTGTTAGGTCTTAAATGTATGCTTGCTGCGGTGCGTGAAACTGCTTGCAATTTTTGAGTGCAGTTTAGCTGCAATATAGCCAATGTAGAGTATAACAGAAGACTTTGTTTGATAACAATTTGCGATCAGCAATTTAAGCAAAGAAGAGGGGACAAGTGTGTGTGTTGTCAATTTGTTTGATTGTGTTGTGTTGTTTCCTTGACACGCCCACTTGCAGCAGCGCCGTGCCGCCGGGAGAACCCAGGAGCATCGCGGCGCTGGAAGCCAGGAGAGAAGCCGACAGCCCCGGAGCCGGAGCCCCGCCCCCGCAGGCACTGGATGCATCTGCGCAGCCCGCGCAGCGACTGCCGAGCCGCTGGCATCAGAAGCGCCTGCACGGCGGCCAGGGTCGCCCCTGCTGCGGCGCCCTGCTGCGCCTGCCGGAACCCGGAAGAGCGCCAGAACCCAGAAGAGCGCCGGAACCCGGAAGTCAAGCGGCGCCTAAACCCGAAAGCGACAGCGGGAAGTTGCCAGCACCCGGAACCGCGGAACGCCGCATCCCGCCGTGTCCGCAGCCGGGGCTCAAGAAGCCTGGGGGACCAGCGGAGCAGAGCGGTGCCGCCCGACGCCGAGAGCTACCCTGGAGCAAGCACCAAGTCACGTCGCCTAGCAACCACCGTCTGCAGCCGGAGCCCAACACAGTGCTCTGAACCAACCCCGGCCGCACCGAGAGCCACCATCCGGGGGGGGGGTCCCAAGCAGCTGCCCCCAAGCCGGGACTGGGGAGCGGGGCATGGGCAGGGTAGCCGTGGAGAGAAGCAGGCGGCGCCTTCCTGGCCACTGTAGCCCACCGTGGCCCGCTTGCTCGTGGTGGTGCGGGTGCCCGGCGTGCAGGGCAAACCCGGAATTATTTACCAAGTTGGGACGCATTGAAGAAGGCTCCTTTGGTGAAGTCTTCCAAAGTGTTGATAATCGGACACGGCAAGGCAAGTGATTACCATAAAAAAATCTTAGCCAAGAAGTTTCCAGCAGTAGAAACACAACCACAACCAACAGCTTGCTCAGCTAAGTTTTGAAATGCCTTGCATTATGGAATTTAAGGACCATGTCTGTGAGTTGTTAAACACTGTTGATGTTTGCCAAGTCTTCTTTGATATTGCTATAAACTTTGAATTAACAAAAAAACTACCTAGATTTGATTATGACCTACACACTTCTAATGAAAGTCTGCTTTATTAAATGTGAAATCATCTTGCAGCATTTGGCTAAAAATAACTTCTGGAGATTCTGATGTTTAATTCTGCTAACTAGTTTTAATTTTTACCCACTTAAAAATAAGCTAAAGGTTTTTAAGGGTGCCTTTTTGGAGTTGGTGTGAGATCATGTCAGCTACAAATTACAGAGAGGGATGTTAAGTATACTGATGATAGCATTTGCAAAAATTTAGTAACATCTGACAAAATTGAAATCAAAATCTGAATGTCACCTTGTCTCTTAAGTGTTTATTTTTACTAAGCTTTAAACTCAATGCCTGGCACACACAGGGATCCAGCCATAAGGTATTATTTGATGTTACTTGTGTGTGTTCCTTTGATTATTCGTAAGTTGTTTATGTTGGGGAACTTTTTCAGTAGATATTAATAGAGGTTTGTTTTTAAGATGTTAGGGAAACCCTCCCAACCAAGGTCTTGGTTCTGGCCAAGCCATGGCCCTGGCTGGCAGGGAAGTATGCCATCAGACCCAGGTGTTTCTGTCCTAAAAATAAAATCAAGTTATTTTGAATTGTAAATTTGGTCTTATAAAAGCTGGACCCCTGTTGGAGTATGAATCCCCCTGAGCCAAATCCACACAGGCCCAGGAGTGCCCAGAAATGTGAGGATTGAATTAGAACCTTCAGAAAATCTAAAATATGTAAATCCACACAGACATGAGGTAGAAATGCAAGCTAGCATGAGAAGCCCTAAGGCCTAGTTTAAAGTTCAGAAACATTGCCTTTTGCAAAGTTAAATTCTAGTCATAACAAAAATAATATAGCCTTGCTAGATAGAACAGATAGAGTTATATACATAGAATTTGTGTAAGAATTTGTGTTTGCCTTTGCACATCAATCTTAACTTAGGATTGGCCCAGCAGGAATATAGAAAATTCATGTAAGTACCTAATTGGCTAAAAATAGAATAAAAATGCACTACTCTGAGAACAGACACACACAGGATTCATGAAAACACCAATGCTGCTGTTGTTGCTACTGCTGCTGCTAAGATGCTCACGGGACACAGACTACTGATGCCTTTACTGTGGCCGTGGCTGCTGCTTCTGCTTGGGACTTGGAGACTTTGTTAGAAGGCTTCTGCATACTGCTATGGACTCTAACAACTTTGCCTTCATGGGACTGATTTAACAATGCAATAAAGGACTTGCTTTTACAACTACCCAGCTTCTAGTCTTCAATGAAGACGCCCAAACCTCTTGGCGTCAGACCCCCTTTTTTGAGGTAAACTTGGAGGACTTTCCTGGGAAAGGCTTTTCAAGTCCTTGCTAGGAAAAGGGGATCCTCAGCTATGGCAGGCCCTGGGGAATGGTAAACATTTAGGCAGTTGTAAGTATTTTTGTTCAGTGATGCTTATTGTTTTGTTGGATGTGTTGTTTTACTGTTCATAATGAGAAAAAGTGCGTGTTGTGCTGAACACCTTTCTGAATTTATTGGGTTACGTTGGTGTTATGATTGTTGAGGCTGAGAACAGAAGTGGGTACTTGATGGAATCTTGCGTGGGGTCAGATGTGATAAACCCCACAAAGGTCTGTCACCTCTGAGGGGCCAGCCTTCGTAAAGAAATGGCTTAAAATAATTTTGCAAGATAGCTCTTCAAGTGTGTTTTTTAAAATAAAAGTTTTAATAAAAAACGAAAATAACAAACAATACAGAAGCAAAAGCCGAGCACAGGTGTCAGAGAAGCCTCTGACACCTTGATGACACCTTAAAAAAGCACTTGAGCTTTTTTGTGCACCTTCATAAATACTTAATGCTTTAGGAGGGACAACTTGGCTCGCTGCCAATAGAAGCATGTACAGGTTTTGAGAAACATTTCTAAAGCCCAATCAGTGCCCCTGTGCTGGCACTGAGCCAATTATGATAAGGGAAGAACAGAAAGTTCTGAGGCTTCTTTTATAAAGTCAGGGGTGAAACTGGAACCCCTTTTCCTTATTTGGAAACACCTGCTCGGGTGTGGGAGTGCATTACTGCAGGTACTGATAGCCTGAACACATCTAGGTGGTACTATATAGTGAAATGACAAATATGCATTGTGATTGACTGGTGCTCACCGGGTCAAGGTCTACATGAGCATTGAAACCTTTTAAATGATCCTGTTTAAAAACTATTGTACTCTAGCCTGACAGCTAGCATTCATCATGGGTATAAGCTTAAGGCTTCTTAAAGGATTGTCCAAAGATACTGTAATCCACTAAATTTTTATCAGTGAGGCTGACTAACAAATTTTTACTCTGGTCACATGTATTAATCTCAGCAGCCCAAACTACAAAGTTGTAGGCTGCTATCACCAACTCACCTGGGCCAGGCTGTGCAGCGGAACATGCATGAACATTTGCCTTGACACTTACCTGTGAGAAGTGTCTCCTTGCCTGCAACACTAAAACTGAACTGAATTTTAAGGTAATTACCTCATTTGTCAAAGAACTAAAACATCAGTGGGATTCTGATCTGTGAACTATTTTTCTTTGATTGCAACAGACAGCATTAACTATTTCTTCTCTTTGGTAGACTGACTGTCCATTCACAATACTCAGATTTCTCATCCCACCACCACAAGTGGGAAACAAGTGATTCCGTGGGATCAGCAGTGTCTCTCAGCCTCAGCAAGTTCAGACCAGCAAGATATTCAGGAAAAACTGTCAATGCAAATGTCAGATAAATTGACTGGCAAAGTTTACAGTGGGCAGCTCCTCAAACTCAGTCAGAGGAGGTTTATTGAGAACCATTAAACTACAGTAATTCTGGTTTACATTTGAACATATACCAATGGTCTGCATATACCAGATGTGCAAAGAGCATCTATTAAGTGCATCTGCAAAAGGTAATTAAGAAAGAAAATTGTCACTGAGTTTAAATTCATTCTAGTATCTGCCCTAATGTTTTTTAACATATAACTTCCTCCTTTTTGTGAGAACTACAGATTTTATTGGAAAAAAACGGGGCATCAAAGAATTAAGCAGTGAAATATTGTGCCTTACCACTGTAGATCTGGTCTTTTACCTAAACTGAATTCAGTCCAGCTCGATTTATGTACCACAGATGAGTGCTAGAGACAACTGAACAATATCACAATGCACGCTTAAAAGAAACCAGACTTTACTAAGCCAGCAATTATGGAATTGTTTATATAAAAAATGGAATAACATGGGAACATCTAGTACTTTCTTGCATGAGCTGCTGGGAAGAATTCAGGAAAATATAATTACAGTATTAGCTAAAATGAAGACAGGACAAGCTATTGTTGAGCGTGCCCATGGCACTTAAAAGTGTATCCTTGAGAAACAGAAAAATGGGATGCGTGGTGAGACCCCACAGAGTAGGGTGGCCAAAACCCTGTACACTTTAAATCATCTAACAATATTGCAAAACTCCCAAAACTCTGTCATCTTAAATCGTTTCTTGTCATTACAGTCTTCTAGTGATGTCCAGTTACCTAAACCTAAGGTATTGGTACGGGACCTCATTACTAACAAATGAGAAGGCCCTTGGGACCTTGTCACTTGGGGGCGTGGGTATGCACGTATTTCCACAGATGCTGATATTCAATGAATACCTGCTCGATGTGTGCAACCTGCTCTAGACTGCAACTAACAATGCCTCCCTGATGGCACCACAGCAGACGCCATAGAACAGTGACCAGAACAACCCTCTGCACCAGCTGGATGGAAATCTGAGACCTTTGGAATGACAACGCACCTGTGACTTCACCTGGACCTCAAGAGTCGGACACTTTAAGGACATTACTAGCAAAAGGGAATGCTACCTCTGATAGTTTTAAATGTTACCTCTGATAGTTTTTAAGTTGGTTTGTTTGTAACGTTTGAGTTGTAAGTTGTAAGTTTTAAGTAGCCTGCAGCATGCCACCCAGTAAAATTGTGCCTTTGATAGCTCCTGGACGTGATCGTAAAAATTTTGATGACACACCAATAGCTAGAAAGATTAGGCTTGTCGAGTTTAGTGAAGAATTTCATTCTCCTTGTACTGTGTTTGTTGTCCTTTCTGCAAGGGGCCCTACAGAGGGATGATAAACACAGCTTTTATATTCTGAAAACAGAAAGGGGGAACTATGGGAGGAGGGATTTGGCTACAGAAAGTGGATGCCAACCAATCCCTGACAAAAACGTAAGCAGGTAGCTATTGGCCAGTGAGCTGGATGGTAACCAAATCATAGCTAATCAGGTTCGAACACAGAGTCTTTTGAGTAGCCTATATGAGCAGTGCACGCCATTAAAGCTCTCTGCCACATGAACTCCGATGTTGTGTCGTCTCTCCATCTTCCCCACCGCAACAAAGTTTCAGTCAAAAGAGTATTGTTTTAGCTAGAGGAGTCTTGGAGTTATATTAGAACTAGAGATGAATTAGATGTCTAAATAAGAAATTAAAACAATAAAATAATAAATGGGACATCACAAGAAGAAAAAGCACATGCATGAGACTTGAAAGGCCATGTGGAGGATGGCATGACAGATTGTCGGAACCCAAGACATCCCTTTGGATGTCCCGGGTGGTCCGAGGCCCCAGGAGGGGGTCCAGAGACCCTGGAACAGCAATAAAAATACCAGTGCCTTTGATTTTAGCCCCTGGGAGCGATTGCCAACATTATGAAGAATTACAAGTCACAGGTGTGTAGTTAGGATATTAAATAACTTATTTTTGTGTATTAATATGGATTTTGGGGGTTCACAAAGGAGGCTCAAGGAGACAAGATGGAGGGATTTGGGTGTGTCCCTTGTCTTTCTCCTTCTTCTTCTTGTCCTCCATCTTTGGGTGAGGTGGTGGCATTTTCTTATTGGTTTAGTGTAAAAGTGCACAGTTTAATAAAAGCAGTAGATATTGGTATAGTAGTGAAAACAATGGGGACGTAATAATTAGTATAAAAGATTAGGACCGCCCAGGAGCGGGGCAGATAGCCTTCGGCTGCGGTGTAGGTGACATCTACGCCGGCTGAAGGAAAAATATTTAAGAACACGATGGAATAAACAACTCTGATAAAAGAATCGACGCGTCCTGATTCTTTCTTCTGGCATGGGGCTTGGAGAAAAGGACTTTACCCGCAATTCTCGGATGGCTACCAGCCCGGGATCCGAGATCTGGCGTCCCTGGGTGGGCACATCCACTGGGCACATTCAGTGGACCCCCACCAGTGGGCAAAAGCTGCGTGGAAAGAACTGCAGCAGAAAACCCAGCCCCAGAAGACATAGAGCCAGAAGTTGAATTTCAGGAGAAGGTATCCTGATCTCTGCTGAGCAGCCTCAAATTCGACCTGGACGGAGGGACTCCAAGGCGCCTGGAACTCCCTCACCTGAGAGACCGCGGGCCGGTGTTTGGGACGCAGCCAGATCGACTTTGAGAGACAGCAGAGCCTGACCCCTTAGGATTTTTGGTAAGACCGGTTGAGAATACAGAACATGGAGGCCTCCCCTTCCCAAGAACAGCTCAACATTTTATCCGCTCTACAGAGCGTGGTGACGACAACAGACAACTATACCATGTAGCTACAAAGAGATGAAATGGCCATGAGACTTTTGGCTCCAGCCAAAGCGATGTTAGAAGCAATATCCCGAAAACACGGGGGAGGAACTGGTCTCGCACAGTTAAGTACAGGAGACGAGACAGTACCTCAAACTACTCGCCCAGAGGGGGCGGAGCCCGCAACTCGCCATCAGCGGGGGGCAAAAACTTCTCTCTCCCCGGGGGGAGGGGAAAAGCTGTCACCACTTTTAAGGGACCCCGAGAACCAGTCCCCTGTCCCGGGAAAGTTAAAACTTATGATCCATCCAAGCGAGTTGGAAGACATGGATCTAGCCTTTTTCGAGGCGTGTCTTCCACAGGCACCGACACAGGGAGAGCCGTTGAGGTCGGAGTTGACTCCGTCTCTCCCGCCGAGTTTAGAAAACAGCCCAGAAAAAAAAAAATCGCTGCTTCAGTCTCTCCTCCCGACACGGGTACACAGGCAGAGAAACGGGGGGAGAGGGTGGAAGCAGCACCGGGACGGATGGGGGAAGAAGGGCCCCGGGAACAAAAGGAATCGCTTTGCGGCGCACGCGACACCGCGGGAGGCGGGGGGGCCGCGGGGGAAATAGCGGCTACCTGAAGGCATCGCGCGCAGCCGCGGTGGCGGCGGCGGAACCGGCGGCAGTCGACTATCTGCTGCTGACCCATGGGCGCGGATGGGACGAATTCGAGGGGATGTGTTGTATGAACCTATCGGATCATTCAAAATCGATCCATGAGGACATAAGGCAATTGCGGGAAGGTATGGCCAAGCTGGGAGGAGTTACGGGATCTTGGCTGGATGGTGTTCTTGATTTTTTCAACCTTTCTCCATTGTGGAGAGAATTTTCTAAGACAATATTTTATATTTTTATAGGGTTTATAATAGGATTTGTAATTCTTCTGCTCCTTGTGCCATGCATCCTCCAATGCATGCGCCGGGCCATAAGCAAGGCTGCAAAAGAAGTCTTCTTAGTTCAAAGAGAAGGGGGAGATGTCGGAACCCAAGACATCCCTTTGGATGTCCCGGGTGGTCCGAGGCCCCAGGAGGGGGTCCAGAGACCCTGGAACAGCAATAAAAATACCAGTGCCTTTGATTTTAGCCCCTGGGAGCGATTGCCAACATTATGAAGAATTACAAGTCACAGGTGTGTAGTTAGGATATTAAATAACTTATTTTTGTGTATTAATATGGATTTTGGGGGTTCACAAAGGAGGCTCAAGGAGACAAGATGGAGGGATTTGGGTGTGTCCCGTCTTTCTCCTTCTTCTTCTTGTCCTCCATCTTTGGGTGAGGTGGTGGCATTTTCTTATTGGTTTAGTGTAAAAGTGCACAGTTTAATAAAAGCAGTAGATATTGGTATAGTAGTGAAAACAATGGGGACGTAATAATTAGTATAAAAGATTAGGACCGCCCAGGAGCGGGGCAGATAGCCTTCGGCTGCGGTGTAGGTGACATCTACGCCGGCTGAAGGAAAAATATTTAAGAACACGATGGAATAAACAACTCTGATAAAAGAATCGACGCGTCCTGATTCTTTCTTCTGGCATGGGGCTTGGAGAAAAGGACTTTACCCGCAATTCTCGGATGGCTACCAGCCCGGGATCCGAGAACAGATGATGGTGATGAAGTAAGAGATCTCCCAGACTCCTCCTCAAAATTACCAGAAAACAATGTTAGATGGCAACACTGCTTCACAGAAAAACAGCAAGAAGAAACACGATACACCTCTATCTGACAAAATAGTGGGCTGAACTCAGCAGAAGGGGGATAAAAGTTGCAGGGTATATAAACCCCTGTAAGTCTTTGTTTCGTCAGACATCCTTGGCGAATAAATGACTGCTTGTCCCCGATACTGGCCAGTGTCATTATTAGGGATGTTACTTCAACAACTCCTAAGTTGTTGAAGTTTGAACCTTTTGGTTCTCTCTGATTCAAGAGGCTGAGTATACCTTACAGTCCATGTAAGTAAGCTGAGGGCTTTCTTTGAATGAAAGCTTTCAGAATTAAAAAGCACACATTCCCCTCTCTCTCCCTGGCATTTTGCTCACCTTGTCTGACCCCAGTGATAGGTAATGCAGCTAAATCAGAGGACCAACCCATGCTAGCATCACTTGCCCCTATACACAAGAAGAAATGGACATGAAAGACAGGTCATTTAATAAAGGAGGATGAAGCAGGCCCATCACAGTAACAGGAGGAAGAGGCAGAACCAGAACAAGAGGTAACCACTCAATCCTTATCCTTGAGTGAGCTGCAAGACATACTAAAATATTTCAGCCATCATCCAGGTGCACATATCATCCCAGCATCAGAGCAGACAGGTGATAACAGGGCTAACAGTTTGGAATTAGAGGATAGAGAAGCCAGGCAGCTGGGATCACTTCTAGTCAAAAAGGCATTGACAAGGCGATTGGAAGAAGGACAGGAGTCCTTAGCTTCTGGAAGCAACTCCTATCAAGCATTAAAGGAAGATGTTATATGTCACCCAGGCAAGTAGATTGCAGTAAAGAAAGGTAGCCAGTACCTGACAGAATTAGCCATGCAAGAGATGATTTATTTTGACTCAAAAAATGTGCAGTTACCCACAGACCCAGACAAAGTCCAATGACCCATGTGGCAGAAATTTGTATGGAGTGCACCATTGCTGCACGCCAAACCACTGGCAACAACAGTGACAATGGGCCACCAATGGTGGATGAAGTGGGACACCAGCTCTGGGAATACAATGACAATCTCTCTTCCTCCTTTGTCTTGGCTAGGGAGAAACTGGTCCAGCAACTCAGAGGATAGATCCTACTCCTTCCCTACCAGTATAGACCAGCATCACAGCCATGAACAGCAGGTGTCCTCCCACTCATGAGGAAGGATATGGAAAATACACACCACAGGGTACTCTGTGGTTTTACCTGCGGGACCATAGAGAGGACATGAGCAAGCTGGATGGAAAACCTACTTTGACCCCAGAGGTATTGTTGGAGTCGTAGAAACTTAAGATTTGGGGTTTTAGTGTATAGTAATACATATGAGTTAAGACGGAGGATTTTGGGTGTTTTTGTCCTTCTTCACTTTCTTCTTTCTCCTTCTTCTCGGGTTTGGGTGATCTTTTCTGGTTGGTTAGTGAAAGCCCACATTGCGGACATTGAATGATCTTTAATTGGGTTATAAATAAAAATAACTTAGGTGACAGGTTTTAATTGGTTTTGCTTATTGTTTAAAAGTCCTTGAAATGAGTTAGAAGAAGCCATTTTCTTGCCTTCTTAGACAGGGCTCACACCTCGTGAGACTGTAACTTAGATAAGAAATAATAAACAACCAAGTCCAAACTCTACATCTGTGTTTCCCGTGTGTCTATATCCTGACCTTGGCAAGGAAGAAAAGAAACAAAAACCATCACAAGGTTTTTTGGTATGTTAATTGCAGGATGGTAGAAAGGCTGATTTTACTCCTGATCCTATGGAAAGGAATTCTAATCTACTGCTACAAGAAGTGGAGAATCCTATGACCAGTAGTAGAGGAACCCTGCCTCAGGCTAGGTAGAGGAGAGGGACAACTGGGTTTACTGGACTCTGGATCAGAGGACCTGGAAAATCAGACCCACAAGGGTATCCTTATCATGTGTATCTCTAGTAGATACTGGTGTATCTACTGCACATCTGCTGCAAGGTGTACCATAATGCCATCAAGCTATGTAGAAGCAGAATACATTTGTATTTCTGGAGTGACAGGAGTATCCCAACAGTTGACTGTTGCCTAGCCTCTTGGAGGACCCTTCTGTTGCGGAGTTGCTGAAAGCTGAAGAACAGTAGGTGCCAATCTCTACCATAATGGCTTACTGTTGCAACACCAACTGCAACTGTCATTCCCATCCTTAAGCTGATTCATCAACTGGAGATCCAAGGAGTGATCAGCAGGACCTGCTTGCCCTTTAATAGTCCCATATGGCCAGTGTGAAAGTTGAATGGAGAATGTAGACTAAGAGTAGATTATCGTGGCCTGAATGAAGTCACACCGCTGCCAAGCACTGACATACCAGCCATGCTGGAACTTCCATTTGAACTGGAGTCAAAGGCAGCCAAGTGGTATGCCATGATTGATATTGCTAATGCACTTTTCTCCATCCCTTTGGCAGCAGAGGGGTATCCACTACGCTTGGCATTGATTGCCCAGAAGTGGAAACAGAGGCCTACCTTCTGCCATGGACTTATCCAGACTGCAATGAAACAGGGCGAACCTCCAGAATATCTGCAAAACATTGATGATAACATCGTGCAAGGCAATACAGCAGAAGAAAATCTTGAGAAAGGGAAGAAAATAGTCCAAATCATTCTGAAAGCCAGTTTTGCCATAAAACAAAGTAAGGTCAAAGGACTTTCACAGAAGATTCAGGTTTTTAGCAATAAAATGGCAAGATGGACGTCATCAGATCCCAATGGATATGATTAACAAGATACTAGTTGTTGGAGACTGTGGGGAGGAAAGGGTTAAAAAAGGAAGACTGGTGAAGAGAGCTGTACTCAAGATGACCTTGCAGCTGGGGGATACTAAGAATATTAAGGCTGGGAAAATTCACTGTTGTTTCTGTCTGTCTTGAGAAGTCAGATAATATAATGCTGTAAAGACCTAAAAAGCATTCTTCACAGCCCTAGGCCTACTGTGAAGTAAGGGGGGAAGGGAAATAAGAAGCTTGTAGATTGTAAAACACAGCTTTGTGAAAAATTGTGCCTGTGCCAGGCCTTTGATATGTGAGACCAGGAACACCCTGAGTGCTTTTTGCCCCTGCTAAAATGACATAAGCTTAGCAGTGTATGGGTCCCTGTTTTGCCAGCGAAATAATGGAATAAATCCTTTCTTCACACTTCACCTGTGGATCTGGCTGGACAGCAGCCAGGCAGAGAGGGACCTGGAGATACTGATTGACAGCAGACTGAACATAAGCCAGCAGTGTACCCACATGGCCAAGAAGGCCAATGGCATCCTGGCCTGTATCAGGAATAGTGTGGCCAGAAGGACTAGGGAAGTGATTCTTCCCCTGTATTCCACATTGGTGGGGCTGCACCTTGAGTACTGTGTCCAGTTCTGGGCTCCCCAGTTTATGAAGGATGTTGAGATCCTGGAAGGTGTCCAGAGAAGGGCAGCAAGGCTGGTGAAGGGACTAGAACACAAGCCCTATGAGGAGTGGCTGAGGGAGCTGGGGTTGTTTAGCCTAGAGAAGAAGAGGCTCAGGGGAGACCATATCACTCTCTACAACTACCTGAAAGAAGGTTGCAGCCAGGTGGAGGTGGGGGTTGGCCTTTTCTCCCAGGCAATCAGAGACAGGACAAGAAGACAGTCGCAAGCTATGCCAGGGGAAGCTTAAGTTGGACATTAGGAAAAAGTTCTTTACAGAAAGAATGACTGGGCATTGGAATGGGATGCTCAGGGAGGTGGTGGAGTCACTGTCCCTGGAGGTGTTTAAGGAAAGACTGGATGTGGCACTAAGTGCCATGGTCTAGTTGACAAGGTGGTGTTGAGTCATAGGTTAAACTTAATGATCTCAAAGGTCTTTTCCAGCCTAGTTGATTGTGTGATTCTGTGGTCGTGGCCATCTTGGTATTACATCCACATATTCAGTTCACACAGAGACATTGCTGTTAAGAAAGAAACTCAAGCTTTTTTAGGCATTGTGCGTTTCTGGAGAATGCATATTCTGAAGTACTATCTCATTTTAAGTCTTCTTTATCAAGTGATTCAGAAGAAGAATTATTTCAAATGAGGCCCTGAGCAAGAAAAAGCATTTGAACAAATTTAACAGGAGATAGTTCATGCAGTAGCCCTCAGGCCAGTCCAAACAGGGAGAGATGAAAAAAAACATGCTCTACACTGCAGCTGGGGAAAATGGCCCCACTTGGGGCCTCTGGTACTTGAGGTCAAACCCCAGGCTTTTGTGATGCCTTAAGCTTTAGCTTTCATATTTTCAGATTCTGTGCTGTCTAGGGATGTAGTTATGAGCCTCATATTAAGTGCCAGTAAGCTCTCTTTGCAGAGTAGGTAGACAAAACAAATCCTTTTCCTGCTGGGAAGCAAGGACAACTTTCAGCCCAACAGCATAAACAATGGTGGACTGAAGAGAGAAAACAAGAAGGATGGGACCTCACAACCTGAAGCTGTAATTGGACAATTAAACCCCAATATGCAAATGGACCCAAACTTACAAAAATGTAAAATCTCGTGACCGGTCAGCCATTTTTTGTGACCATTCTTAGTCCACCCTGGGTGCAGCCTTGGTCAGGCTCCTGTCTTGCCCAAGGTGGATCCTGGAGGCCTTTCAAAAAATACCTACTTTATTCTCTAGCTCTGTCCAGTCTCTGTTTCCGGTCAGCCTTCCCAAGGCATCAGTTTCTGGCACCCCAGATGGGACCGTGAGGCATCTGGAAAACCCCCCCTGGTCCAGAGGAACACCCAGCTTCTGCTGGCATTCTGAGAGAAGGGTGGCCCCAGCTGTGACCCAGGAGGTATCAGAGCCCAAGAATCCAAAGTTCTGTGGACCTGACAGAGGAGTGTGAGTAATTGAATAAAAAGGTATTCTGTTTAGCACCTGAGTTAGGTGTTAGTGAAAGGGCCCGAGGGTCAGGCGGAGAGCTCTCCGTCTCCCCTCTGGTAGTGAGAGGACACTGAAAAACGGGGTTAGATAGTAGTGCTGTTGGCGTGAAGCCAGCAGTGGAGCAGGGCGGAGAGTGAGTCCCTATCCTGTGGCTTCGAAGGGCGGGAGTTCAAATCCCATCCTTGCTTGTTCTCTCTCTCCCCCTAATTACTTTTTCAGTCATAACTGCTGAGGTATAGGGTGTGCATTTTCTTGTGAGTATTGTAATAACAACATCCCAAGAGATAGTCCCCTGGCATTAGTTTTGAGAAACTGGACTGATTTAACTGGGAGGGATTCCTTATTCTTTAAATCTAAACTTACTAGACTCTGAGAAAAAAACTGGCTGACTTACAAACTAGATAATGACCAGACACGGCCTGAATTCGGGAGTCTTGATAAGAAGTTGATATCCAGTTTAATCTCTCGCATATGTGAAGACCCATATTTCGATGAGTTAGAGTATGCCAGGGTCTTTATGGTGTTGGCTTGTCACCAAGATCCAGAGAAAAAGGACCATATATTGGTCTTAAAGAAAAAACAGGGGAAAAGTAAGAAAAATGATGAGTTGATATGGAATAAATAGTGAATGTAAAAACAAGGAGGAGGCGGAGTTCGACATCATAGCCCCTGATCTAAGGGGGGGGCCGAGCCCAGGTGCGAGCAGGGCCCCTCCACCTCCTGGTCCCACCGGTGCCACTCGCAGTGGTGCTATTGGCCCCTCTGGTCCCACCCCTGCCAGTGCCGCCCCCGATGGCACCCCAGGCTCCTCCAACCGTGGAACCTTGGCCCTGCCCTCGCCGACATCACAGCGGGCGGGGGGAGAGGGCTTTGGCAACCACTGCCGCCGCGCCTGATGGGGATGGGGCCCCCGCTCCTGTCACAGCCCCCGGTCGGAGTGGCTGGGGCACTGCTGTTGCTAGCCACTGCCGTTGCTGCGCCTGGTTGAGCCGCCCCCGCCCCTATCCCCAGCCAGGTCGCTCCCACCACCATCCGAGAACGGGGGAGCGGGAGGGGGGAAATGTCCCTGGCAGGCTCCCAGCCGGTGAAGGAGGAGGGGAAAGGAGGAGGGGACAGCCAGCGGGTGCAGCCCACGGCATTGCCCCTAGAGGAGGAGCCAGGGGGACAAAGCCTTCTATAAAGAGGGCGGAGAGGGAACCTCCCATGGGAGGAGTGATTCTTCCTCTGCTCCCAGGCCTGTGAGTTTCCATAGCAACCATGAACGCCAGGAAGCTGCCTCAGATGACGTTATCGAGGTGCGCAGGCAGACAGCCCGGGACCAGCGGCGTTGTAAATCCTGTATGGTTCTTCCTGTGATCGGAACTAGGCGAAACAGATTATATGCTATAGCTACAACAGAAACAACAGTCAGACAGCTCCGGGGGGGAGGATGGGATGGATACCGAGGAGGATGAGATCGAGCAGATTCCTGCCTTAGGCAGGCAGAGGTAAAATAGTGAGACGGGCCATCAGAGAACGTAGCCTGATTGCTAAATGTACCAGGGCAAAAAGACTAGAACCAGCTTTACAAGCTCCATTGAGGCAAACTGTCGGCAATCAGGGGCCAGGGTATGTGAAAGTTCCATACTCCCTTATTGAGTTAGAGCAGTGGAAAACTACTGTGGGGAAATATAAAGAGAATCCAGATAAAGTAGCAATGTTAGTGGAACGGGCAATTAACTCACAAAACCCTGATTGGGCTGATTTGAACTCTATGTTAGACACGTTACTTGACCCTACTGAGAGAAGAATGGTGAACAAAGCCATCATTACATTAGTCGAGGCAAGCATTGCAAATGGATTGCTTCAAGGCACTGTCCCACAGATATATCCCCTTGAAGATCCAGGATGGAATCCAAATACACCAGAACAATTGGCAAGATTGAAACGATATCAAACCCTAGTGGTATATGGGCTAAAACATGGTGTCCCTAAGGCTATGAATTAGTCAAAGATTTACGAAGTAAAGCAAAATTATGATGAATCACCCACTGACTTTTTAAACAAGTTACGGGAAACTGCCATCAAATATACAGATTTAGACAAAGAGTCAGCTAATGGCAAAACACATCTAGTGCTTTTGTTCGTGGGTCAAGCTTCAAATGATATAAGGAGAAAGCTGCAAAAGATAGAGGGAGTTCGAGACATAGATAAGCTGCTAGAGGTTGCCTGGAAGGTGTTTCGAGACAGAGGCCCAATGGGAAAAGTTAAATCCCAACCTAGTAAGAAAGCAACTCCAGAAAAGTCATCCAAGAAAACTTCCCCTACAGAGAAGGACCAGTGTGCATACTGCAAGAAGTAGGGACATTGGAAGAAAAAAGACTGTCCAGCACTGAAAGAAAAATCCTCAGTTCCCCAACTTCCAGTGGTGCAAAACTCAAGTGACTCAGGTTCTGAGTGACGGGGACCGAAGGTTTCTTCCCCAGCAGAACCTTTGGCTGTAGCTAAGCTGGGGAAAGAGGACACTGAATTTCTGGTAGATACTGGAGCTGCTTATTCTGTGTTGAATGCCTTAGAAGGGAAACTGAGTCATGATACTGTACATGTTGTTGGGGCTACCGGGGTAACCAAAACACGGCCTTTCTTCCAGCCTTTAGAATCTAAGCTAGGGAAGCACTGGGTAACCCATCAATTTCTTTATATGCCTAACTCCCCTAAACCATTGCTGGGGAGGGACTTGCTAGAGAAATCGGAAGCAGATATTAAATTTAAAATGGGGAAGGGAGTACAGGTTGTAATTCCTGAATCTAAATTTGTCCAAGTTGCTGCACTTTTTGTACAGGAAAAATTTAATGAAATCCCTGCTGAAGTTGGAAATGTGGTAAATCCCATAGTATGGGCCAGTGATATCCCAGGAAGATCCAAACGAGTAGAACCAGTGAGTATTGCACTCAAACTAGGAGCCACATCAGTAAGGCAAAAACAATGCCCTTTGAAACTAGAGAGCCGCAAGGGATTGGCACCTGTAGTTGAAAAATTCCTGCAACATGGTTTATTAGTACCATATGAGTCCAAATTCAACACCCCAATTTTAGCTGTTAAGAAAGCAGATGGTAAGAGTTATCGATTAGTACAAGATTTACGAGTAATTAACAAAATTACTGAGGACATACACCCAGTGGTTGCCAATCCCTACAACCTTCTGACCACACTGACAGACGAATTAGTGTGGTTTACTGTTGTAGACCTGAAGAATGCCTTTTTCTGCATTCCTGTGCATAAAACCAGCCAGAAGCTCTTTGCTTTTGAGTGACAACATCCCAAGACAGGGAGGAAAATTCAGCTCACATGATCAGTTCTTCTGCAAGGTTACAAGAATAGCTCCACAATATTTGGAAACCAGCTAGCAAAGGAATTAGAGGACTGGAGAAGACAGGAGCCAGAATATGTGGATGACATCCTGATTGCAACCAAAACTAAGGATGATTGCATATGACTTACCGTAAGTTTATGAAACTTCTTGAGACTGAGTGGGTACAAAGTTTCTAAGGACAAAGCACAGAATGCTAAAGAAGCAGTAGTTTACTTGGGGCTTGAGATCTTCCGTGGACACCGACAGCTCAGCAAAGAATGGAAAGAAGCCATCTGTCGACTCCCATAGCCCCATACTGTGAAAGAGATGCAAGCTTTCCTGGGAATGGTAGTTTGGTGCCGTTTGTGGATAGCAAATTATGGACTGCTGGTAAAACCCCTGTATGGGGCATTAAAAGCAGCCAAAAAAGGAATTATCATATGGACTGAAAACACTAGAGCAGCAATTAAACAGCTGAAACACTCTCTAATGTCAGCCCCAGCACTGGGGCTACCAGACTTAACTAAGCCTTTTGAACTTTTTACATATGAGAGACTGAATATGGCTTTGGGGGTACTAGTACAGCGCCTCAGGAATCAATGGAGGGCTGTGGCCTGCTTTTCCAAACAGCTAGACAATGTAGCCCAGGGCTGGCCAGGATGCCTGAAGGCTGTGGCAGCCACAGTCCTCCTGATCCAGGAAACTCCAAAACTCACCCTTGGGCGACACATTGTAGTATATGTACCCCATGCCGTGGCAGCTGTACTGGAACAAAATGGGGGACATTGCCTATCCGGTAACCGAATGCTTAAATATCAAGTACTGTTAATAGAACAGGATGATATTACCCTGAAAACTTCTGTTGTTAACCCTGCCATGTTTTTGTCCTCCACCTTAATTGACAATGAGCCTGAACATAACTGTTTACAGACAATTGAAGAGGTCTATTCCAGTTGATCTGACCTGAAAGACGTGCCTGTGGAAAATCCCAATTGGGAGCTTTTTACAGATAGGAGCAGCTTTATGAAAAATGGCAAAAGGATGACAGGTCATGCAGAAAGCACGCAGGATAAGGTGATCGAGGCAAAGGCCCTGCCAGCAGATGTGTCATCACAGAAAGCCGAACTGATTGCACTAACAAGAGCCCTAGACCTGAGCGAAGGGTAAAAGGTAAATATATGGACTGACTCTAAATATGCATTTAGTGTTGTCCACGCCCATGGAGCCATCTGGAAAGAGAGAGGACTTCTGAATGCTCAAGGTAATCAAATCAAACATACTGAACAAATACTTGCCCTCTTAGAGAGCATTTAAAAAACTACGGAAGTAGCTATCATGCATTGTAGAGGTCACCAGAAAGGGAAAACCACTCCAGAATTGGGAAACCACTTTGCTGATAAAGCAGCAAGAGGGATTGCAGAAAAAGGTATTCTTGCAGTAATTCCACAAAAGGAGATTGATTTGTCAGGGTTCACCCCAAAATATGATCAAGCAGATCACAAACTAATCAAGTTTCTTAAAGCTGAGGTCACAGAAAGTGGGTGGGCCGTTACACCAGCAAATCAGGTTGTAGTCCCACCCCTGATCCTGCGAGAGCTAGCTCAAAGAGAACATGAAAACACATTTTGGGATCGAAAACCTTCTGAAACATCTAAAAAAGGTAGTAATAGGAGAGGGAATGACTGACATTATACAATCAGTAGTGAACAAATGTGAAATCTGCTGCAAAAACAACCTTGACACGAGGAAAAGAGTTGTATTAGGAGTAACAAAAGCAGGGGATCTTCCTGGAGATTACTGGCAAATAGATTTTGCAGAGTTACCACGCAAGGAGAGATACCGGTACATACTGGTATTAGTTGACACCTTCAGTGGATGGCTGGAAGCTTACCCCTGTTGCACTAACACAGCCAAGGAAGTGGTGAAAGTTTTGCTCAATCATATAATTCCAAGGTTCAGAGTTCCCTTGGGGATATCATCAGATAAGAGACCACAGTTTGTTGCAACAGTAGTTAAAGAAGTTAGCCAGATTTTGAGAATTACCTAAGATCTGCATACACCCTATAGACCCCAAGTGAATGGTAGAGTCAAATGTATGAATGGGACACTCAAAACACAAATTAGCAAAATTTGTCAGGAAACATCCATGACATGGGTTCAGGCCTTGCCTATAGCTTTACTGAGAATTCACATACAACCAAGGTGGAAGGATAATATCAGTCCCTATGAAATACTATATGGCAGACCATATCAGATCCCACATATTCCAGGTGAAATTCACATGAAAGAGAAACTTGATTTACAGAGATATCTAATGGCTTTAGGTTTTACTTTGCAGAAGCTCCAGGCTTACATCATGCTATCCAGACCCATAGGACTCGACACACCTGCACATCCCTTCCAACCTGGAGACTGGGTCTATGTTAAGTGGTGGGACTATGATCCTCTACAAGCCAGGTGGAGAAGACCATTCCAAGTTCTGCTGACCACTCTCACCGCAGTCAAAATTGCTGGCAAAGGACCCTGGATTCACTATTCCAGAGTTAAGTGAGCTTCTGCTCCTGAAACGACTGTAAATACAGAGACTGATGCAGACAAAAACATGTTTTAAATGATTTCTCTTCTGTACTTGAAGAATACAATAATCATTATTCTTCCTTGCATGATACCTAACTGTACAAGACATTACTGTTAAATGTTTATTACTGTTGTTTATTATTTTATTGTTACTAGATATTTATTTATTATTATTAGATATTTACTGGTGCTAGATGTTTACTATTATTAGATATTTATCTATGGTTAGATGTTTATTATTGTTAGCTGTTTACTATTGTTAGATACTTATTTGTTATTGAATACCTATTATTAGTAGATATTTAGAATAGAGACTCAAAAAGGAAAAGGCCTTGTCAAGCCTCCAAAGGGGGGAAATGATGCCTTAAGCTTTAGCTTTCATATTTTCAGATTCTGTGCTGCCTAGGGATGTAGTTATGAGCCTCATATTAAGTGCCAGTAAGCTCTCTTTGCAGAGTAGGTAGACAAAACAAATCCTTTTCCTGCTGGGAAGCAAGGACAACTTTCAGCCCAACAGCATAAACAATGGTGGACTGAAGAGAGAAAACAAGAAGGATGGGACCTCACAACCTGAAGCTGTAATTGGACAATTAAACCCCAATATGCAAATGGACCCAAACTTACAAAAATGTAAAATCTCGTGACCGGTCAGCCATTTTTTGTGACCATTCTTAGTCCACCCTGGGTGCAGCCTTGGTCAGGCTCCTGTCTTGCCCAAGGTGGATCCTGGAGGCCTTTCAAAAAATACCTACTTTATTCTCTAGCTCTGTCCAGTCTCTGTTTCCGGTCAGCCTTCCCAAGGCATCATTTGGACTAAGGGATGCAGAGGATCCAAAGTCTGATATACAGTCCAACTGAAAAAGGGGTTTGAGCTGCTTCAGAAGTGATTGGTACTGAAGCACATCTCTTGGTATGTCAACTACCAGTGCTGGGCTGGATGATCAAAGGGAGGGTCTCCTCTACACTCCATGTAGCATCAGTTGCATGATGTATGAGGGTCACACTGATCAAAGCTCAGTAAGGAAACCCCAGTCATCCAGGAATCTTGGAAGTGATCATGGACAATCCAGAAAGCAAAGATTTTGGAATGTCACCAGTGAAGGACATAATGTGCTGTATTGGGGCTGACTGAGATAAAGTTCGTTTTTCCTTAGCAGCCCTCATAGTGTTGTGCTTTGCATTGGTAGCTGAAAGGGTGTTGATAACACACCAGTGCTTTGGCTACTTCTAAATAGCGCTGTCCCTCTAACACTTCTTTCCCCCATCAAGGGGCTGGGAGGAGACAAGATTCTGGAAGAGGACACAACCAGGCCAGCTGTCCCAAATTAACCAAAGGGATATTCCATACCATATGATGTCAGCTCAGATATAAAAGCTAAGGGAGAGAGGAGGAACAGGGGGCATTCGTTATTCAAAAATGTTTGCCTTCCAGAGCAACCACTACGCATGCTGAAGCCCTGCTTCCCAGGAAGTGTCTGAACATTGCTCACGGATAGGAAGTAGAGATTATCTTTTCCCTTTGCTTATGCATGCACAAACTTTTGCTTGTTTTTTTTCTTTGCTTTAGTAAACTGCCTTATTTCAACCTACAAGTTGTTTTCTATCTTATTCTCTCTGCCCTGGCCCACTGGGAAAGGGAATGATAGAGTGACCTAATGGGCACCTGGCACCCAGCCAAGGTCAAACCAGTACATGTGCTGAAGAAGCCCTACTGTATAAGATATTACCAGAAAGTAGGAAGAAATATTCCTAGTTTACTGATGGGTTTTGCCATATTGAGGGTGTCCTAGGGTGATGTGTTTATCCCTCAATCGTCTGTTGGGTGTAAACGGGGGGGGCGGGAAGCACAGTTTGTTTTTCCCCAGGAAAACTCTGCTCCTCGGATGGACCTTGAGACTGAAGTGGGGGAGGCGGAATCCGCAAGACAAAAGAAGCTGTTGTTTCTCCGGGAGAGTTAGTAGTGAGTAGTTAGTTTAGAGCTAGAATAGCTGGAGGGGTTTTTTTCCCTTTTTTTTCCCTTTTTTCTCCCTCTCCTCAGAACTGTTCCGATCTCTCCGGACTGGGGACCTGGGGAAAGCGCCGGGGGCCTCCACAGGGGACCCACCCCACCAAGACCAGCCCTGCATAACAACTCCTTTTCTCCCAGTACCAGCAGAGACGGAGCAACGGAACACAGTGACCATCTTCAAGAGGAGACCTGTTCTTTTCCAAGTTTGTTATCCCTCCGTAAGCGGCACGAAGCTCTTGTCATCGGGTATTGTGCTGGGGAGCGCTTTGCCTGTGTAATAAACAGGTCTTTTCCACTTCTCTCTCAGGAAGTCTTTCTTCCCGAACCGGTTGGGGGAGGGGAGGGGGACCCCGTGGGAGGGTTTCTCCCAAATCTGTTTGAAACCAGCACAGTGGGAAAAGAGGGAAAGTAGACAGCAGCTGTATGGAGTCCCCTATGACAAGTTGTGAAAATTGCTGGAGGTGAAGGTGTGTTGAGTCAGTTTGCAGAGATGAAAGCTCTCCAGCTGGCTTTAGATATTGCTGAATGAGAAAAATGGCCAATACTTTCCCTCTACACTGATTCATGGATGGTAACAAATGCCCTATCCCCATGGGGTGGCTGCAGCAATGAAAGAAGAATAAGTGGCAGCATAGGGGTAATCCCATATGGGCTGCATAATTGTGGAACAATATTGCTGCCCAGGTGAAGGTCACTGTGGTGGTGCATCTCCCCCCCCTCCCCCCACCTCAGCCCACACTGTGATCTGAGAAATGCTCCTTAAGCCTCAGCCTTGATGAACAGCATCTGGACTAAGCTCCTCTTGAGCTTATCAGAAACACTGTCTGCTCCCAGGAAATTTGGCTGTCTAACAAGCTCCTGTTTTTTAAGGAATGGCCTTGGAAACTTATTTTTCTTGCCTGAATAACAATCCAAGTGGAATATTTTTGTTATAGAACTTTCAAAGGAAGTTACCTGTGGGCCTACAGCTAGAGAGCCAAACTGGTAGTACTGTTCAGCTCATGACAGGAGGGAATTCGCTAGGCTTCAAGCCTTGGCAGAGGGAAGCGGGATTTTGAGAAAGGAATGCAGAAGATAACGGTGTACCTGGTACAGAACATGCTTTGCTAGCAGATTCTAGGTATACCTGTGTTAGTACGAGGCATATGTTGAGCAATATTATTTGGCAATATTACTTGTTATATAATGCAAGAGTATATAAGCTCGGCTAGGCGGATTAATAAACGGCTTCACATGAGCAATCAATGGAGTCCACATCTCTTTGTCAATCACCATAGTTACCAACCTAAAATGTGACCAGGATGGGAAATTACTATGACTAAAGCCCACTCTCTTGCAACTCTATAAACAGCAGTCCAAAATGAGACCCTCTGAGCTCTCCTGGACTGCAGTGGGCTGTGACCAGCAACCTCCCTCTGAGTGGGGCCTCTCAGAGCCAGCAAACACTCAAGTTTGCCATACTGAGAGGATTGCTGAACAATGCCGATGGATCCTGGGCTGATACCCCCCCACTCCTTGAGGTTCAACCTTTCTTCTGCTGAGAAGATGCAAGTGCATCTAAAGTATTTGACTGAACTTAAGGGGAATTTTTCACAGGTACCTTGTACAAACTCTAAGTTTGTGTGCATGCAAGTGTGCATATGCTATAGCAAACATGCTAGGAATGCTGCTCTACTAGATTCTTAAGTACTTTAGATTTGTAAGTTAGGCCTGTAAGTAAGCTACTGTTGTGGTATAATAAATTCTATATGAATCCTTTACTAAATTGTTTAACTTATCAATTAAGTTTTAAGTTAAGTGCTGTTGGGCCTTTAGGCATAAAATGTTGATCAAATCCTGGCCCAGTTTAGCATGGGGATCTACCCTGAACCTTGTGACTCAACAAGGTCTTCTGTATTCCTTTTTATCCTTACCCTTTCATAGCCTTTTATCTACCCCCCTCCCAGCCTACACATAGATAGCTTTGGGTTTATTTCAATTTGAGTTGATTGATTTTGGATTTTTGTTTGGTTTTTTCTTGGTGTGCTTTAACCATCTAGTTTTTGCTGATACTGTTGCCAATGATTCTTTAGGCAACCTTTAAACATTCACTCGCAACAGTCACATAGATGTTTATGTACCCAAGAGTCAGGCCACTGAAGAATATCAGAATGACTAACAGGTGAATCAGGCCACCAAGATGTAATTATTTGTAGCTCAGTGGGCCCATGACACCTCAGGCCATCAAGGAAGAGATGCAACATATCAATGGACTTGTGATAAAGGGGTGGAATTTACCATGGACACTATCACACAGGGTATCCATGAATGTGAAATATGTGCTGCAATCAAGCAGGCCAAGTGGTTAAAGCCCCTGTGGTATAGAGGACAATGGCTGAAATACAAATATGGGGAGACTTGGCAGATTGACTGTATCACACTCCCACAAACCCGCCAAGGCAAGCACCATGTGCTTGCAATGGTGGAAACAAGAACCAGATAGCTGAAAACACAACCTGTGCCCCATGCCACTGCCCAGAACACTATCCTGGGCCTTGGAAAGCAAGTCTTATGGCAATGCGGTACTCCAGAAAGAATTCAGTCAGACAACAGGGCTCATTTTTGAAACAACCTCATAGACACTTTGGCTAAAGAACATGGCATTGAGTGGGTATATCACATTCCCTATCATGCACCAGCCTCTGGAAAGATGGAATGATGTAATGGACTGTTAAAGACTACACTGAGAACAATGGGTGGTGGTACCTTCAAACACTGGGATACACACTGAGCAAAGGACGCGGGGTTAGTCAACACCAGAGGATCTGCTAATTGGGCTGGCCCTGCCCAATCAAAATTTTACATACTGTAGAAGGAGATAAAGTTCCTGTAGCGCACATTAAAAATATGCTGGGAAAAACAGTCTGGGTTATTCCTACCTCAGGCAAAGGCAAATCCATCCATGGGATTGCTTTTGCTCAAGGACCCATGGGCACTTGGTGGGTAATGCGAGAGGATGGGGAAGTTTGGTGTGTGCCTCAAGGGGATTTGATTTTGCCCATCTGTGCCACTTTAGATTTGGGGATCCGAACACAAATCCCCTTCAATCGCCACATTGATGAATTAATTGTGATAAAACCAAACAAGGGCAGCCTTGATGGAATCAGAACTGGCTTCAACATGTGACAAGACCACACACTATCTTTCCTGCCTGAAAGACTGCTATGATAGAAGGATTCAAGGTCATGGACTAAATGAACTCAGCAGACTTTTATAGGGATGGCCCATCAACTAAGGGAATGAAATTATATCTGTGTGTATATCTATCAAAAGACAGGAAAGGCAATGGTGTAGCAGAAAGTCAGGCATCTGGCATGATGTAAATGGTATGGAATAAGAGGTGGATACTGTCCCCATTGCAGCTGGGATAGAGTTCATTTTTTTCTTAGCAGCTGCTACAGTGCTCTGTTTTAGATTCCATTTGAGAATAATGTTGATAACACACTGTAGAAGCCCAGAAGGGGAAAATGTGAGCATTCTGGCCACAAGTCAGGCAAAACTGAAATCCAGCAAGTGGAATCCTATCAATGCATACATAAAAATGGCCCAAACATTCGGATTCCAGTTGGTTCTCATCAGCAATTAATAAAGTTTCTAATAGGTATGGGAGCACAACATTCAATATTAATGCAGTGGGATGCTGAGAAGCTGGATGTACAACCTGGACAACAGAATTAAAATCACTGGAGTAAACAAAGCAAGTGTTATCTGCCAAGCTGCTTAGGTTAATTTATGGCTCCTGGGTGAGAAGCGGATGTTGGCTACTCACTTTGCAATTAAAGACCGTAATGAAAACATTTTTTGATGTTCTGAACGATTGAACCTGACATCTGGACAGCAGCATGTGGTCCTTCAGTTCAAACGTTTATTCCAAACCAGAGACTACAGTGCACTCACTTTACGCAGCACCTGCAGTCCCTGATCCAACGACTGCCAGTGTATCACAGTGCCAGATTTTTGCTGTCACACGAGGTAGAATTTCTGAAGTTCCAGTTGATTTGGCCCCACTAAGAGCTTCGTACTCAATACCACAAACCTAACAGCCACACTACCAGCAGCTATGTACTTGGCCATTGATTTGGAGAAAAGAGGTATTATCACTCACTCACACTCCCCTTCTGATTCTCCTCTCTGGCTGATGAGAGACAGACAGTTGGGGTTTACAGTTCATTACAGGCAATTGAATGCCAATACTATGCCTTTAACTACTGCTGTGCTAACTTTTGCAGAACTGGTAACTCAAATTCAGAGAGCATCCCACTTGTGAATGGCAACCCTAGATGTAAAAAACGTTTTTTATGATTCCACACCGGGAACATGACAAGGCTCAAATTGCACTTACCTGGAAAGGAGTGCAATACACCTTTTAAGAGACTCTTGCAGGGGTATAAGCATTCACCTATGATTGCACATGCTGCACTTGCCGAACTTTTACAGACAGTGTCACTCCCTCTGGACATGAAATTATGTAATACTCTAATTGCAGGAGACCACCCTGAAAAGGTGGTGGAAGCAGCAACAGCAGTGCAGAAAGCACTTTATGAAGTGTAAGTTGAGTTTCTACCTGAGGAATGTCAAGGCCAAACTGGCCCTGTCGGAACAAAAATATCTTTTTTGGGTTTACCCAACCCCTCCTACCTTCTGTTCCCATTAGTTCATAGGATTTGTTCTCCTCCCCTATCAGTATCCCATTGGTCCAAGCCTTAGATCCGCCCCCTGGCGGGAACTCTCTCTTAGGCTGAACCACGAGGTTTGCGCTCTCTCTGCCTCTCTGGCTCTGCCGCCCTCTCTGCCTCTGGCTCGGACCTCGCTCTGGGCCTGGACCTGGCTCTGGCCTTGGCCTTCTTGCCTCTCCTTTGGGAGCCATGCTCCACCCCCCGGTGTGGGACCCCAAATAAACCTCATCTGATCAGCATCCTCAGAAGCCATGTCATGCCTTGCCTGCCTGCATGCTGCCATTAGCTAGCACAACCAAGAGACTGCTCCCCAGAAACTCCGGTAAGGCTTTTATACCTGCCCTTCCTTCCGGGACCCAGGGGTATGTTGCCCACAGCCCCCTGCAGCTGCTAGCCAGGCCTGAAAAGAGCGGGGGGGGGGGGGGGGGTTATGCAACACAGAACAGATTGCACATGAGAACTAACTTGCACAGAAAGCAAGAAACATCTCCAGGGTGGGGAAAACCTATATATAAAAGGTACCCTCACAAAGCCCAGATGGCACACCCAGGACCCTGGATTCCCCAGCTGTATTGACGCTGGGACCAGGACTGGTGATCTCTTTTTCTTTCTCTCTCCCCCTCTTTAATTCATCTCTCTCTCTTCTCTTTTGCCCTACCCCTTTATCCAAAACCCACTGCCATGTACTTATATAGTAGGTCAGGGACTAGCATACCAATTCCCATGTGGAGTGTGTAGTTTACTAAGAAAATTGTGATATTTTGTGGACCCTCTGACTTTTGTCATTCCTTTCAACCATGACCATCTACAGATCTTGGGTGCTCCCTTCCCCTTAAGGATAGGACATCATACACACTGATGTTTTGGTTGTTGCTAAGCAGTGCTTACTCTAAATCAAGGACTTCTCAGTATACCATGCTCTGCCAGTGAGCAGGTGCATAAGGAGAGGGAAGCATAGCCAGGAGTTGGAGCCTATGCTGGAATCACTTCTGGAGTTTGTCCCTGGCCTGGGGGGGATAATAAAAAAAGCTCCTGTACCTTTGCACCTAAGACCTGACACAGGGCAGAGAAGGAACAAGACAATCCCAATGACAAAAATGAAACATGCAGGGAGGTAATTTTTAGGCTACTGCTATAAGTGACACAGCAGCACATCAAAACAAGCTGTATAACTAAAAGCAGCACTATTTCAGAACCCATAGTGCTGTAGGCATTTACAAAACATATAGCTGTGTAACCCCTGGGCTACATTAAAATTAAGATACATAGGGATGATATTTTCATTTTAGAAACTTTTTCCACCTAGAAAGGAGGAGTTTCTTGTGTATCTACGCTAAATGTTATATTAACATTCTCTTTCTAAGCCCTACAGGTATAGCCTTTCTTTTTGCTTCTTCATTACTCTTACTTTCTCATTTCAAGTTTTCCCCCATTTTAGGGATGCATCAGACAAAACAAAAAGGTCTTAAAACAGCACAACTTCCCTAGGATGAAACAGTCAATATTTTCCAAAAATAATGAATGTGGATTTGATAAGCATGCTTGAACACTTATACTGTCCGCTGACTAAAATGATAGTTTAGTTGTTAAAAGCTAAGCATACAGTAGATAGTCTAGTTTTTTCTTTTCTAATGTTCAAAGAAAGCTGTATAGAAAAGCATTTTCTGTATCCTTCAAAGTTTCAGAAAATTTTACACCTCCAGGAGCAGCATATATTTGGCATCCCAGCTAGAAAACCAACAATCTCACTGTAGGATGCAGCTAAGCAAAATCCTTGGATGAGCTGCAGTCATCACAACTAGCGCTACCAGCCCAATGTCCCACAGCCTGGCAAACATCTGCAAGGAACCAGCATGGCCACAATACTTCAGAATGAGATCTAAGAACCATCAACCCAATTTCTCCAGAAAGAGCTCCCACTTTTTATGTGGGCAGAGAATTGGGAAACTAAAATGCTGTTTTACACATGCCACTTTCAGATAGCAAGCCAAAGTCTCATAAGTTTCTAGCAAAACTCTGAAGCTGCTGCACTTTGACACGTGCTTTTTCTTCAGAAAAGTCATACTGGTGCTGTGTGGGCAAGAGCATGTTTACTTCCATAATTGTGCTAAGAACAGAAACTGTCTGCATCAGTGTATGGGAGCAACATGTGATCCAACACCATCATCTGTCAATTTGCCATCATATACCAGTCAGTGCTTGGTGTATGCTAGAGATACAGGCTCAGGAGGATTTCAGACAGCTGATCAATAGTGCCAGTATCAATGGCATGTTTGGAGGCTGAAGGGCTCAGAAAAGCTTCAGACTACTTTCTAAGAATGGCTTCCCTTCAGCATTTAACACCATACCTATTGCTTCATTTTGAACATTAGCAGATCAGCAGGCCTGCCTGTCACATTGTTTCTAGGCAGATCTCCGACAGTTATCCTGGAGTTCAGCATGAAGACACCAAAAGGTAAGATGACACTACCTACACAGACGAACAGACATTAGTGTATACATGCTGGTCAAGAACGCAAATTTTTTTAAGGATTTCGAGAAAAGCCTAGCTTTACAAACCTCACTTCAGGACTTTTCTCACACTGCCAGGTACTGGCCAGACTCAGAGGAAACAGTGCTCTCCTAGGATACCCTCTAGCCTAAACAGGATGAAAAAATATTTCTTATAGTGTATGCACTTCAGACTGGGCAAGGGACCTTCCGTTCTCTATTTGCTTTCAGCAAGGGATCATTGTTTCAAAACAGTTTTTGATAGCTTTAGTAGTAGTTATAACAGCTCTCAGATTTTTCCTGGAAAACAAACTTCTACCTCAGCCTTTTGGATGGGGAAAACATTGCCAGACTCCTTTGGCCTTCAACATTGGACAACTCATCTGTCCCTAAGACCATGTGAAACTGAAAACTTATACTGGGAAGAGAAAAAAGTCCTGAGATGCTAAGGTTATTCTATTCTTAAAAGCATGTGATGGAGGAGAGAGGGAAGGGTCAAACAGTTACTGTAACAGAATAAAGCAGCAATATGAGGCAGAACTGTGTGGTAAATCAGTATGATAAACCTCAGTCACCTTCTGAACTGCAGCGATTCTTACAAGCAGTCCCTACTTGCAAAATACAAACCAGGAGCTACACAAAGTAGACAAAGCCCCTGGAAGTGTTGTACCAGACTTGTTCTGTCCCACTTCTGAGCCCAATGCCAGCATTTCTAGGCACACAGAAAAATCCCACATATCCAGTCATAGTAACAGCCTTCAACATAGACAAGATTTTACTATGCACTCCATTAGTTAAAAATTAAATGAAATCCCAAAACAAAGGTTCAGAATATTCTTTTAATGCAAGTGTTAAATCTCTTTGCGAAAAATTCTTAATTCTTGGTTGCTGAAGAAGAAGGAAATCTATTTCTAAAGCTTACTATAACAGCTGCATAATATACCATCCTACCCTGCAACAGCAGGGCTGGGCCAGACCATCTCTGGGTTCTGGTCACTCCATGGCCATGCAAACGTGCATGCACAAGCTAATCCCATCCCTCTACTATTATCATGGGGTTTCTAAAAAATACTTGTGTATTTTTTTTAATCTGCCAACAACTTTTCCAAATTTCCTAATCTCACTGGCATGCCTACTGCTCTCAACATGAATAAAGAGGGTCAGTCTTGTCATGCCTGCTGTCTCTGCTTGACAAAAAACACACACACACCAAGTAAGGCATGCAACAAGTCTACATCAGCTTTTATGGACAGTTTTCTTCCCCACTACAAAGGTTAGAAGCTGAAAAAGCAAACAAGAAAACACCACCACCTAGCTAAAAATATTTTCACAAATTTTCAACACTCTCACCATAAGAAAAATTGTTTTCTTGCCACTGAGGGGTAATTTAAATTTGTAAACTGTCTTTCTGTTCACAATTATTTTGTTCTCAACTTTTTGCAAACACTAGCTGTAACAAGAAACTAAGGACTGGTACATCAACTCTAAATTATGTACAGTTTGATATACTGGAAATCTCAGTAGTATTTTCAGTGCTAACATGAACCAGCCAATAACCTATCCTCACCTGCTGTCAAAAGGATCTGTACAAGTATTTTATTAAAGTTATTTCCACTTCTCCAAATATTTCATATCACTGTTTCATGCAATTGGATGCCAAGATGGAATTTGCTTACTCCAGGTGCCACAGGGAATCAACATCTTGAATCAGCTCATATCCAGCTTTCACTTTAAACCAAGGTGAACTGTATTTCAACAGGTCCCAGGTTGCACATAACAATGCACCTTCAAGTGAAGAGTGAGGCAGACTGAATTAAGTGGAGAGGAACACACAAAGGAACCTTTCCCAGATGGGAAACAAATAGATAACCACATTCAAGTGCTCTGCAGAATGCAGCTGGGGCACAGCACACACAAGCAAGCCCGTAGCATCAAAGCAAAGCAACTACACATATAAGAAATCATCACCAAGACTACTTGGTGATGATCTAGCATCTCCCACGACTACCAGCCAGCTGGCCTTCCTTCATAAGCGTCATTTCAGAAGATACCAAGAGCCCAGGACCACTCTACCTGCCCAGTTATGCAGCCACAAAGTCCCACAAGCCTGTATACTTCCTTCTCTGCAAAGATTCCCCAGGGTCCCATGTAGTAGTGTAACCTTTATGTCAACTTCTTCAGAGCTCATTAACTGAGTATAATTGTGCCCATGAAGTGGAAAAATAAAACAAAATGAAAACCATATGCCCTGGCGTGGGGAAAAAAATCCAACACCTTAGAGATTGCTTTTCTATGTAAAGAATTTTATGTGAGCAAAACTGTAAATTGACACAGATGTTTCTTTGCAGAACACCTGGATTTTTCACATGAGTATCCAATAGCATTTTTCCCCTAGAGCAATGGCTATAAAATCAGCCACAGAGAGCGTCCCACAGCTTCATACAACTCACGCCAGATAAGCGTATTTAACGCCCATCCCATGCGGATATCCCATCCCTAAGGAGAACCTCTCAGACCGGACTGCGCATAAGCATCGCCCAATTCTACCCCCAGATCTCACGTATATTGTAAAAAAAAAAAAAAAAACCAAAAAAAAACACCCACCAGTCCTTTACACCTCCAGCGGCTCTGGCTGCCCGTCCTTACTTGGACGGCCTGCTCAATCTTACCGCCGCTCCCCACTCCCCCGGAGCACTCGCCTCCCCTGCACTGGAGCCCACTGGCCGAGGCAGCGCGAAACACTCATCTCATGCATTAGCCAGGCCGGGGCGTTTCGAGACGTTACTGCGTTTAGAGAAGCGACGTTTCAACCGAGGCAGGAGCAGAGCCCCTTTTGCCCTTTCCCCCCCCCCTCCCCCCCCCTTCGCGGGCAGCTTCTGCCCTTGCTACCAACAACACCCAGGGAGATGACGGCCGTTATGCGACAATGGCGGCGTACGGGCACAGGAACATACACCCCCAGGACAAGGGGGCAGCTCCCGGAAACAGCGCGGCCTCCCTTGCCCCTCACCAGCGGCTGCATCTCGGCCCGAACGGCTGGCACCTGGAACCGGTCTATCTCCTCCATCATGATGGTGGAGACAAGGCGGATAGAAAGAAGACCGAACGCGGGAAGACTCCTCAAACGTCGAAAGATTACGACAACGCCGCCGCCCACCACAGGTTCTGCCTTATCATCGTCGCCACCGAAGTGACTCAGCCGCGCCGCTTCCGGGCCTGGCCGTCACCGCCCCACCCTACATTTGCATATTCATGAAAGGCGGGAGTTCTGGCAATTCCGGGGTCCAGACGCTGGGTTCTCGCGGCCCTCGACTCACTGCCGCAGGGACGTACAATTTCCTCCCTCGGGAGACGCGGGGACACTTCAGGGGGAGGTGGAGAGGAAAGGAATAGCCAACGCCAAGAGCGTTCTGCGCCCGGATTCGTTGCACGCCGCTTCCGGCGCGTTGCCATGGTTGCCACTATCGACTTCCGTTGGCCGGAAGGGTGTGGGGCTTTTTTGAGGAGCAGCTGGTGGCGGGGAGCCGCTGCGGTAGCTGCCATGTCAGTCAAGGTGGGCGACAGGCACCGGCAGGTAAAGGGTTTGACATGAGCCGGCATCGTAGCAGGGCTGTGCCGCGCTCTCATATGATAGCGCCGTAGTGAGCTCACCACCTGTGCTTCGTTTTTCGGGGGAATAGTTATTCGCACGAGGGAGCACCACTGTGTGGCCCTGCTGTCTCTGCTGCCCTCAGCTCCTGCTCTGAGCGCATGCCTCAGTGTCACTGGTGTGACACCAGACCCGCAATGACATCACCATTCCCACTGTCACCACATGTTACATTGACACGCACAGCCCAGCT